>OZ007581.1:33628765-34004305 GCA_963931925.1 Onchidella celtica
TCAAAAATCATTTTTTTTTAAAAACAATTTTCTTAGGTGTCAAAACATCTAATCCAATCAATTTTATATCAAACTGCTGTGAAGCGTCAGGCAATCTTTCAAAAATTAATATTCTTGTGGTGAAATACAATGAAGTTTAGTCTTTTCGGCTCCCTTGGACAAGCCCAGTGCGTTGTGAGACTATTTTGTCACGTCCTGTTCAGTTTGGTAATTAATGTGGGTGTAGGAGGGATAGAAAAAGAAAATGTTGAGAGAGGTGGAGGGAGGGAGACTGCAATGCTGATGAGAACAAGGCTATAGATTAAGGACAGAGAGTATAGATGTCTAGAGAGGGTTCACTATTGGTCAATTTGCACTGCGAGACACGGGAGGCTCCGCGAAACCATTGTTAGCATGGAGCGGAAAGTAGGTCGCTGCGGTAAACAAAAGCGGTTTGTGCATTTCCACGGGGTGTAATAACTTACAAACGGATCTAAATTGTTTCAGTCAGCCCAGCCCAAAAATATGAACAAGCCACAGTAAACAGATATGTACACTATCTTTGGCGAAGAAGGTCTCTTTCAATTATTCAATTTCTTGTTTACCGCGGCGACCTAGTTTCGCGATTTGTCGGAAGTGAACTCTCTCTATACATCTATACTCTCTGTTAAGGGTATGCAGAAATCCAATTTTTGTCTGGCTTTGGCCTGTGAAGTCGCGAGTTCTCTACTACCGTAGTTAAAAACAAACAAACAAACAAAGGTGTACACGAGGGATGTCTGCAGCACGAAATGGGACACGTTTTTCTTCAAAGTTCAAAGGTAAGCCTCTTTCAGGGTGAATCTTTAGCATTTTTTTTTTCTTGTAGTCTCGATGAATGTTCATAATTTACATGATTGGTTGTCTGCAAAATAGGTAAAAGGTGTCAACGTAAAGAATGCTTGGTAACAATGCTGGTGTTTGCAGATATTTGTATTTGTATTTGTATTTGTATAACTCTTTAATCCCATTTTGGGAAATTTGCCTTTGTGTCACTGCAGCCCAGTTACAACTGGAGCAGGCACGTCGTCGCCACAGTGCAGCGCCGGTCGGCGGGTTATTTTTTTTTTGGGGGGGGGGAGATGAGGGAGGGAGGGGAGGGACCTTATTTTAGTGTCAACAGACAGGGAATACAAAAAGGACTAAATGTTTTGGATGAGTGTTGTAATACACAGGGTTTGACTGAATACCGGTAGACAATGTGTGTGTGGTTCCCTGTAGTAAGTCCATCGCACCAGGAACGAGGTAAAAAATGTATGCATTGACTTCCGTGCGCACAATTTCCCTATCAGAAATGAGTGCGTAGTGCTCTGGAGCGCATGGAGTCTGTACAATATGGGAAGCTTTGTAGATCCAAAGGAGAGAGAGAGAGATAGATAGAATGGTAGGTTCACAGGTTTATCCCGGATAATGCCGGGAACTTCACCTAGTATTATTTTTAAAAAATAGAGGCGGGAGTAATCATTGTGGTGCAATTTCGCCCCTTTAATTGCTCGACCCTTCAGTCTAAATGACAGTTTCAAAAATTATAAAATTAATTTTCTTAAGTGCCAACTAATCCAGTCCATTCGCTTTTGCATCGATCGATTGTGTTGATTCAAGTTTCAGGTATTTTAAATAAAAAGTTGCAAAAATGTAAAATACAATGATCTTTGTTTTGGCTCCCTGTAGTAAGCGCATCGCACCGGAAACGATGTTAATACGCGTTCATTTTGGTGCGTGCACTTTCCCTACTAGAAATGGGTGCGAAGTGCTCTGGTGCGCAAGAAATCTGTAGTAAGACTGCAGAATATGGACAGCTTTCTAAACCAAAAAGAGATAAAGATGGAACGGTGGATTCATTATCCCGGATAATGCCGGGAACTTCATCTAGTTTAAGAAAAAAAAATAGTGGCTGGAATATTTCATTGTGGTGCAGTTTGTCCACTTTTTTTTCTCTACGCTGCAGCCGGAAAAACAATTTCAAAAATCATTTTTTTTTAAAAACAATTTTCTTAGGTGTCAAAACATCTAATCCAATCAATTTTATATCAAACTGCTGTGAAGCGTCAGGCAATCTTTCAAAAATTAATATTCTTGTGGTGAAATACAATGAAGTTTAGTCTTTTCGGCTCCCTTGGACAAGCCCAGTGCGTTGTGAGACTATTTTGTCACGTCCTGTTCAGTTTGGTAATTAATGTGGGTGTAGGAGGGATAGAAAAAGAAAATGTTGAGAGAGGTGGAGGGAGGGAGACTGCAATGCTGATGAGAACAAGGCTATAGATTAAGGACAGAGAGTATAGATGTCTAGAGAGGGTTCAC
Source organism: Onchidella celtica (assembly GCA_963931925.1). NCBI lineage: Eukaryota > Metazoa > Mollusca > Gastropoda > Systellommatophora > Onchidiidae > Onchidella > Onchidella celtica. The sequence goes on from OZ007581.1 coordinate 33,631,085, forward strand.
TATTGGTCAATTTGCACTGCGAGACACGGGAGGCTCCGCGAAACCATTGTTAGCATGGAGCGGAAAGTAGGTCGCTGCGGTAAACAAAAGCGGTTTGTGCATTTCCACGGGGTGTAATAACTTACAAACGGATCTAAATTGTTTCAGTCAGCCCAGCCCAAAAATATGAACAAGCCACAGTAAACAGATATGTACACTATCTTTGGCGAAGAAGGTCTCTTTCAATTATTCAATTTCTTGTTTACCGCGGCGAAACCAGATTTGAAGAATGATGATTGCCGCATTGGATTTATCATACTCAGTCAGGTTACATTTTATGGTAAATACTAAAGTGTATCAAATGTCCTCGCCGACAAAGGGCGGAGAGAGTGAGTGATCAAATGCATCTTTCTTGTGTATGTTCTTGAATTCGCCGTTAGGCCCATAATAAACTTGGAACCAGCCACAGACTAATAAATTACCCAGACTGGATAATCCCATTGTGTGACGTCACAAAACAGCGAAAGGTCATGAACCATCCGCCACATTAGGTTTAAGATAGCGACCGACGCTTCAGCATAGCTACAATTTTGAATGGCACCATTTTGACGCGCCTACTGAACGCGGAAGTTTGGTTCCGCACCAAGAAATTAATGCATGTACAACCAATCTATATATCTATATATCTATATATCTATATATCTATATAATAAAGCTACAACAAAACCCCTAATAGTCCTATGGACTCGGAAACTACACAACGCACCGACCTGAAATTTGGCACAAAGAATTATGGGATGGCGAACATTGTTCCTATCGCTATACACAAACAAAACCGTTTGTTATTTCTGAGTTAATCGGTAAATGCGGTTATAATTAAAGACTAAATTCACGAGAGCGTTTGATCCGAAATTTACGATCAAGAAGATAGTGATGTATGTTTCTAATAATAGCCCACTTCCGCCTACACATGACGTTATCACTTCCTGCGATGTGTTCGGCTCAAACTAACTAACCCGTGTGCAAATCATATTGCCATTTGACGGATGCTGACGGGATGCGCAGGATGTCAACGCGCAAAGGGAGAGCAGTAAAACTTATCTGAAGACAAACAAACAAACAAAAATAAAATAAAGCTAAAGGAACAAGCAAAATGAAGCAGGTCCATAATAATCACCCAGAACTGAAACTAATAAATCGATTTATCCCGGGCAGGGCCGGGTAACTCAGCTAGTCTTGATAAATGAAAAGAAATTTCTACTGCAGATAGAACTAGAATCGGAATTTCCCGAGCGGTGGCCATGTTGGTTATACAGTCGTCGCTCGGGAAATTCCGTAAAAAACGACACAGCCCGAAGCTCGTGTTTCCAGTCTGGTTAATTTATTAGTCTGTGGAACCAGCTGAACTCACCAATTTTTATACCTTAAAAGATCGTCTGCTCTAGAAATAGAATATTTTGTATATTTTCAAGTCATTCTTACAGCTCTGGTCCACAGCATCCACTCTGCTCCTCTATTTTTACGAACCCTGACGCAAAACACCAATGGCCTCTGTATACTTGTCCACAGCATCCGTTCCGCTCAGCTTCTTGCCGCTAAAGACAGAAAGAGAGTTTAGCATACGTCGTTCTCTGTAAAAATAGCAGAGCGGATGCTGTGGACAAGAAAAGCTAGCATGTAAACTTCCTGTCCACAAAATGATGAGGCAGTAAGATCTAGGCTTGTGGCGAGAGTTCTACACAGACAATGATGATGTCATTTTAAATGAGGGCCGTAAGGTGTATTATTATGCGACGAAAATTATGACGTCATTCCAAAGCAAATTATGGCATTTCACAATAGTCATCTTCCCCAAAGTAGTATGTTTACTTCGAATTCAGTTCAGACTTGCGCAGATACCAAGAGCGAAAAGCATGCACTGCAGTGCATTTGCTGATCCTGATAGTTATTATTTTTTTAACAAACGCAGCCCAACGAGTAGGAAATCAGACCACCCTCCACACCCACCCCCCTCCCCCAATGCACCTCCTTACAGTGATCCTACCAGCCTTACAGCAATTAGGTGTAAATTATAATGTCGAACACACTAAGGCATGCTGGCTGGGCGATGTAGGTCTTTGAAGCCGGAAAGCTCCATTTCATTCCTCTTTCATTTGTAATTCTTCGGGATTTGCAGTGTTTGTCTTCTACATTTTAATTTTGGGCTCAAGAGAGACCAGTTGTATACGTTGTAGTAGATGATTGTTGTTACTTGTACATACGGTAACCAGGTTTTTAGCGCTAGGGGCGAGTATTTTAAAGCCTGCTATAACTCCAGAGCTAGAGAGCTCCCTTCCCCAAAATACTCCTAACGACAATTTAATTAATTATTCTTTCAGATTTTCTTATTTGTTTTCCTCCACTTTTTGGCTGAAATGGTAAGGGGTAGGGTTAGGGATCCTATACGATGTAGGGTTGAGGATAAGGACAGGGTTAGGGAACGGTACGTATATTTAACCGCCCCTAGCGCAAAACCTGGGGGACCGTATGTACAAGTAACAACCGCCTTAGCAGATGAGTAGATATCAAGGGAGTTGCTTCAGCTGCTTTGTGAAAAAATGCCTATCGCTTCTTTGCATCTCCAGATATGGGTCCTGTTATCTTTCAAATGAAAAGGAACCCGCCTGGTGCATTATTAAACAGACTGCCCCTCTTTACAGACAATCAACTTGCCTAAGGGATCTTTTGTTCAATAATATTAACAACCGCGAAGTCTTCTGTTAGATAATGGTCAAAATGACATTGTGGATTAAAAGGAAAAAAATTAAATTAAACGTTGAATTTGTATTGCCAAAGCAAATGGCGAAAACCCTGAGGTGACCAAAAGACCCAAAGTAACAATAATAATAATAGAGATAATATTATTATTATTATTATTATTATCGTTATTAACATTATCATTATTACTTTAGGTCTTATTAATATGCTATGCCTGTAACACGTAAAGTCCTTTCAGAGCACCAAATTGCAATGCTCCACGGACAAATAAAATGTTGAGTTTGGATTAATTTTATATTCAAATTTTAAAGTTTAGCCTTATCTAAGTGCAGCGTTTCTTTTTAACATTCATAATTTTTTTTTTTCCAGTTCGTGTTTTTCACGGTTTTTGCACGGAATCAGCTGACCAAGATGCCTCGAAAACGACGCAGCGTAGATCTGTTTGGGCATAATGAACGAATTTAATGTTTGCCGGAGACAAGACATTCCACGACTTCAAGGGCAAAAGTAAGTTAACAGTGTCACCTTCCCTTTACTTAGATCTAGTCTATGTCTTGAGATGTAAACATGCTTTGTATTTCTAGCTCTAGTTAGTCTATCTTAAGCCTAATCAACGTAGTTGTATTTCTGGACTTCCAAGTTAGAAATAGATCTAAATCCCGAGCTAAATCCACTTACTTCAAACATAAATATCCATTTCTATGGACATTTAATGCTTAACATCACAGAAATCAATTTTCCAATAATTCAGTAGTTCAAGAATCGAAATTTAATATAGATCTAGATGGAGATGTCCAGATCTAGATGTCTGTTGTTGTTGTTGTTGTTTTTTTATACGAACAACTGATTCAAGCCGTAATAAACAGCGCTAATCTAAGTAAGGAAAACTGTACTGGACTAGACATGCATGTACATTCTGATCTAGGTCAGTGGTTCTCAACGTGGGCGATACTGCCCCCGAGGGAGGCGATTTTGATTTCCCGAGGGGCGGGGGGTGCGAAAATGAAGAAAATGGCGACAGGGGGCGAAACCATGAAGATAGGGGGGGGCGACGATTTGGGGGGCAAATACGGAGCAACCACTGACTTGTTCAACAGCTTGCATAATAATGTGGGTTTTACGAATAGAACGGGATATGTTTACTGAATATTCAACACGCCCAAAAGAGCTTGAAAAACTAAACTGAATATCATAATTTTCCTGGTTTGTCTTCTTGTGAAAAGTAACATGTAGGCCGTGGGACCAAACTTGTAGCTTGTCATTCCGTTACGCACCCCAGGAGATAAGCTGATTTTTTGCATGCAGGCTCTTATGCATCTCCCCTTCACAAAAAACCAATGTTGTCATTTCAAGTCTTGCACATTTTTGTACAATTTGTATGTAAAATGTGCCAATAAATAATAATTAATGATGCGAATTGGGTTTGCCATTTAAACAATGCTATTCTAATCAAGCAATGGAATTGAGCCTTTCGCCGCGAAATCCAAAATGGCTGCCTCCATGATGGAATGCTGTATGCACACTAAGAAAGATGTAAATAACAATATAATTGAGTTTTCTTTGAAAAGTTGGATGAAATTTCGAGAATCAATAGGTTTGTGGTCATCTTTAGACACTACAGAAGGTTCATTAGCAAGGGTTTTCATTAAGAAGCATGATCTAGATCTAGAACTCATGCGCGCCAGGACACTGCGCAGCAAGCTTGGTATGGTTACTTTTTATGACCTGCACGGTACTATAACAGAATGGAGGCAAGATGGAGGATGAAAATGGCAGCACGATGAAACAATGCATTTTCTATAAATTCATGAACCAAACTAATCAAAATAATAAAAACTTTCGTGCACCCTCCGCCGTATTTGAAATGAACATGTAAAATTGGATTAGTATATATATATATAGGTGGTCTAATAAAAAAGCCTTTTGCCAGTTTTGCGTTCAAAGGTGGAGATTTTGTGAAATATATAATTATGTAAAACGAAACAAAAATGCAAAAATACAGATGTTACACAGCAATAAACATTGTTATTTTTTAAAAATAAGTTATTAATGTGCACAGTTACGGATGACAACATTTGATTTTTAGTCAAAGATGGTTACTGGGAACATATTAAAACCATACCTAGATTTTCCCTAGGGGGTGCGTAACGAACTTTACTTTAGAGACTAGCTAGGATTTTGGTCCCACGGCCTAATGGTTTTGTGTAGGCTTTTAGTTGTTGTTTTTTTTTTCGGGGCTGGAGTGGGGGTGGGGTGGGGGGGGGGGGGCGATGACAGAAAATTTAGAGCGGGGAGGGGGGATTTCCTGAAAAAAGATTGAGTGCCATTGAGCTAGATAATTATATGGTCCATCGTTGCTTTTAGTATAGAGCCTTTGTTATTGTAGAAAATAGCTTTGGTAAACTTCTTGCCAACAGGCTGTATAACAATCCAGATCTAGATCGACGCGGACTCCCTCCAACGAGACATTTTTATTTCTATGCACTGTTAAAGCTTTACATCACAGGATATAATTTACAGGGACAAAATGATTCAGTAACACATTTGTTTTTTCTTTCGAAAAAGAACATGAATTGATCTATTGTAAGATCTTCTTGATTCAAAAGGAAAGCTCTATTGATTTGAGGTCTTTATTTTAGGAGGTTCGCTGCCCTTGGCATTTACACCTCACTTTACTTGTTTTATTATTTCTTGTTCTGGCGGGGGGGGGGGGGGGGGGGGGGGAGATGATATGGATAAATTTTAATCTATTAATTTCAATTTTGCCCGGGCAGCGGCCTTCCGGCCTGCTCTTTACGATTTCCAACTGCCAAGGTATCTTTAACGTGCGCAACGTGCACACGGGCCCTCCGAATTTTTTCGTCCTTATCCGAGAAGACTAGGTACTCGATCCTACCCCCCAATAGGACCAGGGACTTGAAAATATGAGAAAAATCCAATTTCCAAGAACTACTCGATCCTACCCCCCAATAGGACCAGGGACTTGAAAATATGAGCTCTATTCTTTTCTGTGCACTTTTTAAAGCTTTTTAAAGTGCAATGTCTAGGAATAGAATAATTCAGTCACTTTTGAAAAGATTATTGCGGGTATAATTACATTCTTATTGTTATCATCATCATCATCATCATCATCATCATCACCGACCATCATCATCACTGGGCCCATCGTTATCATTTAATACAAGGCTTTTATTATTATTACTAAACTGCTAATCGGAGCCAAACATTGGCAAAAAGAAAAAGTTGTATGTAGCAATGTAAGAAAGAATACCCAACCGTTTGCTTATAGCTTTGCTGCGACCACAGTTTTTCTGTGGTTTTTATAAAAATTTTGCAAATGCGCAGGCTTGATTTATTAGATTTACATGTCTGAGTGAACTAAAACTATCTTCGTCCAAGGTTGAATTTCCAGGGCTGATGTACTTGATATATATCCATGTCTGTGCAGTTTTAGAGAATGAAATTACTACTAGGAACATAAAAAGGTTACTTCATGTTCTCTCTTTCTCTTTCTCTTTCGCTCTCTCTCTCTCTCTCTCTCTCTCTCTCTCTCTCTCTCTCTCTCTTTCTCTCTCTTTTTCTCTCTCTTTTTCTCTCTCTTTCTCTCTTTTTCTCTCTCTCTCTTTCTCTCTCCCTCTCTCTCTTTCTCTCTCTCTCTCTCTCGTTTTCTCCCTCTCCCTCTCCTTATCTCTCTCCCTCTCCCTCTCTTCCTCGCCCTCTCTCTTTCTCTCCCGTTCTCTCTGTCTCTCCTCTCTCTCTCTCTCTCTCTCTCTCTCTCTCTCTCTCTCTCTCTCTCTCTCTCTTTCTCTTTCTCTCTCTGAACTGCTGACCCAACCTGAACAAACAAAACTTAATTATGTATGTGCATATATCATGAATTTCTATTACATCTCTGAGTAAACAAAACTATTGCACGGTCCTGAATTGAAACTTCGAAAGTCAGGTCTGCTTGATGCATCATGGAAACGTCATCTACAGTTTATCCATTCAGTTTATCCATTTCTATGCACCTTTCAAGCTTTACATCACAGAAAACAAATATTTGGAACAGAATAGTTCAGTTAATTATTCCTCTCTCTTCCTCTCTCTCTCTCTTCCTCTCTCTCTTTCTCTCTCTCTCTTTCTTTCTGTAGTTGTCTGTTTGTTTGTTTGAACTGCTGGCCCAATCACGTTCATAATTTATTACATGTCTAAGTAAACAAAACTGTTTTTTTATTATTTGTAGTGCATAAGTTATACTTTTAAGTTCAAGATTTTTATACTTGTCTTACAACGCAACCTCTTTGTACACCATTATAGTTACCATGTATACATATTTTTCATCCTGATCATAAATGTTATAAATGCGAACCCATCAGCAGCAAAAAGTCATCCGGTCAAATCAGTCATTAGTTAGACATGGAGTCACATTTAACTTATTGTAGGTACGTGTTGTACAAAAGGCATAACACGTGTACAAATTAAAGAGAAATCTAGGAAACATAATCAAGTGAAACCAGGTCTTCGACCGAAATTACCCTTGACTTTTTCAAACGATTTTGCCCTGGTCAGATCATGTTATTTATTAAACGGTTAGAAAGAAAAAAAAAGCGCTGTTCACAAATGAATTATGATCTTAAGTCGGATTTTGGAAAAAACATTAACAATAGACCCAAACTTATGGCATTTAACACAGCGCCAACGAAAAACAAAGCAAACCATCCCAGGTGCTCAAGAATTAGGTCCATAACAAAGGGACAAACGAGGTTTATGGGTATAGTTCCACAAAGAAGTAAACCGTAATTTTTTGAGTAATGTGTTTCTCCGAATTGTTTGAGAGCTGCCATGGCGTACACAAGGAAGGATCCGGAAAACAATGTGCCAATCACACTTGACCAAATGAAGTACAACCATTTATCTACCATAGCTGTGAAATACCAAATGGCTAAACCCAGATATAAGGAAAAGGTGTAGAAAATGAGGGTGTACTTCACCCCAAGGAAGTCTATCATCAGACCCCAAAGGAACCCAGTACAGGATCGGCCAAGCGGGGTGACGATCCCTATGCCTGTCAAAAAATGGTCATCTTCGATCCAGAGCTGGCCGTACGCCTTGTAATAATATAAGTTCAAGACAAAACCAAAAGCTAAAGAGAACACACATATCCACGCAATGTAGAAAGCTGGTGTTTTTAAAAGTTGTATTGGGGACAGATCTCCCAAATATGCAGTTTGGTCTTGACGAAGACAGCTTTCATCTCCAATGCCCATATTGATTCTGTCACCAACGTCTCTTTGACCTATTTCATCCATTGACAAACTGCCACTGTGGGAGTTTGTCTCCGAAATCTCAGTTTCTCCACGATTGAAATCTGAGTATTTCACAGGCCGTTTTTGGTCTGATTTTTCACGATCACGGTACATTGAACCAATCGCTGTGTCTTCATATGTATTGTATGTCAAATGATGCCTGTCACTCGAATTTCCTTGGGATTCACTAGAGGCACTTTGTTTTGTAAGTTTGCCATCATTACTCTGACTAATAAGACTTTGTGATGACTTCTGAATGGAAGGATTACTTTCATCTTCCTCTTTGAGAACTTGCTCAGATATAGTGGAACTGTAGAAGTGTGTACTGGTACTACCACCTGAAAGTGCAGTGTTTTCATGGACATTGCTTTTCTTGTCGTCGTCATCTGGACTTTTCAGAGATCGGCTATTTTCGTTTGCCAGATTGACATTTTCTGCCAGGAGCTGCACGCATTTGACATCTCTGATGAGACAGACCCCAAGCACCTGGCAGGAGAGAGTCACTCCTACTAGAGCCAGAAACACTCTGGGCACTCGATCAAGGATTTCATCTTGTGTAAAATACGCACGAGCATCCACGACTAAATCTGGGGTTTCGTTGTTCGGGTTAATGAAAAATGTGCAGAGCTGTGTCAGGACCACGGTCCCTACCCCCATGCCCGAAGTAACCAGTGCCGTATACTGTGAAACAGTGTTTGGATTGCTCCAATATTTTATAATGTCCATGATAATTCCGTAAATAACACCGTATGACCACCCATTCAAGGGTCCCGCCGTGATGATGAGGGCTGCCACCGAACTCTGCACCGAGAAATAACAGAGACCAACGGTGAGATTGTAAAAAACGCAGAATATTCCCAGAGTCCGTCGAGTACCTATAAATGTTGCAATCATGTCAGCCACAAAGATCCCCAGGGTGGTACCTGTCATGGATAACGAGAGGGTCCACGGGCTGCCAAAACCGCTATCTGGTCCTAAATTGGCTCTGAAGTAAGAGTCAGTGTACACACCTAAATTCCCCCAATACCAGCTCATTGCAGATGGTAACAGTAACAAAAATCCTCCGCCAAAAGTGATGTATCTGAAACATCTCAGTTTTGTTGACCGCTTCATTCTGAGAACAGACAAACAGAGAAGGGCATTGATTGTCATTGATAATAATTATTATTATTATGATCTAAAAATGTTTGGGACTTGTCGAAAATGCACACGATTTTGAGAAAATTTTGCAAATAACAATATGAAGAAAAGCCTGATCTTACTAAAGGCTTAAAACACGATAGTGGGGCCATACATAAAGCATGTGGATGGTCTAGCAGAAGTAAGTGATGACATCACGGGCGCATGTTTACGTGAAAGGAGAATGGCAGGCAAAATTAAGACACTAAGCAAATTATCAAAATAAAGAAAAAGGGAACACATAATTATTTGAAGGCAAAAGTGATTAGTCCAAATTGTTTTTGTACTTTTGCACAAAATTTCAACAAGATACGTTGCCAAATGAAGTCTGCAGGCTTGTCTAAAATTTGTATAGGCTGTCGGTTTTTTTTTCTTTAATCTGAAAACGTTTTAATAGTGAGTTAATAGTCTTGTGAGTTTATCCGGTGATAGCAATAATAATACTAAAAATACTACTACTAATAATAATGATAACAATAATAATTTGGACAATTCTTACCTTTCATTTCTCTCCCTAATAAATCGAAACAGGTGATTCCAAGTGTTTATCTTTTTTTCCAATAAATGATAAGAATACTAAGGCTTTAAACAAGACTAGACAATGTGTGATTCGCGCCTCTTAAAATAGCTTGCTCACAGCTGGCGCTGATGGTGGGCGGGGCCTATGAGGCATTTTGTGAAAAAAAAAAAAAAAGTGTTTCCTAATTATTTTACGTTATCAACGTACATTTTTAAGGCGAGACTCACTTTCGCGACTTCGCCGCGTTGCAGTAAACATTGCAGTTGTTTGGTTTTTTAACCGTTTTGCATTACAAAAGAAAATGTTAAAAATACTGGTGGAAAGCACTTTTTATATCTTTTCTTTCAAATGACCGTCCAGCACTCTTGCTGGGAAGAAAATTGGACATCCACATATAGTTATCGTTCTTTAATGTATTACGTTATGAAGTACGACGACATTAATGATAGTAGTAGTTGCTAAAGTACGGAAAAAGTGGACAAGCCCTGTTGCAGAACAATGACTTGAAAGGCAGACCAAGGCTAGCGTAGTTCCCACAATGGTGGCTCACCACCTAATTATTATGCATCTCACAATAACACTACTCACTGCCCATACAGCCGCGGTGTGGGCAGTGAGTAGTGTTTCAGTGTGATGCATAATCATTAGGTGGCGAGCCACCGAGCTGGGGCATACGCCGGCCGTGGTCTGCTTTCCTCTAAATTTGCTCTTTCAAAAGTTCTCACACGTAATTAGGCGCATACATTTTGGGTACTTTCTTTTTCGTGGACATACTTTATTTGTTCGAGCTATGTAAGCTCTTCAAATTCCATGTAAAAAAATAATTGACTTGAAACTGTCTCGCAGTTAGATCCCGGTGACACTGCAGAGACGACAGGAATGTGAAACCCACGTCCTTTCAACAAAGTTTACTTGACGTCCTTGATTAATTTGTTTTAACTGACAGTACTCTTTTGCCATCTCGGAATAAAACCGTAGATCTGCGTACGTTACTATCTGTTTAATTGATATCAGGTAATTTACCTGGCAAACTGGAAGATTTACAGCCACAAGGGTTAATCCATTCACTGCTACTAATAGGTATGACATATGAACAAAAAACTATTAAAAAAAAAAAAAAACAGTATTTTGTGGTGGGTACCAGTACCTTGTCAAAAAACTCATATGCTCATAGGAATATCATTGTGAAATTTATGAGGTAGAATCTTTAAAATGTTGCTTTGTCTAACATCACTTTATTAATAGCTTTCACATTTGATGGCCCATTAATCGTCCTGGCTAGGCATTGAAGGAGCCAATTATCTTCCGTTTTTTTCCCGAGATAAACTCGCTTACATTCTTCTCAGTCCCTCCCTCCTTGCTCCATACAGCTGGACAGTAAATACAGCTACAACGCAATACTTTTTCCTATTCGATTTCTCTCCCGAACAGTCCTTACCGAATCACATCACTTTCCGTAATCTCAGTATTGAAAATACGTTCATGCTTTCGCAAAACTGGTGGCGCCCCAATGAGCTTTTGTAAATTTATGTTTCTCACCTTAACCAATCACTGTGACAATCGAAGTCTGCCAGACACGAACTGTTTCATCAGACACTTCACGACCTTAGTTCTTGTCCGTTCGAACCCCACGTTTTGCACAGCTGAGAAATCTGACGTTAGACGTTTGCGATTTCAACATTATGATAAAGATTTAGAATAAATTACAACGGTGAAACAGCTTGATAACTGCCACAGCATATCTTAATTAATAAAACTGTGCATTAAATTTGTAATATCTCTTCTACATACTCAACGATCTCCAGTTTTTTTTTTCAGAAAAGGGTTACTCCGACTGGACGGGAGGCTTTTACCACATCAACTCAATAATATAATTATTTGGATATGTCAGCTGTGAGTGTGAGTCATAGACCGTGTTATGCAACGGCACAGTCTATTAATTTGTTTTCTGTGTCCTTTTGTCCGCAAAGCTGTCAACACTCGAGCAAAAGGGTGGACACCAGCTGACGACCACCGGTTGAAAAGCTTTCATTTTATCATCATATAATAATGGAGCTTGGGCCCAACTTTGCGACCGCAAAGGCTTTTTTACTACGCAACGTAGAGAAATGAAACTTGGCACATGTATGTAAAATTTATTAAGCCTGTACGGGTCGAGCTCATTTTTGCACGAAACTCTTTACTTTTCCCAGAAATTCAGTTATAATTATCAGTTATCAATTCATGATTGCGAATACGACGTGATAATGTACTTCCGTCAATTCCGTCATTTCCGCCTCTTACCGGAAATGTAAACTAGAGTTCACGATCCAGCCACGCCAAGAAAACTTTGATAGTGATACCGAGTATAGTGTTATACAGATGAGGTGAGTGCCATTCATTCATATCAAGAAAACTATGCGTAAATATTTAGATCATTTTTTACGAACACATGAGCCCATGAAAAATGCTCGGTGCGCACTACTGTGCACTGTGTACTACTATAATACTATCCTCTCTATCTATTGATCGCCGATTTTATGTGGATGACCCAAAGTGTCTCGACATCAATGTCTTTGTGCTGATTCCTTTCGGTCTGGCGTGGTGAGCTTTGTTTTTTACCATTCGAAGAATGGGGCAGTTACTGGTAATGCCAATGATAGAAATGAAGTTATTTTTGCATCATTGTCTGCATTTCAGCGACGCTAATAAAATCGACCAAATTGACTTGAGAGATAATTTCCGAATTATGATTTTTTTTAGCATGTTGTAGTTTTTCCCCTAATTACTTGCATCATTTGCGTGTATTTTGAAAGCGTGGGATTTATGGTGCGTAATTTTTTTGATTTGCTTGTTTTGTCCCCTTTTGCACCCGGCATATGAGTGGAAATTATAAGGGATATATAAGGGATTAAATGTAAATGCAACAATCAAAAGTATATTTTTCAGTGTTTATTTTTTAAGAGGCGGAGTAATCTGCCCCTCGACTATTACATGATTTTCTTTACATATAAGGCGGTGTAAACTTTAAGGAAACTAGGAGGATTACGTCAGGACCACAGAATTAACTTGGATAAGAGAAATTTCTTGTTATCCGTATTCGGTTTAAACAGGTTCCACTTTGCTTCTGTGTTCTCTTTTCCTTATGAATACATTGTCTACTTTTGCTTGGCTGGCCTTCACCATACCCTTACTGGCTTTAGTTTCATCTCGCTGTTCAGTGATAATAATAAATACACAAATAGTATAAATAAATTAAATAAAAAGTAAATAAATAGTTAAATAAATGTAGGCAAAAAAAAAAAAAAGTGCGTCCGTTCAGCACTACCGCTATCCCACAGGAATGGGGCTGTATTATTATTGCAGTGTGTACATCACTCTCTTCAAAGATTATTTGCATGATTCTTCAGTGTATTTTGAATTGGCCGTCAGGTCTACAATGAACTCTCTTCTCTCTCTCTCTCTCTCTCTCTTTCTCTCTCTCTCTCTCTCTCTCTCTCTCTTTCATAAGCACCCCCCACACACACACGCACACTCTCTCTTTCTCTCTCTGTTTCTTCTTCTTCTTCTCTCTTTTTCCCCCTCTATCTCTCTCACTCCCACATCCTTCCCACTCTCTCTCTCTCTCTTTCTTTCTTTCTCCCTCTGTCTGTCTGTCTGTCTGTCTCTCAATCTCTCTTTCTTTCTTTCTTTCTCCCTCTGTCTGTCTGTCTGTCTGTCTCTCAATCTCTCTTTCTTTCTTTCTTTCTCCCTCTGTCTGTCTGTCTGTCTGTCTGTCTGTCTGTCTGTCTGTCTCTCTCTCTCTCTCTCTCTCTCTCTCTCTCTCCCTCTCTTTCTCTCTCTCTCTCTCTTTCTCTCTCTCTCTCTCTCTCTTTTCCCTGACTCCACGACCAAGATAGACGAAATGCAAATTACCCTTGCCTTCATGAACTGGGAGATCATTTAGATTTGTTTCTTTTGTTTAATTAGTATTCAAGATTTCATGGTGGCAAACAATTCTATAGGCCCCCGACAGTGAAACAGAACAACAACAATTAAGTAAAGTTTATTGTCGTGGTGCTTGAATATCCCTTGCCATTGTTTTCTCTATTCCTCATGAATACATCGTGTACTGTTGTTGTTTGGCTGGCTCTCATCATACCCGCATTGGCTTTAGCTTTATCTCGTTGTCTAGTGATGATAACAATTCATTAAGGGGTTGTTGTTTTTTTTTCCACCAGTGGCTAGAGGCTCTCCATGATTGTATTGATATCGAGGTGAATCATCAGTTATAAACCGTCTTATGTCTAGCTCTGTGTCATATCTGGTGAGAGCCGTCTTTAAGTTTAAGTCAGTCCGGTGGACCATAGCTCTCAGTTAGGCCATGCGCCTGGGGAGACGGGGTGGGTGGGGTGGGAGGGGCGGAGGAGAGGCAAGTGTAATATAGTTTTGTCAAGTGCTCACAAGGCAACAAATAACAAAGTACACTTACTACCACGTGGCAATTTTTTGCAACTGTTGAATTATTTTGTTGCACGGCTACGGGGAGCCCGCCCCAGGGCAATCTAGTTTTGCCCAAGTACATAGCACAACAACACATTGCAACTGCACTTAACACCATATTGGCAGGAGTCACAGATAGAAATAACTACTGTATTTGTTAAAGCGCAAGTTGGGGTTTACCAAGTGCTCACACGGCAACAAATTGCAACACACTCAATACCACATTGCAGGTTTTCCAGACAACAGCAGCTATTGTATTTATTTGCGCGCTACAGAGGGACCCCATGCTAGGGTATTCTAGCCTTGTAGAGTACACACAACGACACATTCTAACATACATCTAACACCATATTGTAGGTTTTTACAGACAACAGCAAAGTACAGCATTTGTTGCGCACCTCAGAGGGACCCCGTGCTAGGGTATTCTAGCCTTGTAGAGTACACACAACAACACATTACAAACATACATCTAACACTCATTGCCGGTTTTACCGACAACAGCAATTATTAGCCCAGCGCTACTGTAATCTCGTCTTATCAAGTGCTTAAACAGTAGCAAATGGCAACATACATTTTCTACCACATTGCAGGTTTTACATATAGCAACAACCTGTATTTGTTAAAGTGCATACTGGGGCCCTGCTTGGGTAATCTAATTTCGCTAAGTGCTAACACAGCAACAAATTGCAACCTACACGTAATACCACATTGCAGGTTTTACAGAGGACAGCAACCTGTTGTATTTATTGCGCACCTCAGGGGGGACCCCGTTTTACGGTATTCTAGTCTTCCAGAGTACACACAACAACACATTGCAACATACATGTAACACTACATTGCAGGTTTTACAGAGGACAGCAACCTGTTGTATTTATTGCGCACCTCAGGGGGGACCCCGTTTTACGGTATTCTAGTCTTTCAGAGTACACACAACAACACATTGCAACATACATGTAACACTACATTGCAGGTTTTACAGTGAACAGCAACCTGTTGTATTTATTGCGCACCTCAGGGGGGACCCCGTTTTACGGTATTCTAGTCTTTCAGAGTACACACAACAACACATTGCAACATACATGTAACACTACATTGCAGGTTTTACAGTGAACAGCACTTCTCCAGTACAGGGCCGGTGTTAGGAACTGTGGAGCCCAACAATCATGACAGTTTCTTTTCTCAGTAAAACCTGCAATGTCGTCACTGCTATGCACTAATGGCATAAGTCATTTTTTTACACTTTTGCCATATTAAGAAAAAAATGGTTATGCTCCTGTCATTCTGTGGCTTATGCCATTATGATTCTATTGGATTGTAACATTTTCCTATTGGGCGCATTTATTTTTCTATAATATTATCTGATAAGATAAGAGAGAGAGAGAGAGATATGACTTTATTATCTGGTTTCCAGGAAATTTGTTGTCACCGCATCAGTAACAGTACAACAGCAAATACAATATCTAAGACCTACAAGTCTTTAACACATACCACACACACGCACACACGCACATTGCTCACACAACATTACCAACAAGTAAGAACATTCCTCACACACACACAAACACACACACTATAAGAACAATCCATTAGGAAAAACTAACAGCAGCATATTACATCAGGAAACACTGCTACTGATAGCCCTTGAACTCAGAAATGCAATGAACCGCCAGTTGTCTTTTTGGCATAAGTCCGGCATGTGCCATCAGCGTACAGCAATCGTCTCTCAGAACGACAAGGTTCTAACTCCTGTCCATGAAGGTTCGAGAAATTGGTGGTTGAAGTTTCGTGTGCTCGTAGTTATTAGAGACTGAGAGATAGCTAGAGAGACAAGGGACAAAGAGAGAGAGAGAACGAACATGCAAGAAAGAGAGAGGGGGAGAGACAGAAAGAGACAGATAAAGAGGCAGATAGAGAGAGAGGACAATGAGAGTCAGAAATGGATATAAAGAGGACAGGGAGAGACAGAAAGGGCTAGAAAGAGAGAGAAAAAGAGCACGCAAGAAAGAGAGAGGGAGAGAGACAGAAAGAGATAGACAGACAGGACAATGAGAGGCAGAAATGGATATAAAGAGGACAAGGAGAGACAGGGTGAGAGAGAGAGAGAAGCACACAAGAAAGAGAGAGGGGGGAGAGAGAAAGAGATAGACAGAGAGATAGATAGGGAGAGAGGACAATGAGAGACAGAAAGACACATATAGATGGGTCAGGAAGAGGTAGAAAGGGCTAGAGAGAGAGAGAGAACATTGAGAGGCAGAAATAGAGATGTAAGAGAGAAGACAGGAAGAGACGGAGAGAGACGAGAGTTGCCGTTTTGGAATAACTTACATTTAATGCCCATTTCTCAAGCCGCCTATTTTATTGTTACCATTCATTCAGCCTTTCACACATTTTCTCAGTTCTTCCTGCTCATTTTTTTTTTTTTTACTTCCTTTGATGCATTCATTAATTTTACTTCTTTTTCTTTCTATCCCAGAGGTATTTGATCTATTGTCGTTCTAGACAACAAAATATCCCATGTTGGCATTCACAACATTGTTTGAAATATCGAGATGAATTCTTCAACTTTTTGTTCCTCTAATTACCCTGAACGATTTTCAGACAGTTCTGCTCCGAGACTCCTCTCTGTTCTGAATATCACATGATAACCTCTCCGTTCCCCACCCCCCAGTAAACAAGAACAACGCCCCCAAAAACAAATCCCTCTGCCTATCTTTCTCACCACCCTCCCCCCCCCTCTCTCTCTCTCTCTCTCTCTCTCTCTCTCTCTCTCTCTTTCCCTCTCTCTCTCTCTCTCTCTTTCCCTCTCTCTCTCTCTCTCTCTCTCTTTCCCTCTCTCTTTCTCTCTCTCTCCTTTTCTCTCTCTCTCTCTCTCTCTTTCTCATGCACACACACACACATGCACAGTACTTGCAAACCAAGAAACCTTGAATACAAGCTAACATTATTTTTCCTTATCGTTCTTGTTGCTCACCTCCTCCCCCCCCCCCCCCCCCAAAAAAACAACAAAGAGTCTACCGACCTGGTTGAAAATCCCTACCCAGGCTCATTCTTTTGCATTCCCGAGGTCAGGACCCAAAAGTTGAAAACCCCCACTACCCCGCTTCTTCCATTTCATTTTATTTCCTCTCACAGTCTTTTGCCCAGAAACCACCGTCGAGAAACAACATAACACGAATTCCTCCTAAGCCTCCGTGTTTTCGCTGAGTTATTGACACAAGGATGTCCGTCATCCCCACGGCTGTTGGTCTAGTTATTCTAGTGGGAGAGATTGTTTTCAACCTTAATGTGTGTAAACTGGCGTCGGGTAAGAGTTAAACTCGGTGTTTGCAAATGTATCACGGTATTTTCTTTGTCTTTACAGAACCTCATCCGTGCAGTAGCCCGAGACGAGATATTTGCTCGGAATGTCAGACCTGAAAGGGTTAATGGTCTCAGATGTTTGAAGGTGGTGACGTCAGTTCTTGGTATGCTGTCTGTGCCATTCTTTAACCATCAGACTGCCGTTTTATGGGCACAAAAGTTACATACAGAATACGCAAAGTTTGCAGAATAGCAAGTAAACATTTGGCATTGCACCCCGGTTATTCTTTGTTCCATTTCCACTGTGTGATCGCTCGTAAATTAATCTTCACTAATACAAATGTTAACCCAAATGGAAAGACGGAGCGCACTTCATTCTGAAGGACGGCGTGTCCAAGTGAAGCGTTTCCTGATAAAGCGACCTATATCCATTTTTGTTTAATTGAGATGTTTGCACATTTTCGATTCCATGCACATGAAACATTCATACGAAATGTAAAGTATCCAGTTTGACAGCCACCACGAAATGCTCCTTCTATTCAAAAGTTGCCAAATTATTAATTAGTTGATATTAAGTTCACATGGCTCATTTCATTGTGGGCATTTTTAACAAAACCCGTTATATCCGCTTAAGTGCTTTTTCACAAAATGCCATGAAGCTGACCTCAACTGGGATAACATCGAGGGTTGGCAGCCAGAATGACTGTTTTATGTCCAGAATAGTCAAATTTAGAAGAAGGGAAAAAAAAAAAAGAAACGAGTCTTATGTGTGACCAGACCGAAAATTGTGACAATTGCAATCACTTGATACAACATGGTCACATGAATAGTTTTATTGGGTTATGAAATAATAATAATAATAATAATAATAATAATAATAATAATAATAAATTACATTTATATAGCGCATTTCCAATAAATGCTCAATGCGCTTTACAAGTAATAAAAACTCATTCCTCTCTCTCCCACACTCCCTCTCCCCACCCCCCTCTCTCTCTCTTCCCATCACATTCTCACTCCTTCTATCACATGCTCTCTCCCCTCAGGTAAAGTCAAAGAAAATAAGCCTGCTGGAACAAAAAATGCTTTAGCTGCCTTTTGAAACTTACTAATGATTTTGTTTGTCTCAGTTCCATAGGTAACTTGTTCCACATTAAGGGGCCAAGATATGTGAATGATCGTCTTGTGTTTAGGTCTTTATTTTAGGGAGGTTTACTGTACTAACTTTGGCATTTGCGCCTCACTTTTCTCTGTTTTTTATTTTTTATTTTCCCTGCTCTTGTTTCTGTGCGTTTTTGTGGTAGGGATTAGTTGTTGTTTTTTTCTTAGAATTTTGCACGGGCAGCGACCTGTTCGGCCTGCTGTTCTCGACTTTCAACTGCCAACGTATCCATAACGTGCGCAATGCGCACACGGGCCCTCCGAGTTTTTCGCACTTATCCAAGAAGACTGGGTGCTCGATCCTACCTACTATAGGATCAGGGACAGGAATGTTTCCCCCGAAAAAAAATCCAACATGCCTGCACTGACCGGGGATGGAACAAGGTACCTTCGGCATGAGAGGCGAGCAACATTTGCTTCTAGACCAACATGTTGTCACTTATCATAATTATGGTCATGTTACTGGAACGAACGGCATCTTGAACCGTATCTAAAATTTGTCTGGAAAACATTCGCCAATTTAAGAATCCGAAGTACATTTTAAAAATTAACTTCTAATCCCAATCGAGTTGCGTTAATGGTCTTTTTCAGTCCGGCAGAATTAAGAGGGGCGGGGGTGTGGGGCAGGGGAGGATGGAAGGGCTATCTTAAACAGAAATAACAGGTATCATACAGTGTGAAGGGAAACGTAAAGCTGTGGAAAATAACGATATTTTTTGGTTGCTATGGTTACGACGGCCTCATAGGATCTGTTGACAAAAATTATAATTACTTGTGAATAATTTTCTTAATTATTGACATAATTATTATTTCACTGAACTTTTAACGCACTCGTCGGACTCGTGAGAAAATGCTGAACATACGCAGTTCTTGCAACAAAAAAAAAAAATTAGAGAACTGAGAAATACGAACATGCAGTCAAGGGGAGAGAACCAGGGAAATTATTCTAAAAGCCTGCTGCCAGGGCGCCATGAACCGTGTTCTTTTTCTTTTCTGCTCGAGTTTTTGACGTGCCTGTTTTTCTCGAAAATGCATTTTTTTTCTCTTTAACCCTTTCAGTACTGAAACAACATTGCTGCTAACTCTATACTGCTGCGTCGATTACAGGTTTTGTTCCTCCATTACTGGCTTTTAAATATAGATCAATAGTCTGATTTAGGTTCATATTTACCATTGGAAATAAATGGAGTACGCGAATCTTAATATATACTGGACTTGGGAAAATCTAACTTTCAAGGCGTCAGTATTCAAAGGGTTAATTCACTTCCATGAGAACACTTACGATGAAAACAGGACAATTTGTATCAAACGTATTTGTAATGGGTGCTCGCTGAATGAAAAAGACGCGCAGAAAAAAACCTTGAAAACAGGCGTCATGCCAATAGGCTTTAAGACCGATGTCCTTCCACCCCCGACCCAAGTGTATGTTGAGCGAGTGAATTTGTAGCACGAAGTGACAAAGCTGGTCGGACTGAATATCGTCGCTGCAGGATTCTAAACGGCCTAACTCGGTTTTTTGTAAATTTTACAGGAGAGTGAAAAAACTGAAAAACAAGGCTATTATACACATTTTGGAGCTGGGAATCGGTACTGATACTAAAAATATTTCCCATTACATATCCAGGGCTTATTGTATTTATAGGATGTCACGTGATGTCATTCTTAATTCCAGAAAAAAAACCAACACACTGCATTTTCAGAGTTAGCCGTTTAGAATCCTGCAGCGACGGTATGTTGAATAATATTAATATTGTGTACTTTTAATTTCTAGACCTAGCGTCGGAAATTATTTTCAGGTAATGAATGTTTTTCTTTTCTTCGTATTCTTCTTCCATTTTTTATCACTTCGTCTTTCTAATGATCGCCTTTTTCTTTTTTTCTTCTCAATTTTATTGAAAACGAACGACTACAAAATGCTGTCTACACAAACATTTCTTATTCAAAAGTTGCCTAGGCACTGGTACTCGTTTGAAGAATTCATATTTTTCAATATTCTATATAAATTACATATTAGTTCATAGACATCTTGTTTTCATTCAGTTCTTCATTCTTCCATCCTAAAAACAAAACAGAAAAAGACTTGCTGGCCTATACCAGCCAATTCAGAATGTGCATCTTTGCATATTTTAAATTTTATCCCCAGTACACTAGGTTACAAACACCTTTGGTATGCTGCCAAAGACGTGCACAATCTAAAACGGCAACAATGCGCTAGACTGGTTACAGCCAGACACTCATAAAACTTAAAAGCAACAATGTTAATGGCACTTTAACAAATCTACAGGAATTCAGAACGGAGAAAACGTTTTGTACATGACTCAGGGATTGAAATTCCAAATTTCTGACTCGAGTCTTTGAACGTTTTGTGAAGACTAACGAGGTCTTTAATTTAGTGACCAGACGGTCTGTTGTACGCTGTGTTTGCTAGGAATATTTGCTTCCCGACGCCATCACTATAGTTCTATTGTTGCCACTCAGCCAGTCTGGCCGTCCAGGCATTGCCGTATTGGAAATGGACGGCCGAATTATTATGCCCGCTGAAACAGGCTCAGGATCCAAGCTGTTGGATCGGTTAGAGAGCTCCGCATTTTTACAAAAGAGGAAAACGCAATTCTGCTTTACTTTAATTTGTTTCAGACAATCCACCTAGGAAAACTTCGGGGACGTACCTACTTGTAATAACATTCATCTTTTAACCTCGCTGTCTCGACATAAACGATCACCACAAAGCGCCATTCACAGCTGACAGTAGAGGAAAATTATTGCTTTGACAGAAAAAAAAGCTGATTATCATAATAAGCCGTCCCGCGCAAGCAAGATAAATCTTGCAGATTCTTTGTAGGAAGCCCAGCCGTATGTATCTAGATCTAGGCTACATTAAACGCAGCATTTGGATTCGATGCAAAGACTAAAAGAACTTACGCAGAAATACATAGATGTGATAACGTTGATTTTTGACCACCAATGTGAATATAGAGGTCAAGGATGTAATTTCCGGTCACACTTTTCGGTTCTATCCGATGAAAATGCGTCTCCCGTTTTAGCGGCCCAAAAAAGTTCAATATAAATAACAGTTAAGACTGATTTTTGTTCAAAATGAATGTGTCCACGTAACTCTTCGTCAAAAATTGATGAAGTACACCAAGTTTCATAATTTTTGATGGCGTAGTCGTGAAGTTTTAGCTGCTTACAGGTTCACCCTCTAGCTCAATTATAGTAAGATATGGTATCATTTTTACGAGATTTGTTAGCTGTTTGTTAGACAGTGCAAAAGGAGTGGAAATGCTGGAATGTCAGGCGGAGAAACGGGGAGTTTACAGAAGCTGGTCTCATTAACACGATATTGAGAGAGGAGGGGTAAGACAAACTAGGCAAATGATATATTTACAGTCTGTCTCTCTCTCCCTCTCTCTCTCTCTCTCTCTCTCTCTCTTTCTCTCTCTCTCTCTCTCTCTCTCTCTCTTTCTTTCTTTCTTTCTCCCTTTCTCTCTCTCTCTCTCTCCCTCTCTCCCCATCTCTCTCCCTCTCTCTCTCTCTCTCTCTCTCTCTCTCTCTCATATTTATATTTCTCCAACCTGGCTATTTATAGCACATGTTTTGCATAATATTCTCATCACAATACGTATTTTGGCCACACACTTTGTGCATTTAAGTTGAAAATGTACAGATATTCCTGAGAAAGTGTAATGGTTTCAAAAACAGATAGACCGAATTGAACGATTGAAAGAAGAAGTTGGTGAATGAATACAAATCTTGGACGGCGAAGAGTTTCTTTCACTATTGAACGATTTTCCAAGATACTTGACTCACTCGTCCCCTTGCCAAGCTCGTTAACTCTGTACCCCCTTCATCCTTTTGTTACTGCCCTTGCCCCGAATCCCTCTGGTCATTGTTACCGCCCCTTCTTGTCCCTGGTCAACTCGTGAAGTCTCGCGAAGTCTCGTTTTTTTTTCCTGCAGCAAATCGTGTGTCTATTCTTTTGTTGGTGTTCAACAAACATGGCGGCCTCGCGGCAATTTCTGTCGCATGGTTTCCTTCATGATACTAATTTCATTTTTGTTTTCTTTTTGGACCGGGAAGAACGAGGACATTCAGAAGGGCCATTAGAGATTGGCGTGAAAATCGTGTGATTAACACGTTCGTGTGTGAGAGTGTATGTGTGTATGTCTGTGTGCGTGTATGTGTGTGTGTGTGAGTGAGTGAGAGTCGTCTCAAGCTGGTCCCACGAATTTACGGCTGCTGCAAATGATAAAAATTAAAACTGACATCACGTGTGTATGTGTGGGAGTGTATGTGTTTGTGCGATCGTGTGTATGTTTGAGTGTGTCTGTGTGAGTCTGTGTGTGAGTGTGTGAAACGGCTGCAAAGGGATAAAAATAATGAATGTTTCAAAATCAAAACAAAGACAGTAAGAGAGAGAGAGAGAGAGAGAGAGGAGGGGGGGCGAGAGACAGAGAGAGAGAGAGGGCGAGAGAGTTTGTGTGTATGTGCCTATGTGAAAACAATATGATATGGGTACACAATGAAGGCATACACGTACATGTAAAGCTTCAGTGCAGAATGTCATTAGTTTAGCCAGGGCCGGATTAAGACCTTTCGAGGCCCTCAGCACTTAAAGGACGTTGGTCCCGCCATACACTGTATATTATGTAATTCAAAATACAAACAAAATAAAGCGAGTCTTATACTCCAGCAAATACTTTTTTTTTTTAATTTATTGAAGGGGGGGGGGTGCATTTTGTGGACCTTGGTTCAGCTGTACCATTTGCAGTTTCGCACCATATCCGGCAATGAAAAATATCTGTGGTGACCCCTCCCCCCCCCCCCCCCCCCCTCTTTGATGCCCTAAACACGTGCTTATTTTGCTTAATGTTTGATCCAGTCCTGATTTTAGGCATAAACTGCTGGTGATATGCAGGTGCTAGTACGTAGTAGCAGAGAAAAGAGAAAGAGGTAGAGGAGTAAAGAGAAAAAGAGAAAAAGAAAGAAAACAATGAGAAATGGAAGGTCAGAGGATGTTTCCGAACGGTCAAGCAATCACAGATTTGGTAAACGAGCGACACACCAGTTGAAATGAAGGAAGAATGATTGATTTCATGAGTGAATGAAGGGGGAATAAGGTAGAAGGAAAGTCAGTGGTTTATCAAGAAAAACGTTAAGAAATATACATTAACTTACTAAAGAATATAGTAGTAACGAACATGTCATGACATACAGCAAAACGTCAATCAGTCAGACTACAAATTACAATGAGCAACAAACAGACAGACCGTGACGGAGCACTGACCAGACAATCTGTCACATGTACAAAGATGCGCTGGCAAGCCTTATGTTTGCCAATGGTGGAAGGGGCATAACCAAGAAAATAATGCTTGCAGTTTCACGGTGGATCGTCACTAGCAACGTTGAGACAAAAGTAAGGATAATGATACTTCTCATGAGCTTTGAGCGTATTTCTGGTTCCCGACAGATAATTGAATAAATTGTGGTGAACGAAACAAAGAATTATAGACAACAGACGCAAGGAGAGACACGGGGAGAGAGAGAGAGAGAGAGAGAGAAACAGCAAGAGGGAGAAAACAGAGAAGGGGGGTGGGACAGAAAGACAGACAAAGTCAGGAATATATATATATATATATATATACAGACAAACAGACAGACATAAGTAGAGACGGACAGACAAGTTTCATACTGTAGATTACCATGTATGTTTGTTTCTTTCACCAGAATCATTCTGGCCATTATCACCAGTACCATTCTGTCAACACAATAGTCCAATCTGTAACATTTAGTGAAGGGGAAAATGGAAAATAATTTTGGTAACTCTGAAAGCCAGTTACCGAAGCATGATCTCTCATGGGAGTGTAGACTGTCTTACATTTTGCTTTCAATGATTAAACAGGTAGTCTTTAATCGACAGAAAAGAAAAGAAAACACAATAAGAAATTCTCCGCCGATGGGGAGTTTTGTGGTTCAAAGAGGCAATATTGCACACCTGCATAATGTTGTAAAAGAACAGAATCGCTGCAGTTTCATAGTCGGTTTTTGAAAAATAAATTAGTTGAAAGGCGATGGCCGGGGAAATAAGGCCATGGCAGAGGGAAGCAAGTTTTAAAAAGGGTTAAGAACCACCAGGTTTAAATGGTGGGCCCTGGTTTCAACCCCCAGATTCCCACGCCTCCCAGTCCGGGCACATGAAAGAAATGAAGAGAAACAAACTCCGGAAACATCAACATTAATTGCTCGCCCTGTGCTAGAGAAGATCATTAAAAGGAGCATTAATTTTCTCGCGTGCATGTGTTTATTTATTTACTAACTGTGATACACAGCTTTGCCCGGGAATAAATTTGGTTCTCAGTTTAATTTCAGTTCTGGGTCATTAATGGATTTTCTTAATCTTGCCCGTTCCTTTAAGTTTATTTTGTTGCTGCTTTGGTCGCATTTTACAAAATTCCTTTCAGATCAATACAGAACTACTGTTGAGAACTTTACCAGTGTGATAAGATTATATGATTGTATTTAAATTTAATTCTATTGCTAAACTCGAAAATTCTGATACGAAACATAAATAAAGAACGTGCACCCAAAAAGACCGTGAGGGGTGCAAAGTGGCCGTTAGCATGCCGAGGCGCCGTGAAACCCAATCTCAAATCAAATCAGATCAAATCTTTGGTTTCTTTGTTTGTATTTGGATAAGTCGTTTTCCACCCCTCTTGCGTGTTAAGACCCTATGCATTCAGTCAGCATTTCAGGCGAACATTGTCATGAAAATGGCAATAATCTGAGCAGGAAGTGTCTTCGTGGAAATGAAGGGATCGGGGGGTGGGGCGGGTGGGATTAGCCACACAAAACAAATTTTAAAAAGCACTTCCCCCCTCATTCCAAGTTTTCAAGTGTAAAACTTTTTCCTAAGACAGGAGGAAAAGTATCTCTGTAAATTTGCAGGATAATCAGGGCTATTCGAGCCGATCAAAATCGGCTTGGGCGGGCGCGCATTTATGCTGGTGCTTGTCAACCCTGCCCCTTCCGCCGCCTTTCCCCCTTGCTCCAAATAATGTACTCTCAGTGAGGAGGTAATTTTGGCTAGGTAGCTCAAATGGCCTCTATCTTTTTTTTTCTTTTCTTTTCTGGTAAAAGACGCATAGTATTAGTAAGGTATAATATGCCCCGAGACACAGGATATCGAGATGGATTAATTTGTAATATTCCGTCCGTCGAGTTGTAGGCTCCGCTTATCTTCGATGTCAACACGGCAACAGTTCCCATCACACCCCTTCATAATTGAACGAAAAAAGAGTAGATCTAGCGCTCACCGTATTTATACGTGCGCAATCTTTTTCTATATTTATATGGGGATTTTAGTGGAAGAAGGGATTGTTCGTCTCGGTATTCTGTGTCTCGGGTATGCCCGATGTTAGCTGAAATGATCTGACAAAAGCTATGGGTGAGAAAGACAGCCAGCATGGCCCCCAGCCACCTCTGGCATAAGCCATGAGTCGGCGACACACGTCACAGAGAAGTGAGATAAGCTCTGATTTAGTAAGCCAATCAGGCCATGCTGGGACGCATGGATTCTCTCCACCTTAATAGCTGGTAATGAGGCTCCGATTTAAGCACCTGGTTTGGAATAAAGTGACCTTTGACTTTTCAATTTTTTGCTTCCTAGCACTAACATTTCATCTTCGACTTCCTCGTTCTCCCGTGACTCTATTTTGGCAACTTTCCACTTTCACAGTGACCCAAACCGTTTGTCTGATAAATAGAAAAGCCTTACGTTTGGCTAAAGGAATGTATGCATGAGTTGTCTTAATATAAAAACGTTGTCAAAGGCGCCAGGAATATACATTTGTTCAGCAGGCTCTTAAATGTTCGTACCATTGCAGCTTCAGAGCATGCCCAATATTTCAAGATTTTATTATCATTTTTAAAAGAAACATACATTTTTCTAGCCGCCGTATCACGATGATTGTTTGTTCAAGGGAGTAATAATTAATTTATAATTTAACAGGCTGCTTTAACTGTTGACATAAAGATAATTTGTGTCACATACTGACATGACAGATGTGACCGAATCACCTCCCCCCCCTTCCCGATTAAAAAAAAGAGAGAAACATTTTCCATTGCCTCCAATGATTTTTCTGTACCCCTCCCCCCTCCCGCGGACCTTAGGAAAATGCAGTAGCATTTGCGCAGTTTCTCACTACCACAGTGCCAAACATTCTACTATCCGTACTTTCCAGACATATTTCCTCTAACCTCCACAGGCACCACCCACTAGATCACTTTATCCAGGAAGTAAATATTTACCATCTGTATGCACTCCACGCTCACTGACACAGGGTTAAAGGCCACAGATGGCTGGAAGCTAGGGGGATCAAAGGTGGCCGCGTATGTTTGCAGATTCCTCCTATTTCCCCGTATAAAATCTAAATGAATCAAAGGAAATGGTTAACCATACGAGCCCGGCGTGTACATCTAATGACTGTGTTGTTTGAAGCAGATCAGTTTCTGTCATAAAACTGTGGGCGTTTGTAGTCTAGACAGCTGTGGGAAATGTTCATTCACGTCATGCGCCCCTATTTAACTGTTACATCATTTTCATTTTATTTTTATTTTTTTCTTCTATTGGAGCCAATCTTAAAGAACGCACCCTCGGAATGAATGATGTGATAATTATAAAAAGTGGTTAATTCTATTGTTAAATTTAGAAGCTCTGAGTATGAAACATAAATAAAGAACATGTACCCAAATAGAACGTGAAAGAAGCAGAGTTGCCGCTATCGTGCCGACGAGCCGTAAAACCCAAACTCAAACTGAAACTCGCAGGCAGGGGTGGGAAGGGGGGGAGGGGGGAGGAGGGCTTTCTGGCATTCTGGATTTAGTCCATTTGGCCAAGGCAGCAATCGTCTTCTGTTTCCATTGTTACGGTACTTTTTTTTGGGGGGGGGGGGGTGTGGAGGGGACGGGGGCTGAGGGATAATAGTTTCATTCTGTTTCAGAACTTCAACACTACGGCAATCAGGTTATCACATTGTTTCGACTCAATGCCTGTGTGAATGTCACGTGTTGGCAAACTTCACTGGAGTACGTGCACTAAAATGTTAATGGCTTGGCGCACTGTAATAATCTATGATTCCGACATCTGGCCGGATCAGCAGATGTGCAGGCTATTTTGTTTGTTGTTGTTTTTATGTTTTTTTCAACTGATTTTGGCCTCACTGTTTCAGTAATAAAATACCGTTCCTGAAATATAATTTTATTATATAATTTGAAGGAGATGTGGACCGATCGTTCATTTTTTTAAAAATTTAATTTATTTTACTTTTGAGCATTTGTTGGGGCCATGTCCCCATCATGCTCATTGCACGATTATTTTTACCGTAAAGTGGTGAATTTCTGAAAGATATACTGTGACCATGTCATCAGGGAAAAAGTGGTCATGGTCCATAAGCTTAACCTAATCCTAGCACTATCCTAGGCGCTAACCCTGAAACTTTCCTAAATTTCCTCCTGGAAATAAATGGCGCAAAAATGTCGCTCTGTTATCAAACACATTTTCAAAAACTGTTTCCTCAATGTCAGAGACGGGTTGATAATTACCTAGAGTCTTTGGTTATACTAAAATTGAAGAATGGTGTTTGTTGCTGGCATATTACGATCTTGGTTCTGGTTTGTTCTAACTCCACTGTTTGCCCAACTGAGTCATTCGATATTAAACGTTTGCGGCTTTAGTATTAGAATACGTGGAAACTGTGAAACAGCTTGATGAATGCCACAACGCACTTTAAGCAATTGTAAAAGTGTGCATTTGCTATACCTTTTCCAAATACTTAAAGCAAATGTAAGAAAAGTGTAAGAAGGGGGGGGGGGGTCAAAAAGTCCCAAAAAAGGTGTAAGATTATATTTGAACGTCCCCTTAAAGTGTTTGGCCTGCAAGAAATTTCTACTTGGAGCTTGAAAAGATGTGCCATAGATTGTCTGGGGTCATTTATGTTGTATATTGAGTACGTAGTATTTAACTATCCCCAGATGAGGCATTTCCGTTCTAAGCTCAAGATGCCTTGTTCGCCATGTTAAGATGGCTCAGTGTGGCACACGCTCGAGTAATCACAGTGCACCTGCAGATACCGTCACCTGTGATAAGGTCACGCTGCATCAACCTTTGTCAGTTAGGAGATGGTGCTTGTCGCTTCTGATCTATGTATGAATTCGTGATGGGAGAGACTGGCAATGGGATTGGCAGAGAGAGGGAGGAAGAGAGTAAGAGAGTAATGAGAGAGAAAGAGAGATGCCGGGGGAGGGGGGGGGGAAGAGAACAGTTGGGGATTGGGACGGATCGGGAAATGTTGAAACTAGAAGGTTAAAGAAAAAAATCCACACAAAAAATCGAGAAGCCTCACACACACACACACACACACACGCACACACAATCACACACACACAGTCAAGGGGAGAGAACTAAAGAAATTCCCGCAAGGCTTTTTTTTTTCTTTCGGAATGATTGTGCAACGAAGCAAGTGAATGCGCAATCTGAAGAAAGAGAGAGAGGAGGAGAGAGAGGGAGGATAGAGGGAGGGACAGAATAAGAGAGCGAGAGGGAGAGAGATAGAGAGAAAGGGGGAGGAGAGGCTAAGAGAGGGAGAGCGCGAGGGGGAGAGAGACAGAGAGAACGCTAGCGAGGGCGGGAGAGAGAAAGAGACAGAGAGAGAAGAAGGGAGAAAGAGGGAGGGAGAGAGAGAGGAAGGGAGAAAAAGAGAGGGGAGAGAGGGGAGGGAGAGAGGGAGAGAGAAAGAGAGAGAGTGGAAGGGAGAGAGAGGGAGGAAGGGAGAAAGAGGGAGGGAGAGAGAGAGGGGGGGAGGGGGAGAGAGAACGAGAGAGAGAGAGAGAGAACGGGAGAAAGAGGGAGGGGGGAGAGAGAGAGGGAGGGAGGTTAGAAAAACGCAAGTGTAATATTCCCATATTGGTGGACATGACTGATAACATATAACGTACGACTGTATAGGCGTTCGTGATTGATAACTGATCTAATTACCACGTGACGTAATGAACATCTTACTAAAGCAAATGCTGTCAGCGCAGTAGACGCTGATAACTCAGGAATCTGGCAAGATGTACTCACGAATAAACCGTGAGCGATTCCTTTCATCAATACCACCTGTGCACGGCTAGTTAGTTGGGGGAAGGAAGTCTGGGCCTGTAGTCGTTGTGGTAATAGTTCTTGGCGTCAGGTTCATCTAATCAGAGCTGGTGGCTGGTTGGTCTCTGCTGTTAGACCAGCGAGATTTCATGCCGCGGGAGTTCACGCTGCGGTTTACAGAATACGTTTTTTAAGGCATTTTTAAGTCTTTATTGTAGGAGGTTCACTGCTCCTGGCATATACGCCTCACTTCACTTCTTTTGTTTTCTTTTTTGGTTTGTTTGTTTCTGTGTGTTTTTGTGGTAGTGATGAGTGGGGTTTGTTTTTAGAATTTTACCTGGACAGCGGCCTTGTCCGGCCTGCCCTTCTCGAATTTCAACTGCCATCATCTAACTATCTTCATCATCATCATCAGTTGCTCTGCCTGAAACAGACATTGGCGATCATGGCTCTCCACTCGGATCTGTCATCAGCCAGCCCCAAGAAGGATTTGTTGTTGTGACGGAGTGCTATGGGCCTAAAGAACTTCATCAGGCTAAACAAATTTGCATTTTGTCTGTTTGTTTGTTTGCCTATTTCATTTTGTTCTTTTTTTTTTTTCTTTGAATAGTTCAACTCACTGGTGACCTCTTCAGGCATAAACAGTAATTTGAGTAAATGAAAGCTATGAATCTGTATAATATCCGCAGCCTTACACACGCTCATTTTGGTACGGTCGTGACATCTAGCAGTGCTCTGTTGAGATGTCAGGACTGTAGAAGCCGAGCGGACACGTGGAAGTTTTCATTTAATGAATGAGATAGTGACAAGCTCACGGGCAATACTACCAGAGTGTGTAAACAAAAAAAGAGGAAAACAGTGAAAGGATGTGGTAGAGGAGAGTAGTTACTTCGCTGTTCATTTTGTTCCAATGAGGTGCATCTCCTTTGCAATTTCTGTGGCATGTCAATATGCAGTAGTTCAGTTTGGATTTGAGCTGAGTAGGCGGCCAAAATTTCCCTGACAAGTAACTAAATCGCTGAGACGGCGTAAGGGAAAATGGTACTTTTATCGACCGGTGACTTACTGGTTATTCCAGCGGAAACTGAGGTTTTCCTCGGCCGCATACAGACGAAAAATATACTCTACATAAAACTGCGTGTCTTAACACACTTAAAGTACCGCACCCAATTTCACAGAATACCCTTTAAATACTGCACCTTGTTGTGAACAGGCCAACATTTAGGTGACGTATATTAAAAATTCGTGAGAGAAAATGGCTGGACAGATTGCCATGAAATTTTCACATAGTACTCACAACTGGTTAAAGTTCACATAGAAGTAGGTGCGGTACTGGCGACTTTTGTCACCGGTGGTACTTTAAGTGTTTAATAAGCCTACAGACAAAACACTTTTGTACGGGCCCTTTCCTGCTAATTAATATTTTTAAAATAAGATTTTAATTGATCACGTTATGAGAAGCAAGCTATGGTAAAGTAACACCCCCCCCCCCCCAAAGAAAAAAAAAAGAAAAGAAAAACAATAACAGCACGTAGGATTTGCATTGTGCCGACGTGCCGTTAAGCTCAAACTCGAAACTCCAACGTTCCTTGCTTATTATTCCTCAGTATCTTGAACTATTTGTAAACTAAATGTTTTTCATGAATAAAATACTCAAATAAGTTTAAATCTGATTACATATGACTCAATAGTTTACTGATTTGATACGATCAGCCACAGCATATACTGAAGTGGAACATCATTCTACATTGTTCTACATTGACTCCTCAACCACATCATAATAATTATTCTCACGGGAGATCTGGTGAACAAAGGTAGGAGCTTTGGTACTTTATAGGTAGGCTCTCAGAAGAGAAGAGAACTCGATGGAAGGGAGATAATGGACGGCCATAAAAGGGGGACCATTTGGTGCGTAATCACAGCTAATGTTGTGATGTGGCAATTACTACCATACCATCATGGCTACAGTCCAATAGGAATTAACTAACAAACACATTGTCTGACTTCTGGCACCTGACACCTTTCTACAACTGCATTGAGTCAGTGATCTTCAGCCTGTGGTAGTACCATCTGCCCCGAAAGTATTTCTCGCCTGATTTGTAATCTTTCTGTTAGGTCTTTATTGTAGCAGGTTTGCTGCCCTTGTCATATACTGATTTACACATCACTTTTCTTGTTCCTTGTTTTTCGTGTTCTTTTTTCTGTGTGTTTTTTGTGGTAAGGATTCGTTGGTTTGTTTGGTTTTTTTTAGAATATTGCCCGGGGCAGCAACCTTGTAAGGCCTATCTTCTAGACTTTCAACTGCCAAGGTATCTTTAACTTCCGCAACGTGTACGCGGGCCCTCCCAGTTTTTCCTCCTTATCCGAGAAGTCTAGGTGCTCGATCCTACCTACCATAGGATCAGGGACAGGAATATTTCACCCCCCCCCCCCCAAAAATTCCAACACGCCTGCACAGATCGGGAATCGAACTGGGTACCTTCAGCATGAGAGGCGAGCAGCTTGCTTCTAGACCAACGTGTCAAATGTGTAATCTTTGTCACTGCCCACCAACAACACCTTTGTGTAACTTTGTATGTATTTGAATTTCATTATACTCTTAAGCCACACTGTATAAAGTGTTCGGTTCCGTACATACTAAAGAAATGTTGTCTATAATTCAGTTTAACCTTAACCCAAACTCAAACTTTCTACCTCACGCTTTTGTGGGGGCGGGGGGGGGGGGGTTCAGTTTACTCCAATCGAGTTTAAACTTATCACGGCATTTTTTTTTTTTTAATCAATCAATGCTGTAAAAGAAGACTGGTCCCAATTTCACTCATTCAAAATTACCTACATCCGAGGCCTAACATTATAACTATAAGATATAATATGCTCTCATAAAATTAAATTATTATTACTTGTTCGTACGTACCCCAAGTTTTTTTTCTTTGCTCTAGGGGTACGTATTTTAAAGCATTTTGTGACTCCAGAGCTAGAGAGATCCTCCCGAAATAGTCCTAATATTGTAATAACAGCCTCAATTAATTATTCTTGCAGATTTTCTTTTTGTTTTCTTCCTGGTTTTTGGGCTAAAACGGGTAAGTGGCATGGTTAGGGATTCGACAAGATTTAGGGTTGAGGATAAGTAGGGGGTGAGGAAAAGGTACGTATACGTAAGTACCCCTAGCGCAACCCGCTTGGGATACCTACGTAAGGGTAACGATAGCCTAATATTAATTGGTCTCTCTTGGAATGGGTCCACTTTTGACTTCGTGGTTTGAAAACCACTGCCCTAGGCTACTCAAAACCTAGCCACTCAGCCACCCCATTCACGCTCTCCACTTGTGTTACGTATTACACATGTTTTGACGACGACAATGGCATCCTCATGGGACATTACTCTAATTGGATTCGACTCACTCTCCCCATAGAGTGGCCGTTCTTCCGACAGCGACTGTACCAAAGCACCAAAGAGAATTTTTATGATGGTCGCGTACGTTCGAGAGGCGAGCATTGCCGTGTGATGGTGTAACAGAGACACATCCTTTGATTTACACCTTGAATAGAAAATGACCAAATTAATGTTGTGGGACATTTTTACCATACTGGTGAGGTCAGTTTATAGTTATGACGGTGCGGTGCTTGTTACAACTCTGCTTGGATTAATCCACTGGAGAGAACTATCCTGAAGAAACTGCATGGCACTGCTACGAATTTTCATCTTGTAAATTGTATTACAGCCATCACTATCATACAAGCATGTGCACTGGTAAAAGTTGCTCTCAAATAACAAACAAACAAACAAACAAACAAAACGACACAACATGCAATGAACACAGGGGAAGAAAAGTTTTTTTTTAACATAAAATATTATAATTATATTCACTGAAAACTGATAGTATATCATTGGACGCGATGTCTTAAGAGCACACACACACACACAAACGGCAACAGATTCTATCTGATAGCTGCAACTTGACTAAATTCCTTCTTTCTGAGTATTATTCTGCACAGTGTACTGTATTAATTACAGGGCAAGCAACATTAGATCCCCGTAACTCACCCTGCACGTATTCACGTAAACATAAACAAAACTGGGCTGTCTCAGAATGGCCATCAGTCATCATTATTTACCCTTCCGATGTCCGAAACTGGTGTTTTGATCAAAGTGCTATCTCAAATGGTACAAAACCGGGCAGGTGCAATGTTATTATTTTTAGACATGAAATTTAGGAACAGTGTCTGATTTCATGCTCTATTACATCTTTTTACACCTACGACATTTTCTCCCACTCAATAAATTTTTATTTGAATTTTCTTCTTCTTCTTTTGTTCACCAGATCTAAATAATATGCAGATTTGTTCTTTTAAGAAAATCTACTTTCTGCAGTGCTGGCAGAGCACCATAGAGTTTGACATTCAGGTCGGTGGGTTTGGGCCAGTATGCTTCTCGTAGTGCTGAGAAGAGTGTGCACTTCTGCAATATATGCTTTTATTTGATTTTAAAAGTCTCCGTTTATATATTTCGTGCATGCAAGGCGCATCCCGGCCGCACATCTTAAGTTTTTAGCCAATAAGATAATTACACGCCCGCGTCTCGGCTTAATTAAAAGAAAAACAACTGGTTTCCTCACAAAAAGAAATAAAACGAGAAAGTCTAAGATTGTTCAGCGTTCATAAAATAAAATGACCTATGTGCTCAGTACTCTAGATTCCGCTGGTGCGGGCAGTCTTCTTTCTTAGAATACTTGAACTAACTCAACAGTCACAGTTTAGAATAATTTAGGTGAAAATGCAATCAATCTACGTAAACAAAGGTATCTTTAAAAAACGATGTTATACATTTAGCAGACAGATCAGAAGCTCCTAGTACAAGGATTCTACACTGCAAGCATTAACATTTCTTTAGGTTCTAACATTTCGACCATTTAACACTCAGCAAACACATTTAAAAATGTTTCACACTTTGGCGTCGGGTGTACGCACTGCCCAGACATGGCGACATTCCACCACCCCAGCCCCACTCAACTTTTGTCAGTGAAGGGGCTGTCATGGACTGTAAATTATAGAACGCGCGTTTGCAGTACTGAGCGCCATGTTATTTTTGGCCTCGTTTTCCCGCCCCAGGTCAGGCTATTAACTTCTGTAAGGGCTGAAATTAATGACAAGGATGAGAGATGAGGAGATGGCAGGGGATGCTGGGAAGCCGTTATGCTGCATGTGAAAGATGA
Source organism: Onchidella celtica (assembly GCA_963931925.1). Taxonomy (NCBI): domain Eukaryota; kingdom Metazoa; phylum Mollusca; class Gastropoda; order Systellommatophora; family Onchidiidae; genus Onchidella; species Onchidella celtica. The sequence continues at coordinate 33,666,080 of OZ007581.1, forward strand.
GCCAAACCGTGCGGCCTACATCAAAGAATCACCAGGAGTTCATTATAATCACAGGGGTCAGAGGGGAAAGACAGCTGGTCCAGGGGACTTCCAATGACCATCGATATCCATAACATAAAGTTCTGGCAAAAAGGCGTAGAGCTAAAATCGCCATAAGGGACACTAGTTGGTGTTTGTTAAACTAGTGGACAATGTAGCAGGCGTGTGTTCAAATAGCCTGCAATAAAAATTAATGACGACAAGAGGAATCCACATTTCCGTTAAGCGCAGAAAGTTAAATATATTTTCTCATTACTTAAATTGACACATTTAAATTTATAACACTCATTGTAAAAGTAAAGTTTCTTTTTTTTTTTTCTGTTCTTTCATTTTTACAACATACCCAGAATGATCCCCGTCCAGCACTGCAGTAAAGAATCACTGTGCTACACCAATTTCATACTTTGAACGCATGCCAGAAACTCGTACAAGAACGGCCGCAGGGCAATTCATTATTCCTGCTGATACTGTAATTCCTCGTGAGGTGGCCGTGTGAGACAGTGAGATGACAGATAGGGTGTGTCTGTCAGTATGTGTGTGTATGCGTGTGTGTGCTAGTACGTGCATGTTCGTGAGGGCGGTGAAAGTGCATTCACTGCCTCAAGGCTCCAAGCAGTCAGACGAGGTCAGAACTCACAAGAAATAAATAGTGCAGGAGATTAGGAAAAACGGCTTATATCTGAACTTTTGATTTCAGATTTGGCAGTTAAAATAATAGATTTAAAATAGTACAAATCTAGAGAGCCAGACTGAACCAGCCGCAGTTTTTATATGAGCTAAGAAGGGAATGGAGAGAGAGAAGAACACTGAAACGATCTTCTTTCTCTCTTCACATACGCATGCCGATAAAGTGACAGACAGACATATTAACCCCCCCCCCCTCTCTCTCTCTCTTTCTCTCTCTCTCTCTCTCTTTCTTTCTCTCTCTCTCTCTCTCTCTCTCTCTCTCTCTTTTTCTCTCTTTCTCTCTATCTCTCTTTCTTTCTCTCACTCTCTCTCTTTCTTTCTCTCTCTCTCTCTCTCTTTTTCTCTCTTTCTCTCTATCTCTCTTTCTTTCTCTCACTCTCTCTCTTTCTTTCTCTCTCTCTCTCTCTCTTTTTCTCTCTCTTTCTCTCTCTCTCTCTCTCTTTCTCTCTCTCTCTCTCTCTCTCTCTTTCTCTCTCTCTCTTTCTCTCTCTCTCTGTGTCCTTTCCTTTCACTTCCCTACCAGTCCCACCACTCAGTCCATACCCCAAGTAGTTTGAGATCGGACAGAACGTGAACTCCCGCGGCATGAACCCCCGCTTGTCTAACACTAGTAACAGGGACTGAATAAACAAGTGTTTGCACATTTTTTTATCCCTTGGGCTACGGAAGGCAAAAAGAGCCTAGTACTCACGGTTTTCCTAGAGAAGGGTACTTGTAGCAAATACTCATCAAGATAGGAGTGGCATTCACCAGGTGTCAGGTCAAATTGCTTTGTCTCTCAGGGTAACATGGGTGCTGACCACATTCTATGGGGTAAAATTGTGAAAAAAATGTTCTTGCAAAACCCCGAGTAAAAAAAGAAAAAAACAAAACCTGCATTATGAAAAAGAAAGAACGAAAGAAGAACAGAGAGAATGAGACCAATGAAGTACGGCAGGAGGGGGTGTGTGTTTGGCAGAAAAGAATGCAGAGTTTAATAAGGAAAGTTACGAAACACTTTCGTTTATTTCTTAAGTTGAGATCACGAAATAAACAATTATACACGTCTAGATATACCTTGAAGATAAAATTTAAAATAGCTCTGTATGAGGGCACTGCCCTTCAATATCACTTTGGCAGCAGCTATCCCTTTTCTTTGATTTTTATCTTCAGTCTGTGGACGGACGTAGCCATGTGTTTTCTTTATCCTACTCCTAGGTTAAAATGCATAACATTAACCTTTGAAACGTAACCTGATAAATTACAACAACAATAACAAAATATAATAATAATAAATAAAAAATGATTATAATGAGAACCTTGTGGTAAACTGTCCTAACTCGACCTTTTGCTAAAACAGATTGAGATATTTGGCATGATTGTAACCCTTGACAACCTGCAGGTTGTGTTTAGAGCTAAGGGTTAAATTCTGAAAATTAAGGGTTAAAGTTAAATAAAGAGTTTGTTTCTTTGTTTGTTTGTTTTAAACGTAACTATTAACTCTGATAGAGAAAGTTATTCAGCTTTTTGCGGTCCTGAAAAAAAAAAAATTTAAACACTGAGTTACGATAGTTTAGAATGCGTCCCTCCATATATTTATTCATTTCTCCAGATATTGTTTTCTAGATATTATCATGTATTTTATCTTTGTCTATTTAATTCTATATTCTATGCAAGCGGCCCCAGGAAAGAAAAGGTACCTTCATGACTTTTACCAATTGATGCAGAAAAGAGAATGGGAGACGGGATATGGGACAAAACCCCTCTAGAATAATTACAAGCCCACAAAAAATTAAAACAAAAATATTGCTTTATCTTCCGTATCAACATTGCCTGTTACAAATCCGCGCTTCAAGATATTAGGAAAATGTCAATTGCTTCCGAGGGCTAGCATCGCCTTACGATGGGGGTGATCAAGATGTTCTGAGATTAAATTTCTAATCCATGACTGAGACACTATGAAAAGCAGGAAGTTTATAAGTTCAGTGGCCATTGGATCTAGCAAGGTCTGCAGGGGACACCGCTCGATGAACCTGTCGCCTTGGGGGAGATAAAGAAGTCCGTGTTTAAGTGGAGGGTTAAAGAGCATCGCAGTTGGAGGGAAAGAGTAACGGGGAAACCCAATAGTCGGGGGATGGGAACACGTGGAGGAGGCGTGTCATGGACGAAAAAGTAGCCCTCGGGGAATTGAAGGGAAAGGTTGGGCTACTTCAAATAGTGTTATGACCGGACACGGAAAAAGCAAATACGATTATAGGAGGAGAAAAAGTGAGTTCCGCACAGTCATAGTTATTAGGACATCAGAAAAAAAAAGGTGGGGGGAGGGGGAGGGGGGGGAGGGGGGGGGAGAGAAACAAGGTGGTCTCGAGGCAAGGTGCTCGCCTCTCGTGTCGAAGGTACCGGGTTCAATCCCTGGTCGGTGCAGGCGCATGTTGGAATTTTTTCGGAGGAAAAATCCCTGTCCCTGATCCTAGGATAGGCAGAATCCATCCAGCACCTAGTCTTATCGGATGATGACGAAAAACTCGGGACGGCCTGCGTGCAGGCTGCGCACGTTAAAGATATCTTGGCAGTGAAAAGTAAAAAAGAGCAGACCGAACAAGGCCGCTGCCTGGGCAAAATTCTAAAAAAAAAAACGTATCCCTGCCACCAAAACGCACAAGAACAAGAAAATTAAAAACAAGATAAGTGAGATGTAAATGCCAGTGGGAGAGAAACTCCTAAACTAAAAACCTAAACACACACACATACAAAAGACGATGCTAACTTGGAACTCTGTACAATGTAAATTCGACTATCTTTCCGTCAGACACCTGAAAAAGGAACCAGTTTAGCCTCCCCACCGCCCTCCCTCATGTACTTTAAACCCTCGACATGAGAGTAACAGCAAGAGGGGAGGAAAGAGAAGTTGTTTGAATTCTCTAATGTTGTGTTGGTCACTCTGAGAAACAGTCCCGATGAAGACTAAGCAAAGACCGGCAAATAATTTAACAAAAACATAAAGACAGAGTCCTCCTATGTTGAGAAGATTGAAAAAAAAATGAAAAAGCGGGAGAAAGAGACAGTCAGGGGGAGAGAGAGAGAGAGAGAGAAAGAGAGAGAGAGATGGGGGGGGGGGGGTAATGGGGACAATCGTTCAATGTAAAATAGTATAACAGTCAAGAAAATGAATGAAAGATAGAGGAAAGAGAAATTTTAATAAACATATAAATGAACTAAATATAAGTACACAAAATAATTACAAGAAAAGAAAACCTCGGGTGCGTTGGTAGAGGGCAGTGGTTCCTCAGCGTAAAATAGTGTAACAACAGTAAAGGCAATGAATGAAAGATAGAACGAGGAGAGAGATGAACACAATAAAGTACATGTACATACACCAATAAGAAGTGGGGGAAAAAACAACACCATCCCGTGCGTTGGTAGAAGGCAGGGGTACCTAAATATTTGAGGGTCAACCCCTCAATAAAAGTAAATAATGAAATTAAAAGTACAAAACCATAATAACAAAATAAAGAAGATTATCAAATTAGCAATTTACCATGTCCTAATGCCTGCCTCTCTCTCTCTCTCTCTCTCTCTCTCTCTCTCTCTCTCTCTCTCTCTCTTTCTCCCTCCCTCTCTCTCTCTCTCTCTCTCTCACTCTTGCACTCTCACGCTCGCTCTCTCTCTCTCACTATTGCACTCTCACGCTCGCTCTCTCTCTCTCTCACTATTGCACTCTCACGCTCGCTCTCTCTCTCTCTCTCTCACTATTGCACTCTCACGCTCTCTCTCTCTCTCTCTCTCTCTCTCTCTCTCTCTCTCTCTCTCTCTCTCTCTTTCTTTTACCCCATCCTCTCTCTTTCTCTGTAGATAAAGTTGGACAAAACTATAACTAGGTACAGTTTATAATCATGGGATGACGTGTGGAAAAACAACTTTACTATCCACATGATCACTTCAAGTAAATGTGTAAATATGGATCACACGAGAATACCTCTGTTTTCATTAAATAATTGTTAGCTCTTCGACCCCAAACGTTTAGTGCACCGCCTTCCGATCTTCCTGGAGCTTTCTGACCATCAGATTGGCTAACCACGGGGGAAGATGTCTGGTCTAGGGGGGGGGGGGGGGGGGGTAACCGAGAAAATGCTACTCTAAGAATACAATGTGCCAGATTTGGAATGGGCTTTACAGCAATACACCATTATTGTTAAATAAGAAATGCGTGGTTGTGTATGTCCATGGCAGTGTATGTGGATGCGGTAAGACAGAGCCACAGAGGGGGGGGGGGGCGAGGGAGAGAGAAAGAGTGAGAAAGAGAGAGAGAAAGAGTGAGAAAGAGAGAGAGAAAGAATGAGAAAGAGATAGATGGAAAGAATGAGAAAGAGTGAGAGATAGAGAGAGAGAAAAGAAAGCACAAGGAGAGGGAGCATTAAAAGAGAGAGAAAGACAGCTAAAACAGACAGAGGAGGGACAGAAAGAACACACAAACGGAGAGAGAGGGGCACACAGAGCGAGAGAATTAAAAAAAGAGAGAAAGAAAGACAGACGTGTACAAAGAGGGGAAGAGAGACAGACAGAGAGAAACACAACAAAAAGAGAGAGAGAGAGGGGGGGGGGGGCACACACAGCCATCATTGCCACAACGGAAGCCCAGATAAGCTCAGTCCCAACTCTCTAATCCAACGTTCCCCAAAACTCATTGTGCAGATAACCCGCCGTTTGACCACAAGGCTCGGGCAGCCACTTTTTATATATTTTTGTTTTATTCTTACTTGATAACCATCAGCGAGAAGTCCTGACTAATCAAACACAAATGTTTAGTGTCTTTTAAGTGACAGATCTTAATGACCCACATGTCTGTTTTGCCTCTTGTCTTATCTTTACTTTTGTTCTGACAGTAGGAAATGTTTCAGTGCCAGGTAGAGGGAGACAGGTACTTTGACAAAACACCTGGCATGAACAAGGTGAAAACCAGAACTGCCTGCATTCATTCTCGCAGTTTTCAGAGAGTGCACGGTCTCTGCTGACTGAATATGACATACTAAATGTTAAGTATCTTTCAGTTAAAAGTGATTCTAATAGCATGTTTTAGCACTGTACTGCCCAGCCCTGTTGTCTTATCTAATTCCTCTGACACAGGCAAAAACGGCAAAAAGGAAAATACATTGGGGGGGGGGGGGTCGGGGGGTGTAAGGAAGCGGTATTATTTTATGACGAATCACTTTTGAAATGTGCGTATATACTAGAAAAATGCTTTAAAAACCCGGATGAACGGACGGATGGATGGGCGGCTCAGTAGATGAGTGGATAGATGGATGGTTGGGTGGACAGATGGATATGGATGGATGGGTGAGTTGGTGGATGAGAGGGTGGATGAATGGGTGGGTCGGTGGGTGAGTGAATGGGTGAACGGATGGATGGATAGGTGGGTGTGTGGATGGATGGATGGATGGATGGATGGGCCAATGGGTGGGTGGGTGGAAGTGTGGGTAGATGTATTGATAGGTGGGTGAATGGACAGGTGGATGGATAGAGAGAAAATTAAATAGAGGTTGTAGAGAATGATATGTGTCATGATTCGAGTGTTATTAAAACTCACGCAGAGCGTGAGTTGTTTTTTACCAGGGCCATGAGAAATTGGCTGGTGGCCTTGAACGGTCCTCGCGAATTATAGTTGGTGAGTAAATAAATGTAAAGTTAAACTGTTAGATTCACGCTTGTCGGTTTTAATGTTCGTGATTAATAAGTAATGGAGTAGGGATGAAACAAGGTGGGGATAGTTGACATTAAGTATGACTAGACAAGTTTTGCACGTTAACTGGCTGGTAGAATAGTGTAGACGTATTACTACAATTAAAATGGTGGGAGGTTTCGGCCAATGAGATAGCTGAACTAATTGGGCCAGCGGACTAGCACTGCTGGGTAGTTAGATAGTATAAAACATCGTGTAACGTTCAGATTCATTGAGTACAGACGAGAAGCCAAGCATCGTTCCGTGAAGTACCTCCGGTTGACCAGTACCTGAATTGTGTGGTTTGAAGACTAGAAGTCCTTGCTATTCGGACTGACTGAGCTCTAGAAAGAAAGGTCTGAGTGGGCTGACCTTTAAAAGCCCACGCTGCGCTCTATTGATGTTCGCGCCTACCAGCAGGCGTGACCAACGGTAATATATCCTATTTGTTTAAGCATAATAGACGTTCGGAGATAGAAAGAGAACCACAGCCTCATAGGAAGTCTAAGGAAACCCCAGCTGGCGCTCGACGAACGAGTGGCCTGTATTATAGATCTATCTCCATAGTATGATTGAAGTAATATAGCACATTGTTGATGAATTGAATAGTGATTGTGCATATATATATATATAGTCTTTTGCAACTGCTTAATTACCTACATTGAACGTACTGGGCTCTCCTAACATTCAAGCCCATATGATTTATGGAGAGTTTGCCTGGCGACTGGCCAGTGGCGACTCCACTGTCACTTTAGATTGATATCTAGTTTCGTATAATATACCTATTTGCTATTGATTGCAGTACATACAATAAGGAACCATAGTTACATGAATATCATAGATTAAGTTAGTAATTAGAATTTTTGGGTTTGAATATATACCTCTATTGTCTTTTGTTTGTTATTAATATTTATGTAAAATATGGCCTGACCGGCCTGACACATATACGCTCTAGTTATTTAATACTTTTCTTGTGTGGTTGTGTCCGAGTGAGTTAGCTGCCTCTCGTGCAGTCGAATGCTCCCCAAGACCCTAACTCTGCTCGTGACAATATGATGTTATCAGTTGAACTGACTTAGGAAAAAGGTACGTCGAAACGATTACATCAGTGCTGAGTGAGGAACATGTTAGATGATAGGTAGATGTAACAGAATGGTAGTTTCAAACATGGAACATTAAGCATGTACCAGTGAATACAATTCTAGCTGCATACGGTGTTTTGTGAGAGCTTTTTCTAACATCTGGACAGGGATCAGATCACTCAGCTTCACGTCAGAAACTGGTAGAGAAGAAAGGTTTTAAGACACAGGTTGAAGGCACCTGTCAGGAATTCCCATTAAATTCCACAGGCTGGCACCGGAGATCTTATATCTTGTATTGGGGCTGTTGGTAGGCTTTGGTAACATGATGAGGGGGAGTTGGAGGGAGTTGTCTTCTAATTCATGTTTTTCACTTAAATTCCAGTGGGGTGAAGCACAGAGAGAGAGAGAGAGAGAGAGAGAGAAGGAGGGAGAGAGAGAGAGAGCGGAAGTGGATTAGAGAGAGAAAGAGAGAGAGCGCGAGAAAGAGAGAGAGCGTCATAGAAAGAGAGAGAGAGAGAATGGGTACGGGTTAGTGTGTGTGAAAGAGAGAGAGAGAGAAAGAGAGCGATAGAAAGAGAGAGAGAGAGAGAAAATGGGTACGGGTTAGCGTGTTTCTGAGAGTGAGAGACAGAGGGAGAAAGAGAGAGCGATAGAAAGAGAGAGAGAGAATGGGTAGGGGTTATGAGAGAGAGAGAGACAGAGACAGAGAGAGAAAGAGAGAGCGATAGAAATAGAAAGACAGAAAATGGGTATGGTTTAGCGTGTGTGAGAGAGAGAGACAGACAGACAGACAGAGAGAGAAAGAGAGAGCGAAAGAAAGAGAGGAGTTTTTTTTAGGCTCCCTTACTTTTTTTTTTGATCATAGATTATAGTGTCCTTTGATCATAGATTATAGTGTCCTTTGATCATAGATTATAGTGTCCTTTGATCATAGATTATAGTGTCCTTTGATCATAATCAGACATGAGTAATACGCTGAGATAAAATTGTATTTTTGTTTTCATGTTCCATTCAGTTCACCTCCTATTACTGCCAACATCATATTAATTAATAGCACCAGACGTCCAGGCCACAATTCGGCAAATTTAGAATGAGACGGTTCTATCTAACTCCCTTTCGTCAACTTTTGAGAAACCGAAGATTGAAGTTTCATGTGATCATAGATTTTAGAGCAAAGAACTTTTTTTGTTTTCTTTTTAATGATACTTACAAATTACACACTGAATCTCCTTCATACCTTGACACATAACGGAGAAATCAAATCTCATTCTCCTTCTCCTCCCTCCCAAGCCTCCCCCCTCCAACCCAACCCTCCCCCCTACAACCCAACCCTCCCCCCTACAACCCAACCCTCCCTCCCTCCCTCCAACCCAACCCTCCCTCCCTCCCCCGCCCCCACGTACACACACACTTTGTCCTTTTGATGAAAAATCAGGCCAAAAATAAATAACATACTCTTTCAATAGAACCTGTATTTTTCTTAGCCTCGTTCCCTTCACCTCCTCTTTTATGCCTCCTTCCTCAGAACATTTTCATTATAACAGTCAGACACCTGATCCCACAATTATCTAGGCTATCAAGCAAACTGTCTACCCTGTGATTTCCTCGGTGGCTCCAATACATCCAAGTCGCGGCCAGCACGGGGGTTGACAGGAAATATCATTGTTAGTTTTGATCTTCCACGGAGAATCGGGGCTAAAGAAATGTATGTCGTGTTTATAGATAGATAGTGCCATGCTGGAGTTTTCATTCTAAATTGTCCGTCTATATATCTTGTCTGCCTGTCCGTCTGTTTTCTGTCTACTCTTTCGGCAGCTCTCCCCCCACCCCCATCTCGCCATACAACTGTATAGACAGATGCATAGATACACAAGTAGACAAACAGACAGACAGACAGATAGGATGGACAAATGGACAGATAGATAGATAGTATGGACAGACAGACAGTCGGACAGGCAGACAGACAGACAGACATAGATAGCTAAATAGATGGATAGATAGACAGATGGATGGATGGACATACAGACAGACATAGATAGCTAGATAGATGGATAGATAGACAGATGGATGGATGGACAGACAGACAGACTGACAGACATAGATAGCTGGATAGATGGATAGATAGACAGATGGATGGATGGACAGACAGACATGATTTGAGGTCTTTATTTTAGGAGGTTCGCTGCCCTTGGCATTTACACCTCACTTTACTTGTTTTATTATTTCTTGTTCTGGCGGGGGGGGGGGGGGGGGAGATGATATGGATAAATTTTAATCTATTAATTTCAATTTTGCCCGGGCAGCGGCCTTTCGGCCTGCTCTTTACGATTTCCAACTGCCAAGGTATCTTTAACGTACGCAACGTGCACACGGGCCCTCCGAATTTTTTCGTCCTTTTCCGAGAAGACTAGGTACTCGATCCTACCCCCTAATAGGACCAGGGACTTGAAAATATGAGAAAAATCCAATTTCCAGACAGACAGACAGATAGGACCAGACACATATATTGATAGACAGACAGATACGCTTCATCATCTTTTAAAAACCCATTAAAACCATCAAAGCCCTTTCCTGACTGCAATATAGTTTTATTTGTAAACTGAACATATTCACATAAACATATTGCATTTACACCAGCGACAATGTTCTGTGCCCTCTATCGTTGGTTATCGCTGTTATCGTTCTCAGATTTCGTCCTAGGACTAGCAGGTGCCTGGCAGTGATATCCTTTTGTCATACGCCGGACCTTCTAATGGCCGACAACTGATCAAGGACGTGTTGACAACATAACAATAGTAGCGCCCCCTGCCGTGTGAAGGGTGAAACCCACAAATTACCTCCCGTGTCCGCGATAATTATTTGTGAGCCTTCGCGTCTGGGAGTCCTCTTGATTGTGGAGGAAAGTTATGAGTCTCGAGGAAAGGAAAAGCTGTTGGACGCATTCTTCTTGTAGCCTCGACCTGCATAAAGAAGAAAGAAAAAAAAAGATGGAGTAGGGGTAGTGGAGTGCGAAAGGAAATCGGTTGGCTTTGTTTTTGTTTTTCTTCAATTTTAAAGACTCTAAATTGTCACGAGCATAATGAATCATTGCATTATTTTGTTGTTGTTTTCAGTTTTAACCAATCGTCCCCTCAAAATGACAAGTTTCTAACTTTCTTCCATCAACTTTTGAGAAATCGAGGATTGAAGTTGCAACGTGATCACAGCTTTAGAGGCAAAGATTTTTCTGTATCTTTTTGGTAATAAGTACAAACTCCACAACCAATCTGCTAGATAAAGGAGGAGGCCCGTAGAAGTAGTGTGTAGTGTGTAATTGAGTTCAGTTAAAAAGTAGATCATAGAACTTTGTCATTGTAAGGGGACGCATTGTTAACCAACAGGAGTATCCCAGTTTTCAGCCAAAAATGGCTCGGGGAAAAAACAACAACCACAAACTGCTCACCAACAAGAAAACTAATGTGAGTGTGCATGAGAAAACCAGGCTTAAGTCGGCAACATGACATTTTGAGTTCTGTACACATAATAAAAGATAAGACATTTCTGATCAATTGAAGTCAGTGACACCCCCTAAAACAAGATTTTGAGAAAACGGCATTTAATCCTAAAAGTGGCAATAGCTAATTGACCCATTAATATTGGAGTGATTGCTGTTAGGAGACCGTAGTCTAATAATTCAGCCGTTACAGAGATCATAGTGAGTTGTGTTCACTGCTCATTTATAGTTTACCCTGTAACATGCCAGGATCCCCTAAACAACAGCCAAGTCGGAAGTTTTTGGATCTCGTTAGGAGACCGTAGTCTAATTACAAGGCCTTTATAGAGATCATAGTGAGTAGTGTTCACTGCTCGTCTACAGTTTACCCTGTAACATGCCACGGCCCCCTAAACAACAGCCAAGTTGGAGGTTTGTGTCGGACCCATATTTTCACTTCAAAGCCGTTTTTCTCAAAATCAACTCTGTCGACATTATTGTGGGTTTTCTCATGCACTCACAAATTTGTCTAATCCCGACTTTTGAGACATTATTTGCATTGCTTTTATTTTCTTTTGATCAGCCTACTAGTTATGGGCATTTTCCAAAAACTTCATTATTGCCGACAAAAAGTTTATCAGGATTAATAGGCCTACTTGCACGTTTTAGAAGTAAAACAGAATGAAAGAATGAATTAAACAAAAGAATGAATGAACAAAAGAATGAATGAATACCATCGCACCGTAGTGTGCAAATTACCCAACTGAGTGGGTTGGACAAAGCAGCAGCTCACCACCAAACTACTTCCCACCCACTATGTCCATCTGACTTTTAGTAAGTTTTATACAGCTGAGAAGCAGAGATATCTCTCGTGAGAGTATTCAGGGTCGTGCACTTCACATTCCAAGTTATCCCAGACACCCGTTGCTTCTCTTCCAAACATCCAAGGCCCTCTCTGAGTAGTGCTTTACAACACAAAAAGTCACTCAAGCATTTATTTCTGTACGCGTATGCTGACAGTTCTATCTGACCGATAAATCCTTCATGTCATTTGAAAGCCCCCGGCTCATCTTCAGTTGTTATGATATAGGGCTATGTTTTGACCCAAGCCCGCTTTACTGAATGAATAGGGACAAAAATGGAAGAAAGGCTCGGTGAGAAAAAGGAGGGGTGGGGAAGGGGTTGTGATGGCTTCGAAAGGGCAGAAAGTTAGGGGGGGGGGGGGAGAGAGAGGACTAGCAGTAGCCTAGCGGCCTCTGTGACGATGTAGTTAAGGCCCACTTTCGCCTCATTAGCTGTAGAGACTTTATGGGCCGGAACCAGCGAACCTCACAATATGGGCGACGGAAATTGACCTGGCCATGCCACCTCCAGGGTCAAAGGCTAGGGATATTTCGTGGTAAAAGGCAGTAACTTGGATTTTCATGGATATCTTTAGATTCATTAACTAAGTTTGTTTATTATACAAAATTAATATTCCTGTCATCTTTCTTTGGCCATCCACACCAAGAAAGCTGTATTGGATATAAACTTGAAAGAAAAAACACATGTTAAAATATAACTGTTGGATATTTTTCTTCTTACGATTTGTCATGATGGGTTGAAAACAGTATGTTTTTAGAATTTTTTTAAAGAGTGGTTAAAATCTCCAGGCAGAAACTACAAGAGAGGTCTCGGGTACATGGCTTGAGCGAGTTCAAATAACACAATCCATGTACTTAATTATTGTTTGCCAGATCGCAAGCGATAATGCTCCGATGGAAATGGTTCTCGTTCGCACATTAGTGAACCCCTTCGATAGATTATGCGTTAAAGTCTGTTTTAAAGTAAAGCTATTTAAGGTCATGTTCCTGATATTTTATTTTGTGTTCCCCATCCTTTTTTTTTGCTCATCTTCTCCTCCTCTCCTTCATTCCCGTCGTTTTCTACCTTGTAGCCCACATCTCTATTCATTTTAGCACTACTGCTACCGTAGTAAAGACCATACCCAACCTGAGATAGAAGTCATTTTGTAGCATTTGTCATTTATATTATCGGTACGAAAAGACATTAAGTATATCAGGCCCTATCATGAAACCACACGTTTGCGGGTGACCTATTTTGCAGAAGGGGGAAAACATAGTAATATCTGAAATGTTTTCTTTACCTTGAATATGTTTTTATCAAATATATCATATTTTAAAGGAAGCAGGCTAAAGGAAGTAAGGCCTTCTATGTAGCCATGAAGCTGTAGAATTTACTACGCATAGAAAGACACAACGATGTACGTGGGCATATCTTGAAAGGTCTTGAAGTTCGCTGTATTTTCAATACTTTCGTTGATTTTTAGCTTCAACCGAGTTGAAGAAAAAGAAAGTGTCCCGACTTTTTGAGCCGGATAAAAATTATTTTTTTTTAAAGATACATTTCATTCGGGTAGGATTGAAGAATATGACAGGAAATTTCGTTTTACACGTCAATTTATACATAAGTGGTCGAAGCTCAACTTTAAACCTGAGTCAGCGGGCCAAACAGTATAATATAAACTTGAACATTGCATTCCCCATTAGACAATAGAACAAAATCAAAATTCCCACACAAAACCAAAAACAAAAAATACAACTTACAGTTGTGCGAACACACCTGCTAGTTCGGTTTTATGATAGAGCCTTCCATGTGATGACACAGAAGAGTTGCTCTTCGGATACAAAGTTTCAGACACGTTAGACTTACGCATTTGTAATTTACCGATCATTTTGCTCTTCCATTGATGTGACTGTCTATTCACGAACGATAACTCGACGCCAAATAGCAAGGGACATAAACCATGTAAAATGATGTTTTTGGCTTTTCAGGTTCAAATGTCGTCACTAATGCGCTGTTTGTCCTATTGTGAGTTGGTGTGTGTGATTTAGGAGATGGCCAATGAAGAGAGCTATTTGAAGTGGGTGGACGGGGCACCAGTTGAATACCCACGGACATAAAGATGACCAGTAAATCAACTGTCTGCATAGTCGAACCTTCTGCCGTGTTGGTTAAAGCGGCACATCAGACAGAGTGTGGCCACAGAGGGCTGGATCGGGGCCAACAGCACAAGACTGAGGCCCCCGAGAAACAACGGACCTCATCCGAGGGCCGGGGGAGGGGTGGGGGTCAGTAAAGAGGAGCACAGATCCAGAAGAAGAGAGTGAGAGAGAGAAAAAAATGCATGAAAGTATCGTGAAATTGACCAAATATTTTCAGTTCAACGGGAAACCTGTCGAGTCACTACAAGCTTGGGGAAAAAAAAAAAAAACGAAAATGCCGCTGTACAAAAAAAAAAGTTTGTGTGTTGTAAAGATAATTTTTTTTTTTTAAGGGACAAAGAAAACATAAAATAGATCACAATAAATGAGTTCGGTCCTCAAAGACTTTTACATGGTTAAAAAAAAAAGACTCAGGTTTTGGAGAAAGTTTGAAGAAAGTTTGTCGACGCGATAACGCTCCACACTGTGTTGGGAACAAGCAAGACGATAGAATGTAACAGAATGACAGGACAAGCGGAGACCATACCAGAAGCGCGCCAATCAGCCATTCCCTTCTAATGAAAACTCGTAAAGAGCAAGGCCGAACAGGCCGCTGCCCGGGCAAAATTGAAATGAATAGATTAAAATTTATCCATATATATCACCCCCCCCCCCAACCAGCAACAACAAAATTTATTATTCATTATTAAATATATATTATTATTAATAAAATATTCACATATTATTTGAGTTGTGACTTGTGAGTTGTGAACTGTGCCTAACAGGCTGCGTTACAATTTGCTCTGGGATAGAGAGAGAGAGTGATGCGAGACCGGGAAGGAGAAAGAAGCAGTGTAGTGTATTGAGCGCTTCGCCGGCGTTCCATTCTGCTCTGTGGTTGACAGGTTTCTTCTGTAAAGCGCAGAGAGCATTTTAAATGCATATGCGCTATATAAATGCCATCCATTGTTATTATCATTAATGGCGAGGTGCCTTTAACTATTTGATTTGTTTATACCGTCCTTTCTGATTTGAGTGAGTCATACTATTTTATTTAATAAATGAACGACAAAAATGCCCCATCTTTGATCATTCATGGGCACAGTGTGCTGTCAATTAAAATTCCACAGTTCGAATAGTTGAATTTAAAAATTGCAGTCCAACAAAAGGAGCTCGTCATGGCTGCGAAACATGGTCAATGGGAAGTAACTCCATAAAAGAGGTGAAGGAACCTTTGCAGTCTAAGGGAAGTAAGCAAGTGATTGCATTTCTTGTTGAGAAATAAATAGATTACCGCCTCCAAAGAAATGATAAATGAGAAAAATATGGTGCACTATTTAGGACATAATGGTGGAAGTACCCCAGTGTTTCCTTTTATTTGTTTACTTTACCGTGTTTTCTTTCCATTGCCTTTCAGTTAGACACTGCAAAACATACAAAAATCAAGCGTTTGACAGCTGTTCACAGGGGACAAGGTGGTCTGGAGGCAAGGTGCTCGCCTGTTGTGGTGCAGGCATGTTGGAAAGTGGATTTTTCTCATATTTTCAAGTCCCTGGTCCTATTGGGGGGTAGGATCGAGTAGTTCTTGGAAATTGGATTTTTCTCATATTTTCAAGTCCCTGGTCCTATTGGGGGGTAGGATCGACTACCTAGTCTTCTCGGATAAGGACGAAAAAATTCGGAGGGCCCGTGTGCACGTTGCGCACGTTAAAGATACCTTGGCAGTTGGAAATCGTAAAGAGCAGGCCGAACAGGCCGCTGCCCGGGCAAAATTGAAATTAATGGATTAAAATTTATCCATATCATCTCCCCCCCCCCCCCCCTCGCCAGAACAAGAAATAATAAAACAAGTAAAGTGAGGTGTAAATGCCAAGGGCAGCGAAACCTCCTAAAATAAAGACCTCAAAAAAAAACAGCTGTTCACAGGCATTGTCACATAGGACAGTGTGAACACGAAGGAGGGATGGGGCGACTTTAGTTCTTGTTTCTCCCCAATTCCACTTCTTGCACAATTGAGAAATTCCACATTAAACTCTTTCCTCTTTAGTGTTATGATGAGGCGTCAGAATAAATTGGAACGAGACAGGTGTCAAAGTGTGCATTTGTTTTATACCTCCTCTGTATACTAACAGATCTCCAGTTTTTTTGTTTTTTTTTACTTGAGAAAATGGAGATAGAACAAACAAGATCAAAGGACATGATGGATGGCTGGCGTAAGACAAATAGTGTTTAACAGGCAAATGTAACGAACAAAACAAAGCCTGCTTTAACAATGCCTTGTAATGAGACTGTGCCTATAAAGTTATTAATCATTCTGCAAATTCTCATCTCCACCGGTGTGTCATCAATATTGGAGTTTAAATTTCGGAGAATTTGTCCTTCTTATTCCGAGGTGTTCCCAGCCTAACAAAATGACTTCACACAAGATAAAAGAATGTTGAAAGTCGTGGTATTCTACTACAATAAATGCTGACCGATTTTTAGAAATGAAAAATGTTGATTTCCATGAAATATTTCAAAAAATCATATAATTCAATCCAATTCACAAGCAAATGTCAAGTTCAACATTGATTATTATGGGCTATGTAAACAAATACAGGTCTCAAAGCTTTGTAAAACAAGTCAGACATAATCTGCTTTAAAAGTTATTTTTATGTCATTTTTTTTAAACTGTGGTGGCATCAGTGACATATGGTAACAACAGTGACAAAAACCGTCACATAAATCATAAGAACAACCTAGAAATACCGTTCTTTTCTCTGAAAAATATCTCTGCAGTAAACAAAACTATGTTCTTTCTGGAACAGATGTGATTTCCATGAATTTCAAAATTTAAAAGATGCATTTTTACAGTTCAAAGACTTTGTATATTGTCTGCTCTCAATTGAACCAGAAAATACTTGATCTCTAGTGGCAATTAATAGTGTACGGAGATAAAAATTAGTCGCAATAATTTTTCAAGACTTCTTTCACTTTTCTCTTCCAAGTACATGTATATTGCTAAGACAAAAGTTTCTGCTACCAACTGTACATACACATACACACAAGTTGAACGCACATACTGTTTCAGCATGTCATTCAGAGAGGAATGTGCTGTTCATGTTCCCTCAAGGCCTCCACCCCTCCCTCTTCACCCCGATCCTCCACACACCTTCCATCCACCCCCGCCACTTCACCGGACTGTTCTAGAAGTGAAATTACTAGCTGCAAATCTAAATTAAATAAAATAAAATGATCTGCGTATTAAGGAGAGTGATTTTGAACGAATAATCAAAATAACATTAAACACTGAGGATTTGATTGTTTGTTCTCGTTTCTGTTGTTGTTGTTGATGTGTTTTCCAATAGCATTTGGTTTACTAGAGGGGTCCCGTTGTATATGTGAAATCCAAGCTGCATTATTGAGTTAGTAGTATGTCAGTTGGCATACCCTAAGAGGTCCACTCACAGAGGCAAATTGATACCGCTACCAAACACCAGATCTCGGTTAGTAGAAGACAGATTATAGATATACGTAACAATATATAATGACATATATATATAAAAATTAAACTTCTGAGTTACTGCCGTCTTCGGGAATGGTGATTTATGTATGGGATTAGAACAGACAACCAGACCAGATAAATCATTTCCTCAATCAGTGTACTTACTGTTTTGAACCAGGAGGACATTCGTCTGAGAGGAGACACATTTGCCCTGGAGCATACAATGATGGAGGTCAGGATTGGAGCAGCACATAGAACACCACTAGAGAGAGAGATATAAATGTACAGCTATAAAATATGTATGGGTGAAGATACACTGCAATGACATAAAAATTGCTAAGGGGATCAAGTGATGAATTTCAGTAGTGGCAAATTTTCCTCCATTGACAAAATAAATTAGTTGACTTTGACATGCTGCAGTGTAGAATTAATTCCTACCTTCCAGACAGAAGTTTCTCGGTCACTTTGACATTTTGACTGGAAATATGTCTATAAGATTAGTGGAGCCCTATTTGCTCTAAATTTCATGTTTATAAGATATTTCTTTCTAAAATCTTTCTGTCAATCAATCTTATTAGTCAATTATATTTAAGTGTTGAGCTTTCTAAAGTCTCATGATAATGTCAAAATTCCATTCAGTCAGAATACAAAATATGAGGCTTGACACACACATACACAAAAAAGAAAGGGATATAAGAAGGCAAACAAAATTCATAATCATTTGGACTAGGCCACAAAAAAATTTTTTTTTTTGTTTTTGATATACCAAGGGAAATAATCAGAAAATCGCGTAAAGCCTGGAATGGGCAGTCAATATGGTGTTTTGATAGTTGTCATTTTTGAGACCACATACAAATTATCTATAGTTCTCTGCTTCTTGATCGAGACTTCAGTTTACCTTATAAAAATGTGTAAAGTAAATCTATATTTGATTTGGCACTTTATATGGTCGGATAATAACGTTAGAGAATTTAAGTAATGTAAGTAAGAAAAACATTAAGAAAATTTATAGGAACAATTTTTTTTTAAAACATAAATCAAAGTATAACATGCCACTAATTAGCACATCAGTATGCTCTTGTTTTAAATTGATAATTGCAAAGATTTCATGTTCTGCTTGAAAGCAAGCAAGATGAAGTTAATGGTTTAAGAAGAATACATTTCTTATTTTAGCTATTCCTTCAGGATTTCTCAGTCACACCTTTGACTAAAATCCATGCCACACCATTGGCAGTTTATGACATTTGATTGTACAACAAAAATTTCTCACCAACATTGGGTTGGCTTTGGTAATTCCAAGACAGAGGGTCTAGTGTTGAGTTTAGTGACGTGCATAAAGCAATCAGGAGAATAGCACCCCGGAGAACAGAGGAATACATGGATGAATGGATGAACAGGTGGATGGATGGGTGGATGGAAGGACGGATGGCACAAGGACGGACGCTTGGACAGATGGATGGAAGGGTGGGTGGATGGATGGATGAATGGATAGGTGGGCGGGTGGATGGATGGATGAATGGATATGTGGGCGGGTGCATGGATGGATGAATGGATAGGTGGGTGGGAGGAAGTGTGGATGGATGGAAGCGTGGTGGATGGATCAATTGATGAAGGAATGGGTGAATGACATCTTTTAATAATTTCACTTTCATAGACACAATTACATGTATTAGTTTTTATATCTTTTTATTTGAAAACTGAATCACTAACCCAGCGACATTTTTGTAGTTGAATTTGCTGGTGTCATGAAGACAACTGGCAGGAGACAGGCATTAATTACTACCAGCCCCATCACAATCATTCCCTTGATCTTTGGTCATCCAAAACATATACTGTTCATCGTCACTGATCTCATGGGATAACAGTTTGGGAGGTGACTTATCCTGAGAGAAGGTGGCCCAAAATAAAAACATCTCTCCTACAGACCAAGTTTACTCGGATATAAGTGGAAAGTTTTCAACACGAGTACATTTGTGTTATCCGAATTCAAGAAGTGGAAACCCATAAATCTCTTCTTACTGTACAAGATGATGGCTGAATGTTTAATAACACTTCACAGGTTTGCACCGTCATCGGGAATTGCGTGACATCAGGGATGCACGATGCATGGACAGAAATGGACATTTGCCCGCTGATGTTTCCAGGAGATAGCAAGACAGCTGACAACCTTGACTGTAAATGGTCAATGGTTGTGTACCTGCAGGTCAATGAAAACATTAGCTGTGCACACTGTTCTGACATATCATTCTTAATTTGATACATTTTATTTACATCACAGATATAAACTGACAAGCATTCCAAGAAGGCAAACAAAATACATTAAAAGCACTTGGACCATGTCACCAAATTTAGGTTGTTTTTTGTTATACCAAGGGAAACAATCATAAAATCTAGTAATCCCTATATGAATTAAGCAGTCACAGTCATTATGGTATTTTGATAGTTATCATTTTTGGGATCACACACAAATCCATAGTTCACTGTTTCTTGACCCAGAATTCAGATTATGTTATGAAAAGGTGTAAATTTAAGTCAACATGATGTACCAAATCTTGTCTCTGTTTCACTCCAACAGATTTGCCGTCTTACTACTAAAGGTCGCATATCGGAAAAACAAAATTTTACAGGAGAGGCGAAAAACCATTTGGTTGTTCAGTAACTTTATTTTTTAGCATAATCTGAATTTTTTTTCATAGATGAGTAATATGGGTGAACCTTTGTTTTGGGTCATACACACTGCCCTTGCAAAACTAATTAACAATGACACAATAATTGAAAAGACTTTTTGCCATAATCCCACACAATATTAAATAACGAGCATTTATGAGCATATGCGATATGCGTCCTGGGTGAATTTTGGTAATTCAGCTATTTCTGACAAAGAGACGCATATTGGATATGCGTCCTTCTGCCATCCACCGTATGAGATCATGTCACCCTCGTGTTCAGGTAAAGGTACCTTACAGCAATATGCGTCCCTGTGTCATAAACGCACGGTACTGTTTAAATGTAAACATATGATGTTGTACATACTAAAGTAAAAATATGCGACCTTTCAAGACAATTCTGGAAATGCAATTTCCATTTTAAAACAGAAGAAGAAAAAAAAAGGAGGAACTGATAATGTTAGATTCTAAAAGAAAACAGAATCAGACAAGAGTGAACAAAATATACAACATAAAATGAAGGTGGTATCATAACCAGACGTGAAGAAAAGCATTAAATGTGAAATTCAGATGGAAATAACAAAGCGATACATGTTGGATAATGGACATCAAATATTTGCCGGATCCGACATACAACAGTGTGATATTAAACATTATAGAGAACATTAAAGCAAACGTGGCACTGTGCTGAGCTTACGTAGAGCTTAGTAAGAATCACCCCAGACAAATACCACAAAATGTTACAAGTCGTAAAATCCATACAGAATCCCATTTCACACAGTGCATAATAAGGCAAGCCTCTTTTCAACCAAATGACACAATGTTTTCAAACATCAGAATATCTTGTTAGGTCTTTGCTCTAAGCATTGCTTGTTAGTTCTTCCCAGAATTGTCTCCGATTGTGGGGCATCAAAGGCAGTAGCTACTTCAAAGTCTCATCCTTTTTAGGTTGGGCTTTGCTTAATTTGTAAAGCCTTTCCTTAAGGTGGGGGAAGAGCTGGTCTCTTACTGGTCAAAACTCTCCTTGAAATATTCTGGCAACCTCTCCGAAATTGCGCCCAAACGATTTTGCTAAGGCATGGTCGAGGCTCTGCTTTTTTGAGTGCATACTAACTCACTCCGGATTCCCAGTCAGCAAAATCACTGACTGCCGTTGCATACGCTTAGCAATCAGCCTCCTCCTCACACTGTATGAAGTCCTAAAAGTCGAATAGTTTGCCATCTCGTCTTCTCAGCACTTTCTCAATTTTTCCATGTGTGGAATCTATAGCCATGAAAGTATGTCCTGGGTCAAAGTACTTCAGGGTGATGCTCTTCAAACCAGTTGCTCGCTCATCGTTAACAGCATGTAGCAGCATTGTGTACGGGGTCCAGTTTTTGTTCTGATTTCCGCAATTGTCCAGCCAAATAGTAATTTCCTCATTGGTCCGTTTTGAAGCCAGGAATCTGTGAAAAACTGAAGTTATGTCTTCATCCTTACGTCCAACCAAGCCTTCATGCCACGGAAAAGCTATGTCGCGAAAATGTTTTCGTTATATTTTCAATGCTATTCCTTGCCACGTCTGAGTCGGGTTCACAGGACTCCGAACCATCATTAATAAATTGTTGTAGTTTGATTTCTTCTCTTTACTCTCAAAGCTTCCATCTTCATCAGCGGTTTGTCCATTCTAGGGCTGTGGTAAAATAAAGAACAGCCTCCAAATAAAATGTACAACTGATAACACAACAATGTATTTGGGGATGTTCATTCAAGCAAAATGAAAGTTAGGCTACACTGTGACTATGAAGTAATAATGGTATAAGTCGAGTGTCGCGATGTGGGTTAGATGGGGATATTTCGACTGACACTCTTTCGAGGTCCGTTCCCACAATCGATGAACACACAAAAAAAAATACTTGCACTCTAAAAACTAAATAAATCAATTGCTTTGATTTTTAGCAGAACTGTAGGGCAGTTTAATTACAGGAATTAATGTAACAAATATAATTATAAATATAAATATCAATTCAAAGGCAACTGAATCTAACTAATGAAACTACAGCTTTCTATAAAGACTAACGTATTCAATCTAACTACTTGCAGGTCATATGAGTTATATGCCAAATAGAATCCGCGCACGTGGCGACGGATATAACAGTTTAAATTCTATTAATTCAATGAGACATGTTATGATATGGACATTTCCTCTAGACACGCCATGGAGAATGCTTGTACAACCATGCGTTGTCTGGCGGTAGCTCTGAAACTGTCTTCAAAAGTAAGTAGAACGGTTCACTTTCATCATTACAAATTAGTATGGACTCTCACCATGCGGCCCTCACTGGGAGTGAGAGCGCTGGATGTAAACGCTGTGGGTTTATATCAAACCAAGTAGCTTAGGCTCTGGAGCTTTAAATCAGGCTCCTCACAATGGACTGCTCAACTGCGTCTCTATGTCTCTCATCTGGCTGAGGACTATCGCCGACCACCTCGTAAATGGATTGTCTACATGTGGCCCAGAACTAAGTTCTGTATGGCCTTAAATACTGGTCTGCATCTGCAGCTTACCGTCTAATTCCTGGATTGTGATTGGTGCAACCACTTCTAGCTCAGCTGCCGAACTGAGTTATTTTAAGTAACAACCCTACGCAACGACCTTGGGTCGACATCAAAGGTCGAATCACTCAATACAATATAATGTAATTTTATAGCAATAAATTCTTAACATGTTCAAAACCCCGAGCTTTTACTCTGGATCACGGTATTTTCTGTACGTTGACAGACGTCTCAATAACATTTAATTCCTACTCACCCCTTCCCTCTCTACTAAACCTAGTTCAAAACACGAGATATAAAAAGTGCTCAGTCATGCACACCTACGCTGTCCGTCTATCCTTCCCCACATCTTCTGTCTATCTATTATAAAAAAAAAACTGTTCAAAACAAATTGTTTACGAGACCAAGTTGTGCTGGCTCGCACAATAATTACGTTTGTAAAAATTACTCACTGCTCTCTCACAAAAATTTAGTCAGTGGAAACATTTATGAATTAAATCTGTTCTTGACATCGAGTAACAGACATCATTTACATAGGCTTTTTACTGAGGTATGTTAATATTAAAATTTTGAATTGAATTGCTTTCTCTGCATGTGACAAAGTAACATTAAGAAAGGATACATCTCAGCTTTGACAAATTAAATATCTTCTGTACATTTGATTCGAAACATTAGTAAGGGACCAACTGACACCACTGCCTCTTACAATATCACATTGTATAATAAAAGCAAAGCACGACTTACCAGTCAGCCTATGCACCTCTTTTGCTTGTTCTTGAATTCACCAGGAACGCCCCGGCTTGTGAAACAAAATTTCTCGCAGTTTCAGATGAAAGCAGAAACAAATCTTCATAGAATTTCAGGCTTTCCAGCCACACTGCTTCGCCAGTGTCCAGCCTACATCAACTCAATAACTGCTACACCTGTTGTTCTTGATAGGCGACACTCTTTCCATTCTCATCTTCTTTTTACTTTATTAGGATATTGTGGCAGTTTCCAGCCCTCGAAATTTGATATTTAATGAGGATGCGTGGTGTTGCAGTTAAATTTACATTTTCATTGTGTAGGGAAATACAGGCGTCGGAAGAACAGAAGAAACGAATTTCCATCAACCTTTACTTCGATGGCCTAAAGGATGCATATAGGCATTCTCAATAGGAAGTATCCGACAAACGGATGCATATCACAATATGCGTCCATATGTGGTAAATACTCTGAAATGTCCAAGATGACTGGCTCATAAAAGGACGCATATCGAAATATGCGACCGACTGTCGGAGGTGAGTGTAATATGTGTCCCTCTTTCATAAACATTCAACAGTTGATCGTTAAGTAGGTCAGGTCGCATATCGATACTTTGCTATAAATTATTTGATTCTTAAGACTCAGTTACAGGACCAAGACAGACAGCCACATCTCGCACATGCCAACACCACCCTGCCAATAACTCAATTTGACCTAGATACCGATATGCGACCTTTAAACATAACACGGCAGACTGTTTATTTGGTCAAATAACAACATTAGACGTGGATCTGAATAAAGTAAAAAGAAATAATAAAGTTTATGGAAACAAAAGTGAACATCTTCAAATTTTTTTAAAATAAAACACATAGCAAATCAAATCATAACCTGGCATTAATTAATGTATACGAATGAAGAGCCATTTTAGGTAGATCTATTAAATGACTTCGAAATTCTAGCAGTTGAAAAATTTTGAAATTCAGAGCAACACCATTGAAATATCAAGTCAGGTGAACAAAACCAAAACTGTCATGATGACTACACACCACTGCTACTATTATCTACTAATCTTACTACCATTGCTATTATAATACCAGACTTGCATTACAACACTATTACTTACATCAACCAATGCTTACCGTGACAGGGATTCAATCCTTGATTTCCAAATGGTGTCATTAGGAACAACAGCAATTGTGATTCCACCATATTCAGATCCGTTCATTCTCATTCTCTCATCATGCCAGAACTAGAGTGAAAATGACTTAAAAAATCGGTTAGAGGTAAAAGCAACATAATTATTATCTTTAAAAAGTCTTTTTGAGATAATCCTAGTTTTAGGTGGTCTGATTTGCAAAAACTGCAGTCATATTACATGTTAGTTAGTCTATCTGTCAACTGGTTGATCAGTAGGACAGACAAGTAATTTAATATTATACACACATGTAGATACATAAACGACTGTTCATTTTGTCAGTTCTTCAGTATGTGTGCTGTAAATTTCACATTTAAAAGACTGATCTGGTGTTCTATGGAAATATACTAAAAACATGATGATACTCAAGGAAAGTGAGCTTTACTTTGTGTCAGTGTCACGGAAAAAGATGTGGTGAAATAATAACAAGAAATTATTACTAACCATTTTGATGTCCATTGAAATAATGTTGTCATCAGTCTAAAGCTGAGGACAAGACAGATGCACTCTTAGTATTGTTAACATTGTCGGGTCCTTGTTAACATTGGATTCACTGGCAAGACCGGTTGATGCATTGTTAATGCTGCCAGGTGCACTGTTGGTGCAGATCGGTGTTTGTTCACACTACTGTATTCCAACTGATATGACAAAGTGAAGGACATATGGATGGATGGGTGAAATGAAGGACATATGGGTGGATGGACAAAGTGAAGGACATATGGGTGAATGGTTGGAAGGAAGGATGGACATGTGGACAGATGGATGGATGGATGGATGGATGGATGGATGGATGGATGGATGGATGGATGGATGGATGGATGGACGGATGGATGGATGGATGGATGGATGGAAGGATGGATGGATGGATGGATGGATGGATGGATGGATAGATGGATGGATGGATGGATGGATGGTGTGATGGATGGATGGATGGATGGACGGTCAGATGGATGATGGATGGACGGATGGATGGATGGATGGATGGATGGATGGATGGATGGATGGATAATTGTATGGATGGACAAGATCAAATACATGAAACTTTTAAAATAATTTTAAAAAATCACACCTCTTTTTAGCAGGCTGAGATTAGAGAAAAAAAATCTATGCTTGCCTGAGGTAAAGTGGAAGCTACATGTAGCTACATGTAGCTCTGCAAACACAACCACCAACCCATTGCGATTGACTGCTGGCCTCAGGTGTTTGACAGAGTGGTGGTCATCCAAGATGTGGAAGAACAGGTAACTCTCACGGTCAAACTCAACTTGCATGTTGAAGATACCTTTGGAATTGAAAATCGAGAAGAGCTGGCTAAACAAGGCTGCTGCCCAGGCAAAATTCTAAATAAAAAAAAAAAAAGAACTGATCCCTACCACAAGAATACACAGAAACAAGAACAAGAAAAGTAAAAGCCAGAAAAGTGAGATGTGAATGCCAAGAGCAGTGACCGATACCCCTAAAATAAAGACCTACAACATTCCCTTTTCAACCTATTTCTGCTATCCATCCCCAACCCACTACCCCATTCAGTGCCCCAGGTATACTGCCGTTGCTATTTCAGAACCCTGTATGCCATACCGCCCAATAAAGAATGTATCTCTAGTAACTGTCCCATTTTATGAATGGTAAAAGACAAAATGCACCACTTCAGTTACATTAATTAAGTGGATAAAAAATATATAAAATTATGGTAGATTAATGGAGAATTATGGCAAGGGATACCACTGGGACAGGTGGAGAAGAATCTTATTCAAACAATCCTGTGGGTTCTTTCCGAATCTCTCCGTCCACATGAATCATCCAAATGGCCAGAAAGCAAAGTGTTGTGCACACCAGCCCCATTAACGTCTCTTACAGTTTTTGCAATAACATTCCACATGATTGGTGCAAATACCCATCACAGATCCACAAAATTCTGGATGTGAAATAATACCAAGTGCTGAAAATGAGATTGCACTAGAACAGTTGCAATATTATTGTATGATAGCAACCCATCAGAATGCATTATGTTGCCAGGGGCAATTCTCTGGGTAACTAATGGCAGCAGAGTCGCGGCAGATCTAATCTTTTTTCTGCTTCTTCTTCGCCAGCAAGCTCTTGTCAGTCCCAACGACCTGGCCTGGGGCCCCCAAGGTGGTAAGGATTATTGACTAAATGGTGGGAACATTTAAATCACGGTTGTACCACTGGACAATGGTGGACCGTGCCAGACTAGTATAGCGGGTCACACTGGTGACAGATTCCTAAAATGTCCAGAGGTAACAGCTGTATAATGTTAATGAAAGATAGGAATTCTCCCAAAATGAGCCAGTCTTCAAAGACAATTTCAAACCCTGGTAAAAGTGCAGTGTAGCCCCATCCACCTCCAAACTTCTCCTGCATAGGTCAAGTGTGCGTCTCCCAATTTCATTTAAAAAAAACATTTGATATTTTCACACAGTCCGTAAAAGGAAAAGTCATGTGCCTTTAGCCGGAATTCTAGGCAGCGAATTGTCGAGCCGGGCGCTTACTGTAAAAAAAAAAACCAGCAATGGCCCCCTGCACATGACCGCTCCTAAAGTCACGTCCTTGTCGGGATCCGTGAGATCCCTCAGATTGGAAAATAAACTATCACAGAAGGAGTTGGTTTCGCTCTGGGAATAGCCGAACATGGATGTGCAGAAAAATCGGGGGCTTAATGCACTTTAGCCCACACCCTCATGGGATGGAAATCTCCCCATCCTCTGCTCACCTCAACTGCATTTCACCTAGGTCATTTGTATTTTTGACACTGTAAAAGTAATGTAGTAAAGAAATTAATGACAATTCAAAATGGGGGAGAATCTCAAGAACCACTGGGTCGCAAGGGGAGAAATGTGGCTTAGAACTCTGAGTATCATTGATTTAGAAGGAACGATTAAGCATGCCAAAAATGACACTCCATCCTGTTCACAGGCTATACCATGCTTTTAATGCTCTATTATGACAAGTACAGTACAAGTATATTTCAAAAACGCATGTTGTTGTTGTTTGTTCTTGGCAAAAAAAAGATGACCACATCTTCAATATCTCTTCTGCCTCTGGCTGTTTGTGTGTGCGAAGATGGCTGATCAGCATGATAAGGATAAATTCCATGAACTGTCAGTTGCAGTGAGAGCTGCATGGAAACACTGGAGACCGACTGCACTGGGAGGAGGTATTTTCTCTGATTTTTCACTGCTGCTTCTTCTGTGCAGTCCTTCATTCATTATTGATCCCAAAGCCATATCTTCACTGAGGAAGACAAAAGACAAAAAATGACAATGAAAAATCTGTACGAAAATATTCATCTTCAAGGAAAATAAATCTATAAATTATGGCCAGTATCCCCAAATTCAACAAACGTAGATCTGTTGACTTAGTAGGATTATGAGAGGGGTGCATTCCCTACATCAAACCGACCTTGGTGTGATGTCATAACCGGTGGATCTATGTGCAAATTTGATGTAAATCCTACATATCAGATTTTTGTAGGGTTAGTGATTGGTAAACATAGAAGACATTTAAACCAAATAGGGGTTGCACGGACCGAGAGGACATTGAAGTTGCAGAAAAAAAAAAAAGAAAAAAAAATACGATCAGGACTTCGATTTAAGAAAGCTGCCTTATTCAAAAGGTCTGTGTCTTACATTTGTCACGAGTGGAGTGGGTGCAATTAAGGGGATTGCTACAGAGCGGGTGTAGAGTAAGAAGAGCTCACGACAGACGGATAGGAAAAGACGTGAAAGGGGAAGAGTAAAAATAACTCATGCAGACAAGTGGGAAAAGCGTGCGTGTATGAGTGGTGTGGAAGTCTGAATGAGGCGAAAGCGCCGTATTACTATCACTGCAAGTTAGAAGGTCCTACGGAGCGGACCTGTGAATAAGAGCCCATCGGGCGGACATAAGGGAAGCAGTCGAGAAGACTAGTGAGACAGTCTTTCCAGTAATGACTGGTACGTAGAATGTTGATTGATTATTATGATTGATGTATTATATTGTATTCGTCTATTACCATGATGTAAATAAGTATATGTGAGGAATGTGGAAGTCCTTGATATTGAATATAGCAATGTGCGCCATGGGCGATAGATGAAAGTGAGTTCATGGATTTGTAGCGCGAGTGAGTAGTGTGTACTCCGATGGAGGTGTGTTACCGTAAGATGTGTGGTGAGTGAAAGGTGAACTAGTGTGTGTACGCTTCATGGATTGTAAGGAGAGGAGGAGTGAATAGAAATGGTAGGATATTATACCAATGTAATGTTATTCTTGTAGGTGTCGGGGACGGGCCGCAGAGCCACCTCGATGAGCACAGGGGATAGGCCAGCATAGGGCCGGAGGCCACACATAGGCCAGAAGTGAGGCTGTCAGTGCAGGACAGTAGAGGCACATAAAGTCGTGGCAGACAGGCCACGGACAGGGACGTAGATATGAGAGTGAATGAGATACTATATTGTTGCCATGTTGATAGGCTAGTGAACTGATACTATGTTGTTGCCATGTTGATGGCTATGGAAATAATAATGTGTTATTGCCCTGCTGAGGTGCGAGGGGAATGCTAAGGTGTATGACAATAGGAAGGTGATATTGAGAGACTGCGGTGCCAGTAAATTATTAATGTGCTATTAAGACCCTGAGGGGAGAGGCTGAGGCCGAAGTGCCTTTAGGAGTGACTACCGGATTGTGGATCCGAGGGAGAGTGTGTGTGAGAATAAGGCCGTTGTACGGCAGTCATTTCAATAATATAATGTATGTAATTGCGCTATTATATGTATAATTATGTTTAATAAATGTGTGAGTCTGATGGGTTGTTTTGTTAAGTGTAAACTTGTTTGTTCGTGATTGTCGTCCTGTCATAAACTATTACATCTCCCAGTCTGGGATTTGTGACAACATTCACCATCCTTTGTGCAGCTCACTTCATTGAGAAAAAGGAAAAGACAAAAGAAGGTGCAACATCACCTTCATTTCTCGACAATCTCGTCTACTTTTTTATAGTTTTTGGGTCGCCTGCATACTGTCATTTTTCTCAAATGTTACACCTTCTTATTATATTACTATACGCTACTATTAATTGATCAACAAATGATAAGTGATCATATAATATACCAGAATACCCATACGATTTCAGAAAGAACACTAGGCTGGCTCCAATGCTTTTTCCCGTGTTAATTAAATGATCTTTAGCTGAGAAAGAAAAAAGAATAGACAACAGGTAAATGAAATGTTTATATTAAGTAAGGCCAACTTTGCCATGTCTCAAAAAAAAATAATAAAAGCATAATTACTGAAACATTTTTTTTTTTTCAAGGACGTTTTTTTCAACATGTCAATAAACGCCCTGAATTTCCTGTGGGAAAAATTCTCAACTCTTTTATTGTTCAAGTTAAAACATGTCTGACCTTTTGTCCCACCTTAGTTTGAGCTCAAGGTTTCTGAACTGAATAAAAGGAATTTTTTTTTTTTTAAAGGAGTGAGGGACCCCAGCACACATTTACCCTACCTTGCACATTAGGTTTGACTATGTGGTTGGGAGAACACTTTTTCCCATGACATGGACAACCCAAGAAAACTACCGTGGTACCAGACTCCAGTGCCTTTCCCCTTGTTAGATCTTCAGCTGAGGAATTTAAAAAAGACACCACAGGTAAATTAAGCGGACAGAAAAAAAAAATATTAAAACCAACATAATTTTTTTCTTCAGTGAACACTGGTTCTCATGTGAGACAAATTCATGCTTATTATTTTCTTTTCCCCTGAGCTCAAGGTGAACTTTATTTTAATTTTAGAAAACAAAAAAAAAATACAAAAAAAGTGGCACGGGGACTCCAGCACACACTACCCTACCTAGAACAGATGTGCCGTGTGACTATGTGGTTGCGAGAGCACTTTTCCCATGACATGGACGATCCTAAGTCTAATACTAAGTACCAGTTGCCCCTTAAGATCTAAGGGAGTAGGTTCTAATCCGTATGTTTTGTCCGGCCTACCCCCGACCAAACTCCACCCCAACTCTCAGTCCCTCAGTAGCGCCTCAAGGGAGGAAATCTCGCCAGACCCTAAGCTTTACAGACTAGTTGGGCATGACTAGCCGTGCGAGTACCTTGGTCGACCGCCGACCTCGACGCTACATGGAAGCAGGAGCCAGTGACCACCCGGGTTTCCCCAAAGTGGCTGTTCTGTACTATAAATAGGGTTGGGGGTTTCTTATATAACGCAAAATCCTTACAATATCTGCCCTTATGGTTAACAAGATTTGAACTGGGCATGCTTTAACAGTTGCTATTAAATTAATTTCTGCTTAGCTCTCACGCAAAGCATTTAATTATCATTCAAACACTCTTGTTAATAATTAATGCGCATCAAGATAGATGCTTATTGATATAAATACAGTCATAGTTATCCATTTAAAAAAAATAATGAATTGTAAGCGAGATTATCTTCCTTTCTCCCCATGTCACCAGCTTCATTTCTTTGCCACAAACCGGAAGTGGGAATCGATACCACTATTTATCCAAGTAAATCTTTTAGTACTACTGAGTACTTCCTTTTTGTGTCAAATTCTTCTTTTATTCATACTTTCCAAATACCTGCTGCAGACTTTTTCTTTTCTTTTTTTTTTTTTTGACAATGCTTTAAAATGTAAAGTCCATTGGGGAATGAAAATGTCACGTCATCTTGGTTTTCTACATTATAAGACAGTCACTTCTAAGAAAAAAATTCGATACCAAAACAAACTATTCATCACCCATGTGAGGGACTCACACATCCTTTTATCTGCTCGAACTTAAAATTGCCAACAGAACACACAGATAGGACGGAGTTCCGTACTCGAGCGCCACAGACCAGAAACTAACTAAACACAACTACCCCAGCCCCTTTTCGCCTGATTAGTCAATCTGACTACCGCCCATTGATACAAACTGACTAGACCCTCACGCCCCCAGGTCCATCTGACCATTCCATGTGTTTAAATTGATAACAGTGAAAGTGGCGCTCGAGTAAGGTACTCCTCCCCACAGATATGGATATTATCAGGTAGACTTAAAGAAATGAATGAAACATAACAAGAAATAATTGACATTTATTCGTATCTGTCTGAACACAAGAACGAGATCAAAATCATAAATTTTCAGGCATTTGAAGCTATTGATTACAAGGAAGAAAATTTAAGTAGAATAATCTAGAACGTATAATATAAATATGAAATTTGAAAAGTACAAAATCATTTCAGGGGAAGAAAAGCCTTTTGCAAATTGGACAAAAATAATAAACATGACGAACTTCATTAGTGTAGTTTGGCATTCAAAAAAAGAAAAAAAACACGGATATTAAAGTGTGTTAGTGATTTCTTCATTCTCATGGTTTTTTTTCTTTTTAAAGAAATTACAAAGTAATTCAGGAGAAAGAGGAGCCTCCTGCATACTGGACATTAAGAAAACAGAAACAAAGTACTTCCGTTGAGTGTTTGGCTTTCACCCAACACACGACAGTGGACAATAAAGTGAATCAGTGGCTTCCCTTTACTCTTTTTTCCTGTTTTCTAAATCTCTCTCAGTTTGTGGTGAACATTGCTGACTTGGCCATCACACAGAGAAAATTGTTTGTCACATGTCACATTGCCACACGCTACGAACCGAAGGTTGCATGTTGATTTCTATTCGTCACTTGTCCAAACTTTTTCATCACATGTCACTTGCCATACGTAATTAGCTTTAAGATAAAAGTCTCACACCGAACGACTTCAAACGCGTCACACAGAAAAGATCACATGCTATATCCCACTTGCTGAAAGGATGAAGAACATGGCAGACAGTGCCGCAGTATTTTTCATCTGGAAGTCATGTCAAAGGTATAATCAACGAAGAAATAGATGACCTCGTTCAATGTATGTGCGACCAAAATATGCAAGCCGTGAAATTGAAGCAGAATTCGATACTTATTTAAAGAAATTATAAGATATGATGTAATGTTTTTCGATCTATATGTCTTGGCACTTTTAGATCATAAACGAAATGATTTTCTTTGATAAGACAGGTCAACATTGTGCTGACATCTGTCTCTTGTTATTCGAGATTTCCTTCACCCACACATTCTGTTGGCAGTTCATCAGTCACCATGTTTGTTGACAAAAAAGACCAACACACCTCCTACACGATGAATGAGAGACAACAACAAACAAAAAATTTAACAAACTTAAATCATTCCGCGACAAGAGACTTACCCATGAGATAATATATACATGCATACAGTAGCATGTGACTTTGTAGTTTGTTGATGTGGCCAGCAGCAAATGACCAGTACCTTTTTGTATGTGACCGGCTTTCTGCAAGGCTTGAAGCTGGCACCAAGCGGACGTTCCTTTCTCTGTATGACTGCATTCGTGTGCTGAAATGAGTTCAATGACTTTACGTCATCTAAACTAACAAATGGCATGAAGCGACTGATGAGCAACTTTCTCTGTCTGGCAGCTACACTTGTAAGACCTCTGTTTCACTGATCATATCTCTTGGCTAATTGGAATGGTATGTCAAACATCAATCAGAATACGACTTTGTTCTGACTTAAATCCAATATAGGAATGACGTCATTTTTCCACATCAATCTGAATACTAAGTTATTCCAATTTATATCCTAAATACATAGGATGTCATTTTTTTCTACATCAATCTGACGTAGGAATTCCATGTAGGAGTGACATCAAATGTTCTTGTTTGAATGGCATCGTTCCGAACTTGCCAATCCAATCAGAATACGACTTCGATCAAACTAAAATATGACACAGGAAACATGTCATTTTTTACTTCATCAATCTGATGCAGGTATTCTATATAGGCTGATATCAAGTTTGTAGGAATGGCATCATTCTGATGTTGGTAATCTGATCAAAATACTACTTTGTTGCGACTTAAAGCCGACATAGGAATGATGTCATTTTTTTCTACATCAATCTGATTTGGAAATTCTATGTAGGACTGACATCAAGTTTGCAACTAGGGTATGACATTGTTCCAATGTTGGCAATCTGATCAAAATACTGCTTTCTTCAGAGTTAAATCCAACATAGGAATGACACCATTTTATCGATATCAATATGATGTAGGAATTCTATGTAGGATTGACATCAAGTTAGCACTTAGGTATGATATTGTTATGATGTTAGCATTGCGATCAAAATGCAATTTTATTCCAACTTAAATGCTATAGGAATGATACCATTTTTTCTACACCAATAAGAGGTAGGAATTCCATGTAAAATTGACATCAAGTTTGCACATAGGAATGGTATTGTTCTAATGTTAGTAATCCTATTTAAATATGACTTTGTTCTGACTTAAACACAGAAATGAGGTCATTTCTTTCTACATCAATCCGATGTAGGAATTTTACCTAGGACTAACATCAAGTTTTCACCTAGGAATGTCATTGCATATTGTTCTGATGCTGGCAATCTGATCAGAATACTCTTTTGCTCTGACTTAAATCTGACATAGGAATAATATCACTTTCACTACATCAATCCTATGTGCCAGGTACGACTGACATCAGGTTTGCACATAAGAATGATATTGTTATGATATTGACATTTTGATCCAAATATGACTTTATTCTGACTTAAATGTGACATAAGGGTGACATAATTTTTTCAACATCAATATGATGTAGGAATTCTACATAGGATTGGCGTCATTTGCACCTAGGAATGGCATTGTTCCAATGTTGACAATCTGATCAAAATATGACTTGGTTTTGACTTAAATCTGACATAAGAATGATGTCATTTTTATCTACATCAATCTGATGTAGGAATTCTACATAAGAGTGACATCAGGTTTGCCCAAAGGAATGACATCGTTCTGATGTGGCAATCCCATGGCTTATAATTTATTCCGACTCCAATCTGATTTAGGAATGATGTCAATTTTTTCTACATCAATATGGTGTAGAATTCTATGTAGGATTGACATGAAGTTTGCCATAGGCATTACAATGTTCCGATGTTGGCAGTATGATCAAAATACTTTTTTGGTCCGACTTAAATCGTACAGAGGAATGATGTCATTTTTTTCTAAATCAATCTGATGTAGGAATTCTACATAAGAGTGACATCAGGTTTGCCCAAAGGAATGACATCGTTCTGATGTGGCAATCCCATGGCTTATAATTTATTCCGACTCCAATCTGATTTAGGAATGACGTCAATTTTTTCTACATCAATATGGTGTAGAATTCTATGTAGGATTGACATGAAGTTTGCCATAGGCATTACAATGTTCCGATGTTGGCAGTATGATCAAAATACTTTTTTGGTCCGACTTAAATCGTACAGAGGAATGATGTCATTTTTTTCTAAATCAATCTGATGTAGGAATTCTACATAAGAGTGACATCAGGTTTGCCCAAAGGAATGACATCGTTCTGATGTGGCAATCCCATATGGCTTATAATTTATTCCGACTCCAATCTGATTTAGGAATGACGTCAATTTTTTCTACATCAATATGGTGTAGAATTCTATGTAGGATTGACATGAAGTTTGCCATAGGCATTACAATGTTCCGATGTTGGCAGTATGATCAAAATACTTTTTTGGTCCGACTTAAATCGTACAGAGGAATGATGTCATTTTTTTCTAAATCAATCTGATGTAGGAATTCTACGCACAACAGACATCAAGTTTTCACCTAGCAATGACATTGTTCTGATGTTGACAATCTGATCAGAATACTACTTTTGTTCTGACTTAAATCCTATACGAAGGGATCTTGTCACTTTGCCTACATCAATCCAACATGTCAATCCTACATAAAATCTGCGCTGGAACATATTTCTATGCAATAATACGTAGACCTATGGGTGAGCTTATTTACAGCCGGCAAAGAAAAACATACTGAAATGTAATACATTATTTAATCATTTTACAGTCTCTTTTATTTTTTTTTTAGTTGCTTAAATTGCCTCTTCCCGGCTCTGGCATTAGCTGTCCTTAGCTAAAAAAAAAAAACAGCAGAAAGCAGGCAACGCAACCAGCTCTCACTTTGTTTCACCAATTACTTTACGTCACACCCGAGATTAGATGCCAATTTAAACTTTGATTCATCTAAGTGGCAAATCCTTCATGCCGCACGTTTCGCAACAATGTAAATCGCATCAATGGATAAAATGGTGCACAGAAATTACTTTCTGATTAAAAACTCTTTTTGTCTCTCACTATTTTTGTAAAAGTTTGATGGACGCACTAGTGTGATTACAGATTTCCAGCAACGGGAATAATTAACTTTGCATATTTGCGGCATAATTTAACATCAAGATTCCTTCCTTACATAACGAACATTTGTTTTTAAAACACTGTCCATGCGCCATGCTGCTGTCCGTCTTGGAAGAAATGCAGAAGATCGATAGCTGCCAGATCTAGATCTAGAAAAGACCAAACAGCAATGCATACTTTGTCCTAAAATAATATAATTAGTGCTTAAACTCCAATCCAGCTTGCTGGTAAAATGTTCTTGTAAAGCAACAGAATATTTTGGCAATCTAATATATGTTGTATATTATATTATATATACTATGTATGTGTATTTGCCGATGAATGTAGCCAGAAAGTATAGATGTACAGAGAGGCTTCACTGTCAGCCGCTTTGCACTGTGAGACATGGAAGGGGCTGCGAACCAACCGGTGGGCGAGCTAAAAGTAGGTCACTGTGGTAAACAAAATCTTGTGTATGTATTTCTAAAGGGAGAAAGAGCAAACTTTGTGGTATAAACTGAGTAAACTGATGGCTTTTTACACGTTCAATCAACCCCAAACTGTGGAGAAATCGCAATAAGTAGATGCTCACATTCTTTAAGATGTAGACAGCTCTTTGTCAATATAATATGTAATAAACCGCATGAAATTGCATTTTCGTGAGGTGCTGATTTCAAATCTGTGGACCTAATGGCAGTACAGCGTAGATCTCAATGAATCAGGGTGGATGAGGCAGGCCAAAAAAAAAAATGATAAAATAAATTTAAAGAATGTCACGATAGCATTCTTCTTCATAGCATGCCCTCCACCTTCTGCAGAGCCTTAGGCCTCATATATTCCAACTGGCCTTTCAAATGAACCACACCCAGATCACAATAAATCATATCAAGATGTCTGCATTATTCTTGTACGCCTCGGCAAAAAAGCTTAGCAGAACAACTCAGATGATTTTAAAGGTATATACTGTTGTTGTTTTTTTTCCTCTTTCTTTTTAAAGTTTGATCTTCAATCCTCCCAGCCCCAGTTTTTGTTTCGTGAGTCACAAATTATGCCTATCCCTTCTAACGAATCACCCTCACTGTCATCTTTTTGCTTAGTCCTAGATCCTATTCTAACATTGCATGATTTATAGTGAATGTGCTAACCCCATTGCTGATTAACTGCCTCATGTCAGTCACGACTCGAACAGTGCAGAGTGAATAATAAATGGAATGGAATTCTAGAACAATAGATAACATCTTGCTTATACTTTTCTTTCATTCGTAATTTATGTTACATTTTATGGTCAAAGATTCCAACACTAATTAGTAGGCTATATTATCTATTATATATTTCAGTAACTCGCAACCTTTGGCATGACTAACTGACCAAACTATACATTCTTCAGGCCTTAAATTTGGCAGGAAGGTGGCAATTGAGATAAGGAAGATGATGGCTATAATTAAAAGTTGTTAACTTCAAGCATGTATTTTTTTTAAAATGACAATGTTTATTGCTATGTAATATCTGTATTTTTGCATGTTTGTTTCGTAATACATATAGTACCGTGCATGTCATAAAAAGTAACCGTATCAAGCGTTCAGTTTGGTGCGTAATGTTGTGGTGCGCATGAGTTCTGAAGTAAGACTGTAGTTTATTACTTTTATTATACTAGAGAGGGGGGGGGGGGGGAATCACATAATTGTTTATTATGGGCAATGCCCGCGGTAGCTCATCTAGTATATTATATCCATGCTTCAGATTGAAAATAATAATAATAGTAATAATCACCTGGAGAAACACTGTATACAAGCATAAAGTTATACGTCGGTGGAGTTAACATTGCCCATCTTGTCTCTAAATTCAACACCTGTCATCAGTGTTAGTGCCATTTCAGTCATATGGAAGGTTCGACACAGTGCCTGCGTCACTTTCGTTTCAGAACATTATCTTCACAGTATTTTGAAACTATTAGTTGCATCCAAACTAAAACTAACGAAACAATCTGAACTACGCTTCAAAAGTATTGAGGGGTTAATAATTATGTGGAAGAGAATGAAATCCGCCGTAGACAACGCTTCCTCACCTTGTACAATAACATTATAAAAGCTATGGAAGGCATTCGGAAGTCCTACCAAGATTTCAAAGTACTTGTAGCTTATCACTGCAGATAAAGTAATCCTTCATTGTTTGAAACACCCCACCACGTTTGCTTAGAGTAAATCCACATGTGCAACACACCTGCATGACTTCTGAAGTTTGAAGTTGTGAAACATAAGAGTGGACGGGCATTTTCCCCTTAAAACATTCAGAAAGACGCATCCGAACTGCAGAGATTCTATGCAACGCATTAAACAGAGTGAGCTGATAAAACGTACTTGTGAGCATGTCTCTTTGGGCATGTAAAGGGGGGGGGGGGCTTGTGAGCGGTTCAGGTTTCTCATTACACACCTTGCACTGCGGAGCTTCACAAATAAACCCACTCCTCACTCACTCTCGCCTTCTATCTCTCCCCTCTCTCCCTCCCTGTCCCTTTCTCACTCCCCCCCCCCACCCCACCCTCTATCTCGGGCATGTAAAAAAAAAAGGGGGAGGGAGTATTGCTTAATGGTGAGCGACTCAGTTTTCTCGTGACTCACCTTACACTGTGGAGCTTTGCAAATAAACCCACTTCTCTCTCTCTTTCTCTCTCTCCCTCTCTCTCTCTTTCTCTCTCTACCTCTCTCTCTCTTTCTCTCTCTCCCCCTCTCTCTCTCTTTTCTCTCTCTTCCTCTCTCTCTCTGCAACCTCCACTGGAAAATTGTTTGGTCGGCTGTTGGCTCCCAATTTTTTTCACCTGGTTTTTGTTAATAGCCCCCCCCCCCCTCCCCATGCACACAAACCCGACAGGTTTTGCTTTATAGGTGACATAACCCTTCTGTGTCCCATCTCAACTGTATCCTTTTTAACTCATGACTGCCAATTATTTAGAAAAGAGAAAAAATTAACACATTTTTT
The DNA here is from genome assembly GCA_963931925.1 of Onchidella celtica. Classification (NCBI taxonomy): domain Eukaryota; kingdom Metazoa; phylum Mollusca; class Gastropoda; order Systellommatophora; family Onchidiidae; genus Onchidella; species Onchidella celtica. The sequence goes on from OZ007581.1 coordinate 33,704,885, forward strand.
CCTGTTTTCTTTTCGTTGCCTTTCATCTTCTGCATCAGCTGCATTAAGAGCCTCTTCACATGAGGCCATTTACCAGTTGTTGTTTTTTTTTTTTTGGCGCATTAGAGAGAGAGAGAGAGACGGGGAGAGAGAGAGAAAGAGAGAGAGAGACAGAGAGAGAGATTTTTGATTTTGATTTAGAGAGAGAGACGGGGAGAGAGAGAGAAAGAGAGAGAGAGACAGAGAGAGAGACTTTTTATTTTGATTTAGCTATTGTGTCCCAAAACTTACAATTTGTATTTTGTATAACTTATGTTTTTCTTTTGTAATGTTTTCAAAGATTGTTTGCATGATTCTTCTGTATATTTTGAATTGGCAGTCAAGCCTACAATAAACTTGAAATTGAACTCGAACTTGAACCTATTCCCGAGATCATTCTGCCATTTTACGTTAGAAACCATTATATACCCTTCTCTGCCAAATTCACTTATTAACATGACCAGTTTATAGGATGGGCTCGATTTTTCCGTCTGGGGTCTAATTTTGTGGGACTTAAAGTTTCTTCTAGTAATCACTGAAAGAAGACTGGACGAAGAATAAAGTAGACCCACAGAGCAATACCAGTTTTTTTATTTATTTGTTTTGTTTTGTTTTGTTTTTTTGTTTTGCATCTCCTGTAAACACTCTGTTTCAGCATGTGCAGTGTTTTTGTGTTGTTTTTTTCAGAACACAGCAGAATTATAACCATTATGTCATAAAGGAAGTAAGGCCTTCAATGTATAAATCATGGAAGGTCTTTTAACCTCTGATCCCTAAATTCTACAAATTCTACAAAATATCAGATTACGCATAGAAAGAGGTAAAGTTGTGGGCGCATTTATTTCAAAAGGTCTCGATACTCACTTTATTCTTAATATTTTCATTGATACTGAGCTACAACTGAGTTGAACAGAAGCTGGTCCGACATTTTCCTCAACAAGGCTGTCGCTAAACTTAACATTTGGATCGGATCGCAATGCGAAGACAAGGACATCAACATAATTGGAACCTGTTTCGTTTGTTAATGTCATTCAGTGTTCCCAGAGTGGGAGGGAAACCGCGGAATCTATATAAACGGCATTTTTATTATGCTACCTGCAGTAACCAAATTTTGCATGTAGGTTTCAAATGTGGAGGGTGCACCGAAGTTTGCATTTTTTGTTTAATGGTTTTTGTTTTTGAATTTATTGAAAAGTGCATTGTTCGGTCGTGCTGCCAACAGTTCTAATTTTCATTCTCCATCTTGGCATTATTCTGTTACAGAGATATATGTCATGAAAAGTAACCATATTATCTGAAGCAAAACTGTTCCTTATTATGTTAGACAGACAGACAGACAGACACAGACAGAAAGGGAGGGGGAGGGGGGAATACGTCATCTAGCAATAAAACTTCAGCGCATCTCTAACAGTAACATTAACACTGAACAGAAAAGGTTTCACCCCGAGATTATCACTACAATGTGACTGAAGTGGTAGTTCGCGTTGCCTTGCCTCAGCCCAGATTACTGTGTGATATATAAGTAAAGGGATATAATATAACCATCCAGCTGTAAACTGCTTTTTGTGCCAAAAGAACAGTTGCTTCCCTTTACATAGTATTTCTGTCTTTTAGTTTTATCATTCCTTCTTACCCAGTAATTCACCATACACATCGAAGTCCTTTTAATTGCATGTAGGTTAATTGTGGAAGGGACAAGTTATACATAATAAGAAAGCTTAAATATGTGATGTATCTGAAGTAAATACATGTGTACTTGTTTACACAATGCCTGTAAAACTCCAAGTAGATTTTTAGATGAGCCAAATTCCAAAGGCCACAGCTACACAGCTCTGCTCCAATGTACTCTTTAGTTTCCATAGTTAACAATATCTGACGCAACACTTTAGACAACATAGTTAAACTCAACTGTAATTTTATCCTCTAGCAGTGGGGCTGGGGGGAGTGGACGAGGCAGTTCGAGTACCACTTTTGTCACCCTGTAAATTCGGCCCCTTCTTTACTACACTGAATGTCTCCAAATTTAAATAATAAAAGGGTGCATCATTTTGTATACCTCCGCTACCCAATCCTGATACACCTGCCAAGCCGTTCTATATCATTACTGATTACTTCTGACCACTTCTCTTAGATTTTCGAGTAACACCATTTAGCCTATAAATAGATAGTACATCACTATCGAATTTACATTTTTCTTTTCTTTTTATCATCTTTATGGTCAATATCATCTGCCTCGTGACATTGTAGCCAATTCATCATTAAGAACATTAAAGTTAATGGATCTTTTCAAAATATGCTCCATACAGTAGTATCAAATTTCTCATCATGCACTTTTTTGTCCATTGCTCTCTTGTGGCTAATTAGTCTTGCTCCTCTTTTTCTTCCTTCAGAGAGAAATTATTTTATAATTAAGTCTTTAAGATCAGAGTTATTTTTGTGTTTGTACGGACTTTTTTCATAGACCATATGATATTTACAGACAATGCAGTGTGCGTTGGCCTGTCAGTTTTGGCTAGACCTAGTGATGCAATGTGTGTTGCTATGGTCTTATTGGGTTAAGATTTGTCGGTGCACTTTAAGATGTACAATTTAATACCAAAAAAATAAACAAATGCATTGAATGATTAATTTATGACTGAACTATATGTGTTCTCTACTATTGCTACACACAGTAGTCAAGTAATATCAAATGTTTCACACACATTAGAATTCATGAGTTTTGTGAAAATAGACTCCAAATTTCTCTTCTGGATGTTCTCCTACACACCTGGATAATTATACGGAAAAACACAAGAATTGTCAGAGTTGTTTTTCAAAGCAGAGTTTATTTTCAGAAATGTATCAGACATGGAGCAGAAAGGCTTTTTGTTGTTCATTTGCTGCAGTTATAACTAAAGCTGTTTTAATGCATGGGCACATTGGGCAGTTGACCGGGGGCCCCAAAGGTTTAAGAGGCCCCATGCATTCAAATTTACACTGGTTTTTTGAAATGGGGAAGAAAATTCTATTTCTTTGCCCAGACACCCATAACGATGTTAAGTCAGCCCTAGTTATAACAAATATATGAGAGTGAATATACTAAGGGAAAACATGTTGAGATATTACAAAAACAATGAAATAATAACAGTATGATGAGAGAAAAACTTCTTTGTCCATATCTTTTCTTTGCGCACGAAACAAGTTTTAATTAAGATTAAAATACTATGCTCTATGAATCAGCGGGTAGTTGGATGGGTGGGGTGGATGGATGGATGGATGGATGGATGAATGGATGGATGGATGGATGAATGGGTGGATGGATGGATGGAATGCTGGATGGATGCATGGATAGATGGACATATGGATGAACAAATAAATATATAGAGAGATAACAGGTGTATCTTTAAATCTTTTTTCTTCTTCATAGTTTGCTGATAACCGATTTTACCCCACCATGTCAATATCTTCATTTTTTGTTTCTTAACCCTTTCCTGCCTAAAGCTGGGAGAAAAATACAAGTCCAATGCTTCCCTATTTTTCACGCCCAGATGCCTAAGCAAAGAAAAATAACTCCGACTACCTGATGACTGATATTTTTAAGAAATATTTGTGCACGTAATTATTATCCAATGTTGATGAAAATGGTACCAAGAAGTAGATAAATGAAGGCCTTTTCAGGAAATATTATATACATGGTCTATGAGTTGAACTGAAATTTATTGCAATAAAATAAAGTTGTAACTCAAAAAGTACCATTTTGTTCAATTTTTCACCACCTATTGTCCCAAAATCTCATTGTTTTAAGTCCCCGTGATATCTGCTTTCACAGCTATTACCTTGTATATGAATGTTATAAAGGAAGCAACCAGTGCATTTGATGTGGAAACATCAACACAACTGAACACTGTTTGCACTTCCAATAATCTGTGATTTCAAAACATCACTGAAAAAAAGTTCACAAGCTAGATGCATCCATGTTTATTTTTAACTGAAGAATGGACATCTCGTTGTCTGTAGCTCTAAATCAGGCTGACAATGAGATCAGGTTGCTAAGAGTCTTTATAAATATCGAACGGATAGGAGAAGTATTCGGGTGCATTAGGCTGATACAAGCATGGTCAGATGTAGTCGCATTAGACAGATGCAAACGTATCACATTGGGGCGCATTAGGCTGGAATGGGTTAATTTTCTATTTGTCTAAAATCAGCAAGGCTATTCCAATTCATAATACAGGTTGCATGGCATTAAATTTACAGTTATATACAGAACATTTAATTACTAGAATCTTACTATAATTGAGCTAGAGGGTGAACCTGTAAGCAGCTAAAACTTCGCGTCTAAGCCATCAAGAATTATGAAACTTGGTGTACTGCATCAATTTTTGACAATGAGTTACGTGGACACATTCATTTTGAACAAAAATCAGTCTTTACTATTATTTATATTAAAATTTTTTGAGCCGCAAAAACAATGACGCATGTTCTTCGAGTAGAATCAAAAAGCATGATCCGAAATTGCGCTCTACGTCACAATTTACACATTGCCGGACGAAGGTCAACTTATCATGTCAGTGCATTCTGCAAGGAATTGTGGTGTAACAAAACAATCTATTAGCCTTTGCACCAAATCCAAGTGCCGTTATGAATGCGACCTAGATCTAGACATACAGGTGGACTTGGTAGAAGGAAAATTTGCAAGATTTATCTTGCGTGGGTTGGCTGGTATTATTAATCTCTGCAGCATTCAATACAATGCAACGATATGACAAACATGCTGTTACAATCTTAAGTACGTACCAAAAACATGTAACAGGCAAACAAGTCATTCAAATTTCAATGATTGATTCTACATTAAAAAGTTTCTTTTTGTAATGAAGAATTTGTTACAGATACAACAATAACAGACACATAAAAATATTATGAATGAGGAAATTACTATGAGCTCAACTATTGACTATGATTTATGAAAATGCAGACATTTTTTGTAACCTAACGCACTGTAACTCAGAAGCCCAGTGCTGGAAAAGATTAACGCAAACATAAACAGGAACAGAAACAGACGGTCCAAGACTACTGCCACTTGTGACCTGGTTTCTTGCGTAAGATTTCCATTGGATGAAGAGGTGCTGATGTTATCTCCTGAGGTTCCTGGATGTTCTCCTTGATGTGATCGTCATCGCTGTCTTTGAGGGAGGCTTGGTCAGGGTCAGTCCATTTATCTGTCTCTGGTGCTGAATGGGGAGTGGATGGGTGTGTCAGAAGATGCTGTAATATCTCCTGCACAGTCCCAACAATACATCCTACAGGAGCCAAAACACAGCTGAAAAGTACATGGAAAATATTTGCTTGAAACTAATGTAGAGAAAGTCTCTACTTCTGACTGTCCCTTGTGAAGCCAGCCCAAAACAGCCCTTTCAAGAGCTGAACAAAAAGCCCCACTTAGAGCTGCAGAAGAATAAGGCAAAGTCAAAATGTGGTTATACGAAGCAAAACCTCACATAAGAACTAATACAGAAACGATACAATAAAACACAAAGGAAAAGGAAAGACAAATCAAGCCTTCATCTACTGACCTTCTTCAGGAAAATAAATGTAACAGGATAGAAATTTAAACAAATGAATAAATCTTAGAATGTTTCACAAATGGGGATAATTATCCTCTGCAATTTCCAGACCTGAAGTCTTGGACAACAGCCCACAAGATAATGTCAAGACTAAAGCAGCATGAAAAACAAGGAGCAAGTCAGGATAAAGAAAAAAGGAAGAACAAAAACCAAACAAAGAAGGCTGTTGTAAGGGGTGTGTGGTATTTTCCATTATAAGACATTGCTGTACAGTGAAAACAACTCTGTATTTTCTCTATTTGATTTTATAATTGGAATATGCGCACTAACATTAACAACATTGGACAAGACAAGCAAGGTGCAGATGTCCAGGGTAATGAACCTCCTAAAAGAAAGATCTCTATATGTCGCAATCTTAGTTCTTGTTTCTTTTTCCATTTTTTGAAAAACTGGAGATCTGTTAGTATGTAGAAGAGATATAATAAATGCACACTTTGACACGTTTTTACAATGTGTTGTGACACCTATCAAGCTGTTTCACAGCTCCGATTTATTCTAACACTTTATTATAATACTAAAGCCACAAACATTTAACGTCAAATTTCTCAGATGTGCAAAAAGAAGCGCTGGAGCAAACAAGAACTAAAGTCGCAATATGAAGGAGTCTCTCATGCAGAATGTTTAAAGTCTTCTGTCAATGATGGTCTTTGGTCAAACTGGAGTTTACAGCTTCGGCACTGCATTTCAAATGATGTAACTCGAGTTTGGAAACATAAAATTTGTTGATTGTTGTCATGTCATGCATTTGTAATGTTGCTTGTCATAACCTCTTTATGGCTGTGAATTTGATTTACTCAAATACTTATTAATCCATATTAGAAAATTGGCCTGATTATTAACTCATTTCTCCCTAAGTAAATTTGGCCAAGTTGCTCCAGCTGGCCCAAGTAAATTTTGCCGTTTTCATGCTTTTAATAACATTTATAGGGTGCGTTAGAAAAAAATTCATTACTCACTTATTTTTTAATATTTTTCAATTCTATTTGGTGGAAGTGTTTATAAATGAACGCTTTGTGATATTCTGTGGTTGTTTCTATTATTGTTTGGGTATAAAGTATTAATTTGTAAATTATAATTGAAAAAAAAATAAAAAAATTTTAAAACCGCAACAAAAACGTGGATTCCCCATTCGCAGTACAGCTTGGCAGGAAAGGCGAAAACGGAGATTCCCCGTTCACGGGGAGAAATGAGTTAATATTAGGTGGCAAATGAAATAATATACCCTAATATTTCATGGGTATGTTACTGATTACAAAGTACAGCTAATATATGAGTAGATCCACGGCATTCCAATTCAACTTTTAAATAAGTCAAAGTCTCCATGTTTACAGATGGCTTTGGTAATTCAGTCAGATTTCCTGTAAATTTTCATATATATATATATGGCCTTTAGCGTCTTTACAGACGGTCTTAGCAGATAGAATATTCACTTTCACTTTGACTGACAGCTTCTCTCGTGGCTTATTCTACCAATGTTTGACCCGAGAGTGCGATGGCAGTGATTGCAGGTCAGTCTTTTGGGTTCACTTTGGCGAGTGTTTTCATTCCGCCTCTGTCGTTTTGTCAGGTATGTTTCTTTTGCCTTGAAGTCTATTGCGAGCGTGCCACTGCGCAATTTTTGTCTCCATCTGCTTCGATCATTTGCAAGGTTCTCCCATTCATTGGGGTCGATGTTGAATGCTTTCATCGTGACCTTGCAAGTGTCTTTGAATCGCAGATGTGGCCTACCTCTGGGTCGGTTGCCAGTAGCAAGTTCCCCGTAGAGAATTTGTCTGGGGATGCGATCATTTTCCATACGGTGGAGATGTCCAAGCCACCGCAGTCTTTTTTTGCCTAGGAGAGCCTGAGTTGATGGAATGTTGGCTCGGCTCATAACTTCGATATTTGAGATCCTGTCTTGCCACTTGATCTTGAGAATTCTGCGTAGGCAGCGCAGGTGGAAGGAGTTGAGGGATCTTTCATGTTTGGAGTTTCGCATGTTTCGCATTTTAAATTTTGTCTAGACCGTAAAATTTTCATACATCAGTCATAATTCATCACACCACACTAATGCACTGTTTTTTTTTGGAATATTTTTTACAGTTAGGGGTAGGATTGGGTTTTAGGAACACTGCATAGGAAATAGCCTAGCACTGACCCAGCCAGCATCAATATGTCAATCTGTCATAGAATTGAATAGGCTTTCTGCCGGGTTGGTAGGATTACCATAAGGACTGGTTCCCTACATCAAACCGACATTGGCACAATATCGCAACAAGCAGATCTACAAAGAAATGATGTCATTTCTATGTGCAAACTTGACGTCAATCCCACAAGTCCAATTTCTGTAGGGCTGCTGGCTGGGCATTAATTTCAATCAAAAGCATGCTGTCATGCCAGTTTGTATTGTCATCTTTCCCTAAAACTGTCACTGGTTTTGGCTACTCTTCAGGAGAAGAAAAAAAAACAAACTTTTATTTCAGCACAGCTGGTCTGGTCCCAATGGCTGTTTTATAGTTTGCTATATAATTATTTTTTTGGCTTACGAGTCGAGAAGCACGATCATTCGATGTCGTTTTGAAATGCAGCTTTGAATGTATGTATGTTCATACAGTCTTAGGGAATGGTGACGACATGTATGGGATTAGAACAGTCAACCAGGCCAGATAAACCATTTCCTCAATAAGTTTACTTACTGTTTAGAACCAGGAGGGCATTTGTCTTAGAGGAGACACATTTGCCCTGGAGTATACAGTGATGGAGGTCTGGTTTGAAGCAACACAGAAAACACCACTAGAGATAGAGAGATATATGTACGGCTACAAAATATGTATGGGTGAAGATACACTGCAACGACATAAAATTGCTAAGGGGATCAAGTGATGAATTTCAGTAGTGGCAAATTTGTGATCCAAATTGACAAAATAAATTAACTGACTTTGACATGCTGAACTGTAGAATTAATTCCTACCTTCCATGTCATGATCACATTAGGATCATAAATGCCGTGCTAGGTCACGACGTCAGTGAGTTAATTTTTACGATCTTGTTGATTATAACCAGCGTAATTTGTCCTTGAGCTGTTCTCGTGAACAGTTTGTTTTGAAACACCTTTTTTCTGATGGATGGAGAGAAGGAGGGGCGAGACAGAATAAATGTATAGCTAGGAATGACAGAGCAGTTCTCGACCCCGTGATTTTGATTAACATAGATAAGGGGCGAGTAAAGGTAGTTTATTTAGACGCTTAGTTGGCGTTCGGAAATTCGTGCATAAGAGTAGAAAGCACGGGGTTTGAAGATTTTAGTAGTTAATGTTTCGCATTTTAAATTTTGTCTAGACCGTAAAATTGACCTTGATTTTGGCGCAAGGCCATGACAAGCATAAATTAATATTGCAGGCTGAGCTGAAGCGACTGCACCAATCAGGTGTATGAATCTGGACGGAAGGTCGAGACATAGCTTTAGTATTTAAACCCGTGCAGAGCTTAGATAGATGCCACATGTAGACAATCCATTTACGAGGTGGACGGCGATAGTCCTCAGCCAGATGAGAGACATAGAGACGCAGTTGAGCAGTCCATATTGTGAGGAGCGTGATGTTTTAAAGCTCCAGAGCCTAAGCTACTTGGTTTGATATGAACCCACAGCGTTTACATCCAGCGCTCTCACTCCCAGTGAGGGCCTAATGGTGAGAGTTCATACTAATTTGTAATGATGAAAGTGAACCGTTCTACTTACTTTTGAAGACAGTTTCAGAGCTACCGCCAGACAACGCATGGTTGTACAAGCATTCTCCATGGCGTGTCTAGAGGAAATGTCCATATCATAACATGTCTCATTGAATTAATAGAATTTAAACTGTTATATCCGTCGCCACGTGCGCGGATTCTATTTGGCATATAACTCATATGACCTGCAAGTAGTTAGAGTGAATAAGTTAGTCTTTATAGAAAGCTGTAGTTTCATTAGTTAGATTCAGTTGCCTTTGAATTGATATTTATATTTATAATTATATTTGTTACATTAATTCCTGTAATTAAACTGCCCTACAGTTCTGCTAAAAATCAAAGCAATTGATTTATTTAGTTTTTAGAGTGCAAGTATTTTTTTTGTGTGTTTGTCGATTGTGGGAGCGGACCTCGAAAGAGTGTCAGTCGAATTCTCCCCATCTAACCCACATCGCGACATTCCAGACAGAAGTTTCTGGATCACTTTAACATTCTGAGTGGAATAATAATATCTATAAAATTAATGGAACTCTATTTGCTCTAAATTTCATGTTTATAAGATATTTTTGTTCAAAAATCTTTCTGTCAATCAATCTTATTTGTTGGTTGTGTTTTTAGGTGTTGAGCTTTCCAAAGCCTCATCATAATGATTTTAAGAAGCAAAGTTTTTCACAATTCCATTCAATCAGAATACAAAATATGAGGCTTGACACACATACACAAAAAGAAAGGGATCTTAGAAGGCAAACAAAAAGTATAATCATTTGGACTAGGCCACAAAACTTTTTTTTGATACACCAAGGGAAATAATCATAACGCCATATAATGCCTATGAATGAGCAGTTGGTGTGGTGTTTTGATAATTGTCATTTTTGAGACCACATACAAATCTATAGTTCTCTGCTTCTTGATCCAGACTTCAGGTTACCTTATGAAAAGATGTAAAGTAAATCTGTATTGGAGCTGGCACTTTATATGGTTGGAAAATAAAATTAGAGATGGTAATTAAAGTAAGAAAAAAATGAATAAAATTTATGGGAACAATTCTAAAAAATAAAACGGCATAAATCAAAGCTTAACATGCCACTAATTAGCACATCAGCATGCTCTTGTTTTAAAGTGATAATTGCAAAGATTTCATGTTCTGCTTGAAAGCGAGTAAGATGAAGTTAGTTAATGGTTCAACATGAATATATTTCATATTTTAGCTATTTCTTCAGGATTTCTCAGACACACCTTTGACTAACGTCCATGCCACACCTCTGGCAGTTTGTGACATTTGATTGTTCACCAACATTGGGTTGACTTTGGTAATTCCAAGGCAGAGGGTCTCGTGTTGAGTTTAGTGACATGCTCAGAAGAATTGCACCTGGAGAACAGAGGGATACATGGATGAATAGATGAACAGGTGGGTTGATGGGTGGATGGATCGAAGGACGGGCTGCAGAAGGACGGGCTGCAGAAGGACGGATGATTGGACAGATGGATGGAAGGGTGGGTGGGTGGGTGGATGGATAGATGAATGGATAGGTGGGTGGGTGGATGGATGGATCAATGGAAAGGTGGGACGGGTTGGTACTCCAGGGGTACATTTGTTTCATCCCAATTCAAGAAGTGGGAAAACCACACCTCTCTTCTTTCTCTACACGATGATGTCTGAAAGTTAAATATGACATCACAATTTTGCTCCGTCATTGGGAATTGCGTGACATCAGGGATGCACCATGCACGGACAGAGATGGACATTTGCTAGCTGACGTTTCCAGGAGGTAGCGAGACAGCTGGCGACCGTGACTGCAAATAGTTGATGGTTGTGTACCGGCAAGGCAATGAAAACATTAGCTGTGCACTGTTTTGACATATCAATCTTAATTTGGTACGTTTTGCAAAATGTAGACCACAATACTGGCCTCGCGTGTTGCACGAGGAGGCCTCCCACAAGACAAGGGTTAAGTTTTAATCCCAGTGTTTCCTCTTTTCAAAAGTCCTCTGCGTTTTTTCCACTCTTGAATATCTCATCTCAGTTTTGTTTTTCCTTAGTATATTGACCTAAGACTTGTTTTGTCTATGGCTTGTGTTTTATTAGTGTCAATTGAAGGAGGAAGAAATAAATCACTAGAAAATAGAAAATTGTCAAGGTAACCCTAACCCTCATCAGGAAATGGTTGCGGTATAAAATATGAATAAAATGTCTTTCATTTGTTTGCATACTATTTACCAATGCTCTTGAGATAACTTGCTGTTCTTGCTTTGTAATACCTAGCCGATGATCACTGTTGCAGAGCACCAGAATTTCAGATAGTGACAGCTCCGGAACCATTTATGAACGTAAAGAGTAGTCTTGTCTTATTGGTGTCTGAAGAAAAAGACAAATAAATAAAATGGCAAATAAAGTCACTGGACTGAGATGCTTAAGCATAGCGCGAAGTGATATAATATATAAAGGTTAATATTGCTATTGGTGTAACCAAGAGACTTAAAATGGACTCTATCATGTACGCGCCGGATTGTTCAATTTCAAAATGCTTATCTGCATGGTATGAAGGGCTGCCAATCAGTGTTTTTTTATGAAAAAAAAATAAAAAAATATCCCAAGCAAAACCATTATTTTTTGATACTCAGTGATCTACATGTTGTTGGTTTCATGACAAAGGGGTGAATGGATTATAACAACAGCTGTAAAGCGAAAAGGCGGAACGCTTAACTTATCTATATGACGAGGGGGCGAATAGGTCAAATTTGATATATTTACTGTTTTGTGGTTGACAAAAGTATCTTCTTTGGGGGGGGGGGGGGGAGAGGGTTGACCCATCATGAGCAATTTTGTTATTAAATCTCATTTAGAGATTTTGTCAGGTAGTATGACAAAAATGCAAGAAATCTATAATGAGAGAAGCACAAAATTTTCAAAACTGAATTTCTTGCAACACTATCACACTAATTTGGCGTTTGTGCCCCTTCGTCGTACAGAGAAGTTTTTAAAAAGTATTTGTCTTTTTGCTGTCCAGCTGTTGATATCTATTCGCCCATTTTTGTCATAAAACCGACCTTGTATAACACTGGGTAACAAATCTTCAAAATGGATGTCATGACCAAAAAGGACTGATTCAGATTTTATGTTGGTTAAATTGCCACACACAGGGATGTAAACAGCCGGTGACAGTATGAACTGAAATTGTGCAGCATACCCAGAAGCCGCAGAGAAAAAAATGATTAAGATGTAGGGTAATTAATCCCAACCGTTTTAAAAGAACAAAGCCCGATATTGGTAATGTGGTATGTGGTATTTTGGCATTCAGTATTTTGTCTTAGAGGAGCGTGTTCCAATCACAGTGCTTAACTGTGAGCGACAGTTAGGCTGACCCGCCCCCAAGACCGTGGGAGGATGGGAAAGAATCGTATAAAACCCCGGGCCTGTCAAGCCCCAAGCACTGCGTCTCTTCCCCCAGTCGAGAGCAGGTGTGTGTGTTATTGAATAAACGTCTTTTGTGCCCTACAATAGACTTATATTCTTCTTTGACAGGTATGTGCTCTTTAATACTTATAATACTGTTCCTGCTGATTTTAAGATGATAATATCAGATGCTATCAGATATTTACGATGAGTGCAACTCTGTAAACAATAGATGTATTTTCCTCATAAGTATATTAGACTTTGGAAGTTATGAAAGAGTCCTGTGGTTATGCTGTTTATATTGTTTTAGATACATGTAGCCTACTGAAATGCCGTATAATATTAGCCTAACCGAGCAGAGTGTTTGCTCACAAATGTTATGTTATATCGACGACCACGATATTAGTGCGTACTGAATGTTTAGAAGTCTTTGGATAATATTGTTCTCTCTTTCTCTCTCTCTTTCTCTCTCTCTGATATCGCACATCTCATGTTGTGTTTATTATCTTCACTCTTGATTTATTTACGTTTTATACATTATGTATTATTATTATGCTAGTCGTGTTAACTATGCCATGTGACATTACATGTATATTTGTCTTGTTGTTAATTGGTATACTGTTACACGACTGCGTCTCTTCCCCCAGTCGAGAGCAGGTGTGTGTGTTATTGAATAAACGTCGTTTGTGCCCTACAATAGACTTATATTCTTCTTTGACAGTGTGAGCAGTTTTACCGCCCTGGCACGAACCGAGTGAATGTTGCGGCCTAACCAGCCGCAGTAACAAGAGTGAACCCGCATGAATGGTTCATCTACACCATATCTACACCTCCACCCCCACCAGCCACCATCTTGTTACAGTAATTAAATTAAAATTATACGGTAGATCTATTTTATATTAAGGGAAAGACAAGAAGAAAAAAGAATCTGATACACTTAACACAGTTATAGATATTAGAAGGGCTCTACTTTACTCTTTAGATCCATTACACCTATGGTCTTACTCTTATAGAGGGATTGATGACGAGTAGTTAACCAGAATAATACAAGCACAATGCACAACTGTCTTGGCTGAGTTTCTTAAAAAAGACGTTGATACCAAATCCCCATATGTGTCGATACTCTTTAGATCTAGATCTTGAGTGCTGAAAGTTGGGCACTTTGTAAAAGTAACAGTTGGATCTTCAAACTAACCGTAACACTTTCAGGATGTATCCTCAATTTAATGGCACCGGTGAAAAACGCATTTGGCCGTATTGCCGATTTATATTGTACAAGTGTATTCTGCATTCAATTCTTTTATTTGATGAATAACATTTTACTTTTACTATCAATACTTTATTTTCTGTAAGCATTTTTCTGAACTGTGCTGTTTTTTTCCCAAAGTAGCACAACTTGTTTTTTCCCAAAGTGGGAAATTATGTCCAGACTTGACCGAAGCCCCTAACACTGACGCCCTGAAAGAGTTAAGTTATTGAGAAATGCCCCTTTTCTCCAGGTACCACAAACCGGTTTTTCATCATGCTTGAGTGGAAAATTGCACAATTAGGAAGACAAGGAAATCTCTCCAAGTAGATCTGAGGTTGTGTTAAAATTTGACATAGGTCAGTTGACAGCCGCAGAATGGAATGCCATTTCACCAATTTTCAATTGTGTCCCAATACACTGAAAGAACACTTGACCATTCGGCATATATGTTTAATTCAACCTGAAAACGGATTAAAATGTGTATGCAATTGGTTTGTTTCACTTGTGTCATCCAAAATTGTAATTTTGATCGTGACATTTCGTTCCCTCGGAATGACACATGTAGTCTAACTCGCTTCCATCAACTTTTGAGAAATTGATGATTGAAGTTTCATGTGCTAATAGCTTCTAGAGATACGACTTTTTTTTCTTTGTAGTAACAAATTACACACTGAATCTGCTTGGTACTTTGATACACAATGGAGGAGGCATGTAGAAGTAGGTAGTCCATATTGCCCCGCCAAAGGGCCGAAATCCCGTTTTGGCTTAATTCAGGCCAACACTGCAAGGCGTCTGCTGTGTGTTTATGTAAAACGGCATGCATCCTGCATCAGTATAAAGTTCAATTCTACCTCTGTCAATATATACTATCCTTTGTATTGTTTAATGTGTGTAGCTGTGTGTTTTTATTGCTGAAACAAGACATAGCCTTGCCATTTTTACCCTCAGCCCTGTGTACATATTTGACCCCCTCATAGTATAGGGTCACAGAGCGCCGTGCCAATGTAGCGCATGTTTTGAGATAATTCACACAGAAAGCCAGATGAATGAGGTTTTTAATTCAGTGCATTTTTCATTGTGTTCTGAGTTGAAATTCCTTTAAAAATCATTTCTTGACCGAGAAATTTGGCAGAAACTTTTATATGCAAATGAACCTCAGCATTGGGGCATGTTTTGGCGCATTCTTATAGACCTACCCAATGCTTGAAGTCGTCACCTTTGTCCAGCGCTCTTAGTCAATGGCGGAACACGGTTGACCATCTTTTCAGTTAAAAAATATTAAAAACATTTTTGTCTCCCTTGTAAGAGTCCACACAAAAATGACATCAGATGAAGTTTGATGACCAAAAAAAGTAAAATGAGATACCTTTATATTTGTACTCCTCAAAAAAACTGAGCGTAATGTACACCCCCTTGACTTGGAAACTAAAAATTTCCGACGTGGTGACCCAATAAATATTTCATGGGTAGTCAAATTTGGACTATCATGCAATTTGCAAAAGGTAGCAAATTCGAAGTGTTTTTTCACTTTCCAAAATGCCATAACTTTCAAAGCCTTTAGCCAGAATTATAAATTTGGTATTAAAATTCTTGGAAAAGCAAGCTCCATTAGACAATAACTGAGTTATGATAAAAAGTAAAAATCAGTTTGGACTACCTAGTAGGAGTAGTGTGTATAGTATGTAACACAGTTCAGCCAAAAAGTGGAGATGGAACCTTGTGATTCTGAGGGGACAACTTTGCACATCATCCCCGTCGTACATTACCTGAAATTAGTCAAGACTTGCATTCAAAATGTTCAATGTCCAAAATAAAACAAACAAAAGACATGGATAATCTGGTCTGTTGTCTATCTTGAATTATGAAATACTCCGATTTGTATATTCTGGTATTATGTACTTATATCATTCAAGTGTTTGCAGCTTGTAGTTGTGACCTAATTGTCTGATGTTAGAAATGATTTTTCCTTCAATGATCCATGTTTGAAGCTACTAAATGCTACCATAACAATTTTGTTGTAGTTAAAAAAGTTGGCGATCAGGTTATGTTAAGACCCCTTTTCTTCCCTTCAACAAAATCTTACATTGTGCCCATTATTAAGTGTAACGTTTACAATTTTGCAAAGATATGTTCAAAATAATATTTCTAAATTTAATATACTGACAATGTTTCCAATCTGACAATGTTTCCAATCATCTCACATGCATTAAAAACAGACCAACAGTTTCAATTTAAATACTTTTAATTCAACTAAGTGTGAAAATTCAACCAAGTGTGAAAACAATTATAAACTGAAAACAAGTATGAGATTCAATTTCCCTTCATTCAGTGGGGTGAGAAGCAGCTAATTTTGAATTTGTCTGTATCATAATACAATACTGGATGTAAACCATTTCACATTAATGAAAAAATTTTCACAGCTGACAATTTTGTTTTACAATTATCAGTTATGTTATAATAAATGCTGTTGACCATCTTTCGAGCACAGACGAGGAGTGGTTATAGTCTGATCAGTTTTACCATTTATAACATTACATTGAATTTTTTCACTGTTTTAACTGAATGCATCTTATTATTCAAATTTTAAAAACGAAGGATCACTACGTAACATAGCTGCCTCGTTTAAAAAAAAAAATGGACACAGCTCCAAAGAAATTAAGTTTTAAGGCCTGTTTTTTTAAAAAGAAAAATCCATCAGCCCTAGCCCTACTCCTTGTGTTTGTATGTTGAAATGACCTGTATTTGTTAGCAAAACAGTTATGACAAATAAATCATGAAAAGATTTCTAGATTTCCTATTCCAGTCTAAAATTTTCATGGCAAAATAAAGTTTCAATCTGGTTCATTTGCTTCAATTATATTTTACTTACTCTTTGGAAATTGAGAATACCTGAACAGCATACTGAATAAATAAACGGGTAAGCCAGCAATTCTCATGAAG
Organism: Onchidella celtica; assembly: GCA_963931925.1. Classification (NCBI taxonomy): domain Eukaryota; kingdom Metazoa; phylum Mollusca; class Gastropoda; order Systellommatophora; family Onchidiidae; genus Onchidella; species Onchidella celtica. The sequence goes on from OZ007581.1 coordinate 33,721,796, forward strand.
GTTATTTTATTAATTTAACTAACTCGCTGACTAAATACAGAATACAAGTTTGATATGGAGTTCTGAGCTTGGCAAGTTAAGAGCTTTATTCTTTGCTATTTGGTTTAATGGTTCACTCAATAAAAAAAAGGAACCGATTTTTGGTAATGAAATATTCCTTGGCCAAATAACCCTCTCTAAACTTCGATTACGCAGCACAGCCCAAATATAAAACATAAGGATGTTTTGCATTAAGCATCACATTAAATTTAGTTCAACATGAGGGGACAGACTAAACTGATACATCTTAGTGAACCTGAGTTGCATACTTTCCGTATTATACTTACCGACATGGCACAACCCGCTCGCACAACTTGTCTCGTCATTGGCATTCAGTGGCACAAGTTGAGTCTTTCGAGTCCTGTATGCATTATGCATACATTCCTGTCTAGCTCACACTGCTAGCACAACTTATCTCATCATTGGTCACTGGTTGGCATTCAGTGGCACAAAGTGGATGATTTGGTATATTGTGCATCCAGAGCAGGCGCCTTGACTCACTGTTCGGCCTATGCCTAAGTTGAGTCTTTCGAGTCCTGTATGCATTATGCATACATTCCTGTCTAGCTCACACTGCTAGCACAACTTATCTCATCATTGGTCACTGGTTGGCATCCAGTGGCACAAAGTGGATGATTTGGTATATTGTGCGTCCAGAGCAGGCGCCTTGACTCACTGTTCGACCCACGCCCGAGTTGAGCCTTTCGAGTCCTGTATGTATTATGCATACTTTCCTGTCTAGCTCACACTGCTAGCACAACTTCTCTCAGCTTTGGTCACTGAGTGGCATTCAGTGGCACAAAGTGGATGGTTTATACTGTGCTTTAACCTGCAGGTGGCTATGACCCTCTGTGGTACATGCCTGGGGTCCTGGATAAATGAAACAGTTGTGTATGCAACTCAGATAATAAAACGAATTGGGTAAGAGGCTCTGGTAATAAATGAACTAGAGATGGGGACTATTATGAAATAAATATTTATCACAAAGCAATCTTTCGATTTTAGCATTTCAGGGAAAATGTATTGACCAGGACATTGAAAATATTTTTGAAAGGGCAAATTTAAAATCAGTTTGGGCTCTACTGCGCATCACCTTAATATATATATGATGATAAACAGAAAATTTTCACAGCTGAGGATTTTTGTTTTACAATATCGATTACGTTATAATAAATGCCATTTACCATCTTTCGAGGACAGACTCCCACTGTATGGGAGATCTGAAAGTCTACAGTTTTACAAGTGAAATCTCAGTATGCTGTTCAGTGTCTAATCCTATACAGTTAACATTGATGCATATTTAGTGTAAAACAATCTGCTCTACACAACAAGTGGAGTGCTACTTCATTAACAAACAGCGAGAAGATTCATTCTACAATAGATCTTGCATTTCATACTGATGGTCATTTTGTGGGCAAACTGCCAACGTTTTAACATTTGGCGATAGGAAATTGCTCTAAAACAAGAAAAAGTTGTTAAAGATGGAACATTCCGAGAAATGTATACATTATTCAACTACAAATTCACTGAATTCATTAATTGTCTTTATACTGATGGACAAAAACTGTCAACTTTAAACAATAGAAAATTGCTTTAAATCAAAAACGATAACAGGACATCCAGAAAAGTATACAATGTATACAGACAGTCTATTGCAGATTTTCAAAGTTCACTGACTGCTCTCACACTGATATGGGTAATGTTATGTTGACTCAACAGTAAATAACTGGGAGCGACAATTTTATCTCAAATATACAAATAAGTCACATGTTGACCAGAAACTTCAATTTTTCCTTTCCCCCATCTTTCCTTTCTGCTTTTACCCACCCATTCAGAAAAACTAAGTTCCCATCAAAATCAGTCATGGCTCTCTGGCAACATAGGCCAAGATAATCAACCTAAATACATGTAAGAGTGACAATAAATATGTCACTTTCATAACGATGGGCACTTCTCTACACGAATGGCATGAGGCATTTTTGACCTTTTTGTGATATGAGAAAAAACCAACAACTTTCTTTCCTGTCATCTGTTGACTTGTGCCATTCTGATTCTACTGGATTATTACATTTTCCTACTGGCACATTTCTTTTTCTGTAATATTAGATCGCCCTCCTGCTCAGGGATGTAATGAATTATCAGTTGCCTTTTGGCATTAGTCATACATGTACAGGCCATTATCATAGGGCAGTGATGACATTTAACATAATTATGACAAATACATAACAAAACAATCCATTTGCTCACATCATATCAAAAAGAAAAAAGTTCCAAGAATGAAGATAAAATCATACTCATTTTGATTAAATCTCTATACTGACCATTAAATGTCCTTCAGTTCAAATTTCACCTAATTGACACAAAACCCAGATATCACTTATATGAAATCTGCCTTCTTTCAATATAACTACAGTTTAACGTCTGAAACAAATTTGGCTGACAAATATTTAGAGTCCTGCATGTATCAAAATTTACAGAACTGACAATTACTTGATACTGCATTCTCTGATTTTTACAAATTATCAGCTGCGTCATAAATGTGTAAACATCTTTCAGGACATTCCACCTGTCAATTTTATTGTTTTCCGCTAAACAAATTAAAGAAATACTGAATGGCAAACATTCTCTTCCCCCAAAAAGAAGTCTGTCAATTCAAGTCCATCAAGGTGATTAAGCAATAGTTTTTGTTGTGTGAAATACTGCAAATTAAGCTAATTCAAGCTCCACTATGAAAACGGATATTTCCTTTTGGTTCGAACACAAATTTTTTCTTAGGAAAATAATATGGCGGGGACCAGTGGCCAATCTTTACAAAAATGTTTGACTCCTGAGGTTTTTTGGGTTTTTTTAACAGACATTAACTACGAAAATCGCTGACCATCCCTGCAGTTACTTTAAAAAAACAGCCCACTGAATTTCAACACAATTTGGGTGATTTATGTACTTTTTTTTTTACCAAAAAATTTAACAGCAGTTCTAAATTAACAATTCTCTGAAAATCTCGAGGTCATTTTCAAGCCCAGTCTTTATCACAATAGTTCACAGTGTGCACTCCCATGTTCAGTGAAAAATCTACAATTCTTCACACCGCTTAAATCATTTACCAATATCTGAATTAGTGAACTTCCAGACCTGTCAAACTCGAATAGAATTAACACTCATCAAACTTCATCTGAAGAAAATTAATGAAATTGGAAAATGAAAGACCAAACTCAGTCATCACTACATTCTCCAGTTCTGAACTCTTCTGAAATGGATGAAACTGAACCCTTATGTACAGGCATTACCATTAACCCTTATGTACAGAAATTACATGAGGAACCACTTCAACACTGAAAACTAATCATCCTCAACTCTTGAAAACCTTCATAAAAGCAAAGCCAAACTACATTTAAACCCTGGACAGAAGAACTTATGATGCTGATAAATACTGAACACCATGATCAAACTTAATTGACAGTTTAAACCGCCCCTACATACAAAGCAAATCTTAAAGCAATGTTAAACCAGAACAAGGCAGAATTTCCACCACTAGACAAAGACCGCTAAAGTGGAAACATTGAACAGACTGAAATACAATTCTAGCAAACCTCTGCACAGCCAGTTAAACTAAGAAATTCATGTCTGAACTGATGGAAGTGCACACTGCAAAAAGGGGCAAATTACTTGTATTCTGTACAGCCCGTGCTATCCTCCTCATATTCTGAAAATGATGTGATTCAAGGAAGTTAATCTTTGTTTATGTTCCATGAGACCCCTCCTTCCCCCTCCCCCTTTTCCACTTGCATGTTTTCACTGATTAAACCAGCTGATCCCAGTGATATTTACAGTTATCTTGACACTGTCAAAAACTGAAGAAAATTGGCATTAGGAAAATTCTGTAAGAAACCCGCTATAACATGACAATGCTAAGCATGTCATTTTATTTTTTTTTTTTTTTTTTTTTTTAAACAAATCTACACTGGACAGTCCTGGACTTCCTCTTTCACTATAACATTTAGCTTGTTTAATTTAGAACATATCTGAATTTTCAAATTACCAGTGTTTCAATTCCATTTCAAATCTGGCTCAAATTTTGCAGCAATCACACATTTTGTCTGTCCGCATAAAAAGATGAAATTCAAGATTAAATATTTTTTTCCAAGACATGAATATTCCAGTCGACAATCATAGAACAATTACAATGTCAATTACTGTTCTCAACGCTTTTTGTCTTATAGGTTTTAAATTTAATACATGCAGGACAAATAGAATATTTCTGTTACCACTACTCACTTGAAAAGGATTCTATATGAAGGCGATTTACTTGAATATCTGGGTTATTAAACTTTTGCATTACTTGAACAAAAGTTTTGCTTAAGTTGAATTTGGCATGGATATAATCAATATCACTTTCCTTTACTCAAAAAGTTATCTATTATGTCCTATCACATTGTAAAGTTATGCAAGATAATTTAGTATCAGATCATCCACTCATCAGGGTAATTATGCAAAGTGTAACTGAATATTTTCAAGAGTAGATCAGGTTTCTATGTGTTCAAAAATGGGGAAAAAGTATGAACAAGCAAAGATAAATGACATCAAACCTTACAGAATAAGGTAAAAATGCTTACTGTATATCGTCACTGCTCTACACTTTTGACTTAAAGTCATATCTGACATTTTTGAGATATTAAAAGTTTTCCTGTCATTTGGTGACCTATGCCATTATGATTCTATTGGATTATTACATTTTCCCACTGGCACATTTCTTTTTCTGTGATATCATCTGATAGTCCTCATGCTCAGGAATGCAATGAATCGTCAGTTGTCTTTTGGCATAAGTCGGACCATATGCTATTATCACAGAGCAGTGACGATATCTCAAACTGCAAGAAATAATCCCACAAATATCGCCTAAACCTGCAACTTAATTCTTAAAAATATGGAAATAACACTGAAAGTAAAGTATTACAAATAAAATAAAACAGCATATCAATAGTCAACATTCATTTAACGATGTATTCCCCCTTATTTATATGTTTATTTACAAGTTTTATAACCATCTCCAACAGGTATTCCTTCTCTGATCAGAAATTGTACATCTCTATTTCCATCTTGTGATCTATCTCTGACATTTTTCAGGCCAGGTTTCCATCTGCAAAGTTTTATAACCACCTCCAATAGGTATTCCTTCCCTGATCAGAAGTTGCTCCTCTCTATAATTTCCATCTTGGGATCCAGCTTTCTCCCATTTTTGGTTCAATGTCCAAAATTAATAACCATCTCCAACAGATATTCCTTCACTGGTCAGAAAGTGCTCATCTCAATTTTCCATCTTGTTATCCAGCTTTGATATTTCTGGTCTTCACTGGTCAGAAACTGCTCATCTCAATTTCTGCCTTGTGATTTAGCTTTCAAACAATTTTATGGCTTCTCTTTTATAACCTTTCCCCGTAAAACTTGAAACCACTGAATTTCTCTTAGATTTTAATGTCTGCCCTTCCTTTTAAGCAGTTTTGGTAATTATTTTCACTCGTTTTCATGTAAAACCTCTAATGCTGAATGTTTGATAGTTAACCGATTGCTACAACTTCTTAAAGCCTGTGTGTCACACTCATGGGCTTTTTGCTATATTAAGCTACTGTCAAAAGGGATAGGGGGGGGGGGAGATTGCCAATATAGAGAGATTATCATACGTACTTTATGGATGGATGGTCCCCTTCACTAACCTGACAATGTTATTAACTGATTCCGATGGATATTTTTACCTCTGTAAACTGAAATTGCAAGCTCTCATCGTCCCAACTTAAAAGAGTTGCTCTAATCTCATTAACTGTGTACTCTTTTGCATCTAAAATTTCTCCTTTTAATTTAATTTTGCTCTTTGACCCAGCTGATTTTTTTTTCTTTTTATCTCCAAAATTTGGTCAGAGTTTGCTAAGATGGTGGATAAGCAACTGTAGCAGCTGATTCCCAATGTGTAACTCAACATTAATGATGAACCAAATTAAATTTCTGCCACTGGAAATTTATGGATTGTACTATTTTATTTATTACTTTCCCTGATTTGGCAGGGGCAAACATTTTACTCAATCTCATGAGATGACTTGATAAATGCCTGCTCCAAACATCTCATGAAACTCTGAAGTATTTGCCACATACTTTTACTTATGTAGCTTTCTTCCCATGGACTTAAGCATTTTTTTCTCTTAAGATTTAAATTGCTTCTAAAAAGTTAAGCATACCGGTACTTGAATAAATTACCACTAAAGGCAATTCTAGATATTTCAATTCATTTTCACCTACCCATGTCTACTTTTGTTTTTCTTAGCTTCCACCTCATCTTAGGTCGTTTTCCCTTCACATCCTTTTCAACCTCAACTGTCTGGTCTCCCTTGACACTGAACCACTCTCCATACTCAATATCTTTCATTTTCAAATTTTCATTTTTTCCTTTGTCTCTCCTTACTCAGATAATTACACTTGTTAATTTTTTTTTATGTCCCTTGAACTTAATTTATCCACTTCCCTATTCTGTGATATCAAATCGCCATCATAAAATTTTACATAAATTCCGTAAACCATTCCAACGTTTATCACTTTCTTCAGCTCAAAATTAAAAATTCTTATAACACCGAACAGTTCATGACCCTGACTGACCTGTTCACTGAGCTTTGTAAAAAATGATTTACCAAACAACCACTTTGGCCATTCAAGTTTCAGGCAGTTTCAATAGCAGTTTCAGATTCTGTTCTGACTGCAGCCTCTCCAAAGTAATATACCAAAAAAAAAAAAAACTGCTCCACTACAGTTAAAAAGATCTTAGAATTGACAAAAAGAAATCTGAACAAACAAATGGATCTCATTTGAAATTTGTTTTTTCATGCAGGGCATTCTGTAAGCAGTACATTATAATTGAAACAAAAACAAAATTAATCCAGCAGTGTACCTTCAAGAGCAATCTGTTCAAGACTAGATTTTAACTTAGTATTACCTCACTTTTATACTTATCTAGTTATTTACCTAGCCCATCACTTTGAATTTCTTCACGTGTACATACAAACACACCTTTTAAAGGTATCTATTCATTAAAATTTAATTAGCTTGTCTCTGTTCGCATAATTATGTACCTACTAGCTGAGTTCCCGGCCCTGCCCGGGATAAATCGATTTATTAGTTTCAGTTCTGTCTGGGACGGTGATTATTATGGACCTGCTTCATTTTGCCTGTTCCTTTAGCTTTATTTCATTTTTGTTTGTTTGTTTTTAGATACGTTTTACTGCTCTCCCTTTGCGAGTTGACATCCTGCGCGTCCCGCCAGCACCCGTCAAATTATGGCTATGATTTGCGCACGGGTTCGTTTGCACATCGCAGGAAATGATAACGTCATATTGTGTTAATGGAAAAGAAATATAATATTTTCCTAGGCATTATATTGAAAACACAAACGTGTACTTTTGGCCTCGCAGCGTCAATCTCCCAATTCCAGACCCTTTCTTTTTCCTAGTCTAGGCACGTTGAGAACACACAAAGTTTCATACTTGATAGTCTAACTCAATCTCGTCATTCAAACCAGTCCTAACCGGAAGTTGTTTTGTGAGTGTGATTATGATACAGACACCGGAACCAATCTCAGTTACGTACATTTGCCGAAAAAATAGACCGAACGCCAATGTGTCGCAACCTAGAAACTAATACAAACGTTCTGCGAGTTGTTCATTATTTTTTTATTTTCTGTGCCGGGGACACGACGACAGTCTATACTAAGCGCTGTATAAAATCTGAGGGCCACCGAATCAGCATTAACGGAGGAGTAGCGAAAGGCGCGTTGCAATTGTAAGGTTTCACTTTTATTAGTATAGATAACTTATTTATTGACTGATCTCTAATCACTGAGTCATGCACAGAATGAATATGTTTCAAATAGCATATATTTCAATATGAGGCCTTGAAAAAAAAAAAACAGTATTGCCTCACTCTTAAAAATTCCTAACAAGTTTTGACATTTGCAGAAAATAGAAAAAAAAATTATTTTGAACAAGCTTTTTGAAAATTCCAATAGAGCATCTTCCATCTCAACTTTTTAATTGTCTGTGCATTATTCAATAGCCAAATCTCAGAATCTCATTCTTACAAAGTGGCCACAAGAAAGGTTGCCCCGTTTTTCCAGTATTACACCAGACACAAAATTTGAAGTTCCTTGACATGCAAACTGCTAAACTGACCATGGAAATGTGAGTAACATGCTGGGGAGTACATGCAAGTTAGTGCAGTTGGTAAAGAGCTTGGATTTTCATGTATTTCTCCCGTTCTGTAAGGAATTTTGCTTTGCCAATGACACCAAGTCAACTTCTACGGCTGATCAATGCACAGTTAAATTATCCAAGCTCTTTTTTGGAACATTAAGTTTGGTGTCTGGGCAATACTGACTTTCTGTGCAACACGGCATGGAAAATGCTGAATATATACAATGGTAATTTCAGAAAGTTGAGACAAGATACTCATGGTTGATCTAGGAAAAAGTTTAAAATACCTTACAATGTATGTGAATAAATAATTTTTAATTCTAACATTTTCCATTAAAACTCAGCTATTAGTTTGAGTTTTATGGTGTTTAAGACTGGAAACAGTTATGGTGTGCTCTACACAGCTGACATTAAGTTCATTTACTGTGAAAAGTATTTGGTCTTCAACGACGATCCAATAAAAATGGCAAATCTTTTATCTTTTTACATTAACACATTTTAATGACATAGTAGAGAAATTCTAACTTGACCTAGGCGAATAAATTCAGTGCCACTGCTGGATCTATATACTGGCAAAGATCTAAATATCTGAATAATTTCTTATGTGATACTGTCTTACAAATTTAATATTTAAGCACGGTTCCTATATTGTCTGTGTAAACAAATCCTTTCTAGATCATAATGTGAAAGTCTGTTACAAAATTTGAGGCCATTGTGCTACAAAGGTTTTCACCAAAGTATCTAACACTCACCAGAAATTACCAATACCTATACCTTCTCTATTCTCCCTAAATTTACAGAGATCATTCACCTAAACAATACCCAAAAAAAATCTCAAGAGCTTTTCATATGAAGGCTGTTGATATTTATGGTCCCAACTACGAAATTTCAAATTTAGTCAACCTGGCAAACTATTACTGGAATGTAACCTCATTTTTATAAACATTTGGCCCTAATTGTTTTTCCTTGCTGGCATCTGAACATAACTTGGCATTAGAAAGATCACTTCACCATTCTGAATCAAAGTAGGAAAAAACCTTTCTCCACTACAATTCATTTTTTTTTCTGGCTCTTATCAAGTGCTCCTCACCCAGAAGATTTCAAATCATATCTATTCTTCAATGGTTCAGCATCCCCTGTAAGCTATCCCTCTTCTCACATTTTCTTCCTGCCACCTAACCCCACCCAGTCTGGGGCTCTCCATCTGTCACTTGTTTATGCACTTTCCTTTTGTTCATTTGCCGCAGTTCCAGTGATCAACTCTTACCCCTATTGTGGGGCTTTTCTAATATGTAAATGTCCACTCCCCCAGAAGGGAATACTTTTTTTTTACCTCCCTTCCAAGGGAGTTTTTCACCTCTTTGTTCCCCTGGAGGGGAGTGCTTTTTTCCCCCCTTCGACTCCCCTTCATGGGAGCATTCCTTTTCATTTCTTTTTTTTTTTTTTAATTTCTACTCCCCTGAAGGGGAGTGGGTTTTTTTTTCCCACTCTACCATCCCTGCTTTAGTAAAGATCCACTCCCATGGAAGGGGGTCACTCTTTTTTTTTGCTTCCCTTCCAATGGAGTTTCTCATTTCTTAAGTCTGTTCCCCCCAGAGGGGAGTGTTTTTTTCCCTTAACTTCCCCCCAGGGGATTTTTTATTTTTTATTTTTTCTTCCACCCTATTCTAGCTTCCTTTCTTTTGCACATCCACTCCCCCGGAAGGGAGTATTTCTTCTTTTTTTTTTTTTGGCTAACTCCCTTCCAAGGCAGTTTTTCTCTTCTTTTCTTAAGTCTGTTCCCCCAGAGGGGAGTGTTTTTTTTCCCTTAACTTCTCCACCCCCCCCCCCCCCCAGGGGATTATTTCAAATTTTTTTTAACCTTCCTTCCACCGTATTCTAGCTTCCTTTAAGTCTGTTCCCCCCAGAGGGGCGTGTTTTTTCCCCTGAACTTCCTCCCCCTGGGGATTATTTCATTTTTTTTTTTCTTTCTTTCACCCTACTCTAGCTTTCTTTTGCACATACATATCCACTCCCCCGGAAGGGAGTATTTCTTCTTTTTTTTTTTTTCTGCTTAACTCCCTTCCAAGGCAGTTTCTCTTTTCTTAAGTCTGTTCGCCCAGAGGGAAGTGGTTTTTTTTCCCTTAACTCCCCCCCCCCCCCCCCCGGGGATTGTTTCATTTTTTTTTTTCTTTCTTCCACCCTATTCTAGCTTCCTTTCTTTTGCACATATCCCCCCGGAAGGGAGTATTTCTTTTTTTTTTTTTTTTGCTAACTCCCTTCCAAGGGAATTTCTCCTCTTTCTTTTCTTCAGTGTGATCCCTTGGAGGGGATTTTATTTTTTGACTTCCCCTTCAGGGGAGTATTTCTTTTCGGTTTTTTTTTTTTTCAATGTCTACTCCCCTGAAGGGGAGTGCTTTTTTTTTTTTTTTTTGATTTCCCCTCCAAGGGACTATCACATTTTTTTCCCTCTTTTTCCATTGCATCTATCTGCAGATATAAACAAAGCTGGTCTCGGTCCTGTCAACATTCTGGTTTCCAACAATAGGTAACTGCAATGCAGTACTTCTCAGCATCTCTAATCACTCAGTTTTTTACCAAAAAATCCCAAAAAACCTGCATTTTACACCATGGAGTTTTGCACAGACAAAAAAAAATTTTTTTATCCCCTCTTCAGCCTATCCAAAATCAATGCCGCCTATTGCCACCATTGGATAATGTTTTTCCATCTGGATGGACAAAGAGTTATGGGCGCCAGGGCAGCTCTTTTGACCTGCAGGTGGAAGAACATTCCAGATCTATTATCTTTGAAGGTCCGGGTCTGGGCTCCACCAATAAACAAGAGATCAGGGAACCGCCGTCAACAACCTTTCCTTCCTTGATAGCTCACCATTCTTATGCCAGACAAGGTCTCTTACAGGTACATGGCTAATTTTCTGACACCAAAGGGATGGGGGTGGACAGAGAGAGAGCAAAGAGAAGGACAGAAAAGAGAAAGAGAAAAGATTAATATGTACATGGAGGGTAATATGTACAAGGAGGGCAATATGTACATCAAGGGTAATATGTACATGAAGGGAAGGGGAAGAATGTGTACACGAAGGGTCATATGTACATGGAGGGAAGGGGAAAGAATATGTACACAGAGGGAGGGGAAAGAATATGTACACAGAGGGAGGGAAAAGAAATGTACATGGAGGGAAAGGGAAAGAAATATGTACATGCCATGGCAAGTCATATGTACATGGAGGGAAGGGGGGAGACTACTATGTACATGGTCAGAATGCCAGAAAATTGTCAATGTACCTGTATCCTGCTCTATATGCAAGGGACAGAGCAAAACAGAAACAACGAAGTCACACACACCTACAAACTCCACCACAAAAACTAACAAGGTAGACCTCGCTGGACAATGGTTCACTACAGATAATAGATCACTATGGTGAAAATTTCAGATATCAATTTGGAAAACAAAAACAATAAAACCCCACCAAATCAAGAACAAACTTTAAACAGCCAAACAAAAGGTCCGAATTAAGAAAGAATATTTCCCATGGGTTAACTGCACAGTCCATCTCTTGTCCAAGTTCCATTTTCTTGCGTTCCTACCGATAATCCTTTGCCCCCTTTCTTCATATCCTTTCCATTATACCCTGCTACACCTGCCTCCCCTTTTCCAGCCTGCTTTCCATTCTCAGTGCAACTTTTTTATCATCTTATTGCACATTTTGCTCATATCTTTCCTATACCACTTTGCTCCCCAAAAGCCCAAGATACTCTTTACGATTACTTTCCGGACTCTGAATACACTGGTAGTTTTGCAGTCTTTTCCAATGTTCATTATCATCATCTATTTTTTGTTTCTTTCCCTCCTTTCCTACAAGGTTGACATTTTTCCTCTGTCCTACAATTATTCCACTTAATTCTGCTCTTGTTTTGTTCCTCAGTGGCAAACATGAACCTCTTCTCATTCTTTATCATGATAGGCCCTGTTTCTCAAATCCAAATCTCCCTCAATACTGGCTCACCTTCTCTCCCCCCCCCCCCCCTCCGAATTTATATATTTATTTTTTTTTGTATTCGGGAAGGGGGAGAGTGACCCTCTACATTCCCTTCATGGGAGTGCTTTTTTTTCTCATTAAAGTTTATTTGTCTCTTTTCCTTAAATTTTTCCCACTGAGGATGGGCCCTATCTTCATTTGGTTTGTTGACCAGTGCAGAGTCCTAACCAATTCCTCAGTTTCTCCACTCAATTCTGTCAGTTTGATCCTCAGTAGTGAAAATAAACTTGTCATTCTCCATCACTACAACCTTAAGTGTTTCTCACATCTCCCTCTGCTGGCTTTGTTAACCTCCCCCTCCCCTTTCATATGCATTTTTAAATAAAATTATATTGGGGGAGGGGATCCCTCTACTTTTTCTTTACTTTGATGTTTATTTTTTCCTCTCTTTTCCTTGACTTTGTCCCCTCTATTTGGTTTACAGAACAGTGCAAGAGTCCCAACCATTTCCCCATGCTAGTCACACTTCCAGTTGCAAAAAATCACTTTACTTGTGGCTGTATCTATCTCTCAAGCCGTCTTGGTTTTTTACCTTTTGCCTCGTCAAAGACAGATCTCAAGTTTCATTTTTGTCTTTCATCTGAATTCCCAAACACAAAGTACAAATCTCTGTCCCGACTATTCTTCTACCTCTCATCTTATTCGCTACTCTTTGTATGTCTTTTCACCTCAGTCCTTTTTACTTCTGGCCAACAGATACCCTTAGAAACCTAAGCAATTATTTGGAATACCAAGTTGCCTATGCTTTATTTCTATGTAACAAAAACGCAGACACTTCTTAATGCCAGATTATGTTCATAACAGCCAAACTACTTTACCAGGCAGCAGACATCCCTATATATATGCCCCAACAAATTATTTTCCAAAGTCAAAAAGCTTAAGTTAATTTTTATTTAGCGAACAGAAAATCCTATGGCCCTATAAACATGACTTTTCATTTTTATATTTTTAAATTCTGAATCAGAACCTGCTTCAATTGTCACCACCTAGGTTTACTATTATTCCTTACCCAGTATAAAGTTTACTCACTCTATATCAACCTTTCTAAAACTTTGAGACACGAAAAAAATTGAACAAAAGTACTCTAAAGGTCAAATAATTCAACAAAAAAAGCGCCCAATACATACAAATGCATTGTTTTATGCTAAGTAGGCCATGACCATTAATTCAGTTTTCTGCATATTAAGGTTCCATTGCTACAACCTTGTTCTTCAAACTCTGACCAAATTCAGGAGATAGAAAACCTACTGCTAATTAATCTATCTTTTCTGTCTTGTTCTTTACAAACAAAATTGTAATTACCTGATGAAGTTTAAATTCTAAAGGATGAACCCTGCTCTTGCCAATTCCAGTACAGTACTTTCAAATATTCAAAATCATGACTGATCCCGGTATGCTTAAAAGGAAGGGCACTGACGACTGACGGATTTCTATCATGGTCGTTTCTGGGTCAGCACGTCAGCATGATGACAGCCGCTTTGAGCCTTTCATGGTCCAGTGCCATCAAACTCAGAATATGCAAGAAAAATCAGAAAAGATTAGGGGTAGGGTTTAGGATTTGTATAAGATATGGGATAGGATATTATAGGAAGTTTAAGATATCCCGTCTGGGTGGTCAGAATATAATAAATACAAAACTTTCAGCTGATGTGCTCCTCTGAATAGATTATTTCTCATAATTTTATTGGAAAGAGTTCCTATACTTAGATCTACATACAGTCTGAATATTTCATTTGGTATTCTGGCTTCGGGTAAGGGGTTGGGTTAGGCATTTACTACTTGAAAAGATTTGGTAGTTGGTCTTTGGTTGGGGATAGGTCAGGTTTGGAAATGTTTATAATGCTTAGGGATTGGCTGGATGGGAAGGAATTCTTCCAATTTTCAAGTTTTAAGGGGCCTAGGTCCATCCCATGTTGATATGTATGCATGGGGCGGTGAGATAGTTGACAGGCGAAACATTGATCAATACTCAGGATATGAAGCAAGTGCCTGGATATAGTTTACCACATATGGCACTCCTTCCTAAAGCTAAACTAGTCTCTATAACAAATTCAAAGTATCGGGAGGTCCACAGCATGAGTTACACAACTTCAGTTTCGCATCTGTTTCATGTTCTGTATTAATCGCCGAGCCCCGCATAAAAATTACGATAAAAAAACATCCACCCAGAGGACTAACTTGCCAGAGGTGGTGCTGCCTCCCTGCGACCCTTTACTCCTTATAATATCCCTCTTGTGCTACTTAAATGGAACTGCTAGTGTCCAAGCGAATTAGATCTAGATTCTAGATCTAAATTCTAGATCTAGATTCCAGATCTAGATCAATGTGATAATCTGCGCAACTGCAGACGTGCTTAAAATCTTTCACTTGTCATAAAATTACATGTATACTAGATCTACATCTATAGATCTAGATTCAGACTCTGGATCTTTTCATTTGTGTTCTGTTCATCCCTTGAAAGGAACTCTGTGCGTGGGCGTCCCACCCGATCCCAATTGGGGAGGGGGCGAACTTCCGTAACTTCCGCCTAGTGACCAGATTTTATTACAGTAATGAAATATTCTTAAACTACGGGGCTATACAGATCCCCACAGTGACGCCACATTAGGAGCAGCCGTATGCCCAGGACCCCCCTGGCGAGTTGACTCTCTTTGGGGAGTTTTTATAGTGAACGTGAGGCTCTGTGATTAACTGCTAAGTATATTAAAAGATATATATATCAACTCATGCCAATCAACTCCTTCCACCTGCGCTGCCTACGCAAAATTCTCAAGATCAAGTGGCAAGACAGGATCTCAAATATCGAAGTTCTGAGCCGAGCCAACATTCCATCAACTCAGGCTCTCCTAGGCAAAAAAAGACTGCGGTGGCTTGGACATCTCCACCGTATGGAAAATGATCGCATCCCCAGACAAATTCTCTACGGGGAACTTGCTACTGGCAACCGACCCAGAGGTAGGCCACATCTGCGATTCAAAGACACTTGCAAGGTCACGATGAAAGCATTCAACATCGACCCCAAATGAATGGGAGAACCTTGCAAATGATCGAAGCAGATGGAGACAAAAATTGCGCAGTGGCACGCTCGCAATAGACTTCAAGGCAAAAGAAACATACCTGACAAAACGACAGAGGCGGAATGAAAACACTCGCCAAAGTGAACCCAAAAGACTGACCTGCAATCACTGCCATCGCACTCTCGGGTCAAACATTGGTAGAATAAGCCACGAGAGAAGCTGTCAGTCAAAGTGAAAGTGAATATTCTAGCTGCTAAGACCGTCTGTAAAGACGCTAAAGGCCATATATATATATTAAAAGATCCAATCTGGCCAAATTCGCGTGATACCAGCAAAGTTACTTACAGGATACTTATAGATTGGCATCAAACTCACAGACTAATAAACTAACCAGACTGGAAACACGAGCTTCGGGCTGTGTCGTTTTTTACGGAATTTCCCGAGCGGCGGCCGTATAATCAACATGGCCGCCGCTCGGGAAATTCCGATTCTAGTTCTCTCTGCAGTAGAAATTTCTTTTTATTTGTCAAGATTGGTTGTACATGTATTCATTTCTTGGTGCGGAACCAAAGTTCCGCGTTCAGTAGGCGCCTCAAAACGGTGTCATTCAAAATTGTAGCTATGCTGAAGCGTCGGTCGTTACCGTAAACCTAATGTGGCGGATGGTTCATGACCTTTCGCTGTTGTGACGTCACACAATGGGATCATCCAGTCTGGTTAATTTATTAGTCTGTGCATCAAACTAGTGTCCATCATCATTGCCTTTCTCACCCTGGATCAGGGTATAGGCCACCAACAAACACTTTCCATCCCTCTCTATCATGGGCCAGCCTCTTTACATTATTCCAAGTCTTTCCGCTTCGTTGCACATCATTTTCTATGGCTCTTCTCCACGTTCCGCGCGGCCTTCCTCTTGATCTCTTGCCCTGGGGATTCCAATCCAATACCTTCTTCGTGATGCTGTTTCCTGGCCTCCTGAGAGTGTGGCCGATCCATCTCCATCGCCTCCTACCAATTTCCTCTCTGACTGGGCTCTGTCTTGTTCTTTTCCATACAATTTCATTGCTGACCTTGTCTGTCCATCTGATCTTAAGTAGCTTCCTCAAACATCTGTTGATGAAAACTTGGATTCTCTTTATGCAGGCCTGGGACGCATTCCAAGTCTCGCATCCATACAACAGGACTGACTTCACGTTCGAGTTGAATATCCTCAGCTTTGTTTTTAGAGATATATCCTTGGTTCTCCAAATCTTGCTTAAGGACGTGAAAGCTGCCTGTGCCTTTCCAATTCGTGCTTTGACTTCTGCCTCTGTTCCTCCCTTATTGTCAATGATACTACCAAGATAGCAGAAGGACTCTACATCTTCCAGTGGTTGATCTCCTACTCTGACTTGTGCGCTTGGGAGTGCAACAATTTTTAGGACCTTCGACTTCGCAGGATGTATCCTCAATCCAATAGATTCTGAAATTTTGTTTAGAGCTGTAGTCTTTGCTTGCATCTGGTCGTGTGTGTGCGACAATAGTGCCAAGTCATCTGCAAAATCTAGATCGTCCAGCTGTGTCCATGGGGTCCATTGTATGCCATTTCTTCCTCCACTGGTGGTTTCTTTCATAAGCCAATCAATCACCAGGACAAACAGAAATGGGGACAGCAAACAACCCTGCCTAACACCAGTCTTGATATCAAAGCTGTCAGTAAGCTCGCCATCGTGTACGACTCTGCAACTTGTCCCCTCGTACATGCTCTTGATAAGGTTCACCATCTTCTCTGGGATTCCATAATGTCTCAATATTCTCCACAGTGTTTCTCTATCGATGCTATCAAAGGCCTTCTCGTAGTCAAGGAAGTTCACTATCAGTTGGGAGTTCCACTCTAGCGACTGCTCTACTATGATTCTCAGCGTGGCGATCTGGTCGGTGGTTGATCGGTTACTCCTGAAACCAGCTTGCTCCTCACGAAGTTTTGGGTCTGTTGCATTCTGTATTCGCTTGAGAAGAATCCGATTGAAAACCTTTCCTGGGATGGAGAGAAGTGTGATTCCTCTGTAGTTACTACAATTGCTGAGGTCCCCTTTTTTTGGAAGCTTCACGAGGTGTCCTTCCTTCCAGTCCTTTGGAAACTTGCCTCCGATCCAAATCCTCGAGAATAGTGAGTGCAGACCCTCTGCAGCCCCAGCAGCATCTGCCTTCAGCGCCTCTGGTGGGATCTGATCTGGTCCAGCTGCCTTGCCTCGATTTAACTGCTTTATGGCATCATTAATCTCTGCTTTAGTCGGAGGGTCGCAACTGATCGGTAAATCATTTCTTGCGGGTAGAATGTCGGGTGGGTTGCTTGGTGGAGGTCTGTTCAAGAGGCTGTTAAAATGTTCTATCCATCTTTTTGCCTGAGCTTCCTTTCCAAAAATAGCCTTCCTGTTGTAATCCTTGACAGGAACTTCAGGTTTTCCATATTTTCCAGCAAGAGTCTTTGTAGTCTGGTAGAGGATCCTCATGTGTCCTCCTGTTGCTGCCTTCTCTGCTTTCTCTGCTAACATTCCTATGAACTCCTCTTTGTCTTTTTTAATTGATTTTTTGACCTCTTTAGCTGTTGCCCGGTACTCTTCCTGGTTACCAACTCTTGAGCTTCTTGTACGACTTGCATTTACCTGTTCTTTTAGGTCTCTTCTTATCCTTATCAAGTCCAGTGATTTTTTACTGATCCATTCCTTGTGTTCCACTTTCTTTTCCCCAAGAACATCCTGACATGTCGATGTAAATACTCCTTTTACCTTAGCCCAGTGAGTCTCCAAATCTACTGTCTCTTCGAGGTCAACAAGGGGTTTGAATCTATTCCTCAGCGTCAGCTGGAACTCTTCCTTCTTGTCTCCATCCAGAAGGCTCACTTGAAACTTTCTTCTCTTTGTTCCTGCTCTGGTACCTTGTTTCTTGGGGCGGAGTTTGAGTCTTGCCAGCAGCATGTGATGGTCAGATCCAACATCAGCTCCTCTCTGTACTATGACATCCTCCAGTGAGCGTCTGAAACGTCGGGTGATGCAGAAGTGGTCAATCTGGTTTTCAGTTACTCCATCCGGTGAAATCCAAGTGGCCTTATGGATCCTCTTGTGTGGGAATACTGAACCTCCAATCACATAGCTGTTAAATGCGCAGAAACTTGCAAACCGCTCTCCATTCTCATTCATTTGTCCCAAACCATTGCACCCCATAATGTCCTCATACCCTGTATTGTCCTGTCCTATCTTGGCATTGGCGTCTCCCATTATAATGTTCACATCTTTTCTTGGCAATGTGTCAACTATTTCCTGAAGCTGGTTGTAGAAATCGTCCTTGTCCTCATCGGTTGCTTCATTTGTTGGGGCGTATATCTGCACAATGTTCATGTTGATGTTCTTGTTCTTTGTAGTAAATGATGCCAATATAATTCTCCTTCCGTAGGGTTCCCATCCCCTCAGTGACCTCTGGGCGTGCTTGCTCAAGATGATCGCTACTCCTTCTGTATGCTTTTTGTCCTCCCTTCCAGAATACAAAATCTTTTCCCCAGAATTAAGTTGTTTCAGTCCGGACTGTATCCAGCGGGTCTCGCTAACTCCAAGTATGTGCAGTCTGTATCGCCTCATCTCCATTGTAACCTGGGCACTCTTTCCTGCTTCATACATGGAGCGGACATTCCACGACGCAATCCGGAGTGACTTGTTTGATGAAGGAGCAGTCAGGCCAGTGGAGTCCTTTCGGCTTTGTCCATTGTCCTTCATTGAATCTACAGGTGCAGATGCTCCCCCTTCTCCCAAGATAAAAGACTGATTTAAAGTATTTGCTTGTGTTTCTGTAACTGGTTTATTTTTACAGGGTGGGTAGTTGGCCCACCGCCAACTGGCTCTTCTCGGGAGACCAGAACCTTTGCACCTTTAGTCGCCTCTTACGACACGCAGTATCACGTCAGATGTATTCTTTGCTGTCCCTCTTCTAAACTAGTGTCCGATACCGGTATACTCTCTGGTGATACTCATCCGGAATTATTGCCCGAAGCGTTGCCGGTCCTTGGGATATTCTCCCCCAAGATCTTGGGATTTCTGGGGTTACATTTTAGGATCTTGGCTTTTTTTTTTTTTTTTATAACATCTTGGCATTTTTCAGGCCACTGTAGACTATTTTGCTATTATTTCTTTGCAAAAAAAAAAAAAGGGGTAAAAAATCAAAGTTGCCCATCCATTTGTGACTTAAGGTAGGCTAAAAATAAGGCAAATTAAGGGGCAGTTTGAGACTGCTCATGTGAGAGGATCTTTGCGTTGTCTACCAACTAATCACTGCACTGCTTAGTTTAAATTCAATATATACCGGTAGCGAAACTTGTTTAAATGTATTTTTGGGGATTGGAAAAATTATTTTTACCTCATGTCGGGTTTTATCATAAGATATTCGGAAGGTCTTCCCCCCACCCGCGCCACTTACCTTAAAGTGGTGATGAAGACCTCCCCTAACCCTCGCTTTCGTTTGTTAATTCTTTCTTCTTTCTTTCTCCCAAACAAATACTAAACCCAGCCTTTTGATAAGCCCGCTCAAAAGTCCCCTCTTTAGTGTGTTTTCTTGACCGGCGCGGACGGGCGGTGGATCTCCCAGATATTCGTGGTATTTTTGAAAACCTTCAGTGGCAAACAATTACCCGGACTTTTGAGTAAGCTTTTCCCTGGTCGGGATTTTGAGGTGGAGGTTTCATTTGAGGCACACAGCAGGGGAATTTCAAAGGTCGCGTCCGTTCCCCGGGGAGATGGGGGTGGACCAAGCCCTCCTTTGAGATTCAGCGATCTGTTTGCAGAGGCATAGTTTATAACTGGTGGCTTGATAAATAACACACTATTAAATTGGTGTCCGCACAACCATAGATAGCTCTGTAGTTTATGATGGAACTTGTTCCCCCCGCTAGTCTGACATTTCAATATTTTCCCATGTCAATGAACAACAAACTTCATCCCGTAAGAATGTTGTTTGAGGCGCGTAGCCTAATTACAAAGCCAAATAGAACCAAAATACTACGCACCCCTAACAATAGAAATTCTAGCTTACCTCGAATTTCTTTCTTTTGTTAGTGATGCATTTGGCATTTGGCCATTGGCATCAATTAGATCTTATTCTCTCAAGGAGGAAGAGTTTGGGCTGTATAAAAATAACTCGTTCCCTCCACAGTGCTGACTGTGACACCGACCATGCACTGGTAGTCAGCAAAATCAAAATTTCGGCCAAGAAAATATACAGATCAAAAGCCCCTTCAATCCCTAAGATCAATGTAACAGCAATCAGAGATGAATCAAATAGAAAGTCATTTGAAAAGTTATTTGCTGAAAGCATGGATAATGTCACCCAATGCGACTCGGTAGATGAAACATGGAACACTCTCAGTTCAAAAATTCATGACTGTGCCATCAAGTCTTTTGGACAGCATAAAGTTTCAAACAACGACTGGGTAGCCCAGAACAGCGAAATTCTCCTACCTCTCATTGAGCAAAAGAAATCTGCTTTCAATGAGTATAACAAAAATTGCAATCAGAGTACAAAAACTTGTTTGAAAAATGCAAAAGCTAAACTTCAGCTGGAGGTAAGACGTTGCGCCAACAAATACTGGACAGACTTGTGTAACAGCATACAAGAGGCAAATGAAAAGGGAGATATGAAAACCGCCTTTAGTCAGATGAAAGTAGCCCTTGGGCCAATCATCACCAAAAGCGCCCCACTTAAGTCTGTAAATGGTGAACCCATCACAGATAAAAATGAACAACTGAATAGGTGGGTAGAGCATTACTCTCTGTTGTATTCAACTGAGAAAAATATTCCACCAGATTTTGAGGAACACCTCCAAAAACTGCCAATAATGGCCGAACTTGACGCTGAACCTTCCTTAGTCGAGCTTTCCAATGCAATCGACCACCTGTCTGCTGGAAAAGCCACAGGAAGTGACAACATTCCTGCAGAGGTATTAAAAGACCTAAAAGGCCCACTTTTACCACACCTGTATAATCTGTTACTGCAGTGTTGGAAAGAGGGCGTGATACCACATGATATGAGAGACGCCAAAATTGTCACACTTTACAAGAACAAAGGAGACAAAGGCGACTGCAACAACTATCGAGGCATATCCCTCCTCAGCATTACTGGAAAGGCTTTTGCTCGCGTCATCCTCTGCCGCCTTCAACAACTGGCGGAAAAAGTCTTACCAGAAACACAATGTGGCTTTCGAAGCAAACGATCAACTATTGACATGATATTTGCACTTCGGCAAATCCAAGAAAAATGTAAAGAACAAAACAGGCCGCTTATAACATGCTTTGTGGACCTAACAAAGGCTTTCGACACCGTAAGCCGATCTGGCCTGTATGCAGTCCTTAAATCCATAGGCTGTCCACCAACATTGCTAAAACTTATTGCATCCTTCCACACTGACATGAGGGCATGTGTCAACTTTGAGGGCTGCACATCCAATTCATTTGCTGTAAACAGCGGTGTGAAGCAGGGATGTGTTCTTGCTCCTACCTTATTTGGTATATATTTTGCAGCCCTACTCAAGAATGCCTTTGGTCAATGTTCAGGTGGAGTACTTATTAACACCAGAGTGGACGGCTCCATTTTTAATGTTGCCAGACTAAAAGCAAAATCTCGTACAGAGCATATTATGTTACAAGAGCTCCTCTTCGCAGATGATGCTGCAATCGTGGCCCACGATGAAACCACGCTCCAGGCTCTCATCAATAGCCTTGCCAAAGCCTGTGACAAATTCATGCTAAAGATCAGTGTCTCAAAAACTGTAGTTTTGACACAAGGCTTGAGAAACTCCAACCCAATCATGCTGAATGGCTCTCCTCTGGAGCAAGTGGGAAAATTCTGCTACCTAGGCTCAACCATCAGTGGTAGCACAGACATAACAACTGAAATAAATGCCAGAATAGGAAAGGCGGCCACAGCTTTTGGCAAACTCTCAAAAAGGGTGTGGAACAATAGCAAGCTGACCATCAAAACAAAGGTACTCGTGTACCAAACTTGCGTCCTAAGCACCCTGCTGTATGGCTCAGAGACATGGACCACCTACTCCAAACATGAAAGATCCCTCAACTCCTTCCACCTGCGCTGCCTACGCAAAATTCTCAAGATCAAGTGGCAAGACAGGATCTCAAATATCGAAGTTCTGAGCCGAGCCAACATTCCATCAACTCAGGCTCTCCTAGGCAAAAAAAGACTGCGGTGGCTTGGACATCTCCACCGTATGGAAAATGATCGCATCCCCAGACAAATTCTCTACGGGGAACTTGCTACTGGCAACCGACCCAGAGGTAGGCCACATCTGCGATTCAAAGACACTTGCAAGGTCACGATGAAAGCATTCAACATCGACCCCAATGAATGGGAGAACCTTGCAAGTGATCGAAGCAGATGGAGACAAAAATTGCGCAGTGGCACGCTCGCAATAGTCTTCAAGGCAAAAGAAACATACCTGACAAAACGACAGAGGCGGAATGAAAACACTCGCCAAAGTGAACCCAAAAGACTGACCTGCAATCACTGCCATCGCACTCTCGGGTCAAACATTGGTAGAATAAGCCACGAGAGAAGCTGTCAGTCAAAGTGAAAGTGAATATTCTAGCTGCTAAGACCGTCTGTAAAGACGC
The DNA here is from genome assembly GCA_963931925.1 of Onchidella celtica. Classification (NCBI taxonomy): domain Eukaryota; kingdom Metazoa; phylum Mollusca; class Gastropoda; order Systellommatophora; family Onchidiidae; genus Onchidella; species Onchidella celtica. The sequence continues at coordinate 33,744,769 of OZ007581.1, forward strand.
TAAAGGCCATATATATATTTGAAGCAAGACTGATCAGTTACAACACACATTTCTTTCTCGGTGTTGTGAGGAGCAAGTTGAACCATAGTGGGCAGCACTGATTTGCTTATGGCACAGCCGCAAACGTCAGTGAAATAGGAAATCACAATGGCGCCTTCGGGGTTTTATACTTAGCTGTGACGTCACGGTGAGCACTGTTCTTTTGACATGATTGTTTCAGAAATGAAAATACAAACTCGTGAAAATCAGGGTACTCGTTTGTGCCAAACATTTTTTTTCCACGGAGTCTCCCGAATTGTGGATATAGCATGTTTTTCATACTTAAAAATGGTGAGTTAGAGCTGTTAATGTCACGGTTAAGGTATTCTTTTTTATTTTTTGTAGGTTTGTTCTGAGCGGAAGTCTATTTAAACTGAGTCACGAAGACAGATAAGAATGTCCCACTCGCTAGTCACCCCCCCCCCTTTTCCAACACACACACACACACATACACACAAACAAACTTTTCCTTCTGCCCTGACACTGGAGACGTTTCGGGTAGGGCACTGTGCACTACAAGCCAACTGCCCCCATATTCGATGTCTTAATAATCTGAGGGTTATAATTATATAACATCAACCAGAATGTATTATATCCAGTTTCATTCATTGCCTTTAAATGCCTTAAAATCCAAGACCAAAGGTGTGTGGCTTTATTTCATAACCCAATAAAACCATTCATGTAACAGTGCTGAATTTTAAGTTATCTGAATTATTTTAATGTTCATTAACGTTACAAATTTTAGACACGCATTTCTCAATTTGACTGTTTTGGACATAAAGCAATCTGGTTGCCAATCCTCGGTATATCATGCCCCCCACTCTTTTTTCCTCCTGATTTGGTACTTCATACTGTTGTGTTTAACTGTATATCGGTCACTTGAGCTGGCCATAAATGTGTTGCTCCGTGGGATATAACTATGCAGATATAACTATGCCAGATCAAATAAACATATACCTGGTGAGCAAAATAGGCGTGTGGGCAGCACCTTTATCTGTCTGTCTGTCTGTACCTACCTACCAACTTTCCTACTTGTCTGTTTATTGTTGTAGTCTTGTAGCAACATAGTCCAATAATTATGTTGCCTAACTTCATTCTCTCGCTTCTTTGGCAAGCAAACACCAAGTTCGTGTCAGATCCAAATGCGTATTGGAATTCTACACCGATAGGCTATAATTTAACAGGAAAACTGATGCAAGGTGCCGGGCTAACACGACTACACGAGTAGCCTAGAGCAGGTTGTAGGCATAAAAATCATAAGTGCCACCTAAACGGGCGAAAGAAGAGGGACAGGCAGATCCAGATACACATGAAAATAGTTTGACCGATTCATGAAAGAATGGATGCAAAAAGATAAAACATGTTTATTTTGTTACTTGGACACTCCTTCATGATAAAGCTGAAAGCTATGGTGCACAAGACATAACCGGTCAAAAACATATTATAGATCTATATAGCATATGTACAAAGGGTGTGTGGGTGCAAAATGCTAGTTAACTGTTGTACCGGGAATCGGAAAGGAAAGGGGCAACTACGTCTACGACAATTCTGGAACTTGCGTTTGAGAAAAATTGACGTGATAGAAAAAGAAAACGGAGAAATGATATTAAAACGAACAGGCCACACGGACAAATTTTGTCACGTGACATAAACTTCCGTTTGACATGAAAATGATGAAATGGCGGGGTAAACAGCTGATACGAAAAATTGCCCCCGTGTCTTTATGATTGAATGTAAATGTAAGTAAATATGGCTATGCTCTACATCAGTCGTATTGCACTGGCTGCCAGTCGAGAAAAGAATAATGTACAAATTGTCATCCATTTGTCACAAATGTGTCAATAATACTGCTCCATCGTACCTAGTTGATTTAACTGATTAGCCTACTATGTTCCATCTCGTCAACTAAGATCATCATCTGACACTACAAAATTGAAAGTACCTAAAATGAATCTGTCCACTGTAGGAGAAAAGTCCTTTTCATTTCTTGGCCCTACCATCTGGAACACTCTTCCAAAGACAACCAGGGAAATTAATGACATTGGTTCTTTCAAACGCCATCTGAAGACCCATTTCTTTCAGACAAACTAGGCTAGGTGTTTTTCGGCAGCAACAATAGTAAATATTTTTGAATTTCTTTTGTGTATGCGTGTGTGTGTGTGTGTGTAAGAGTTTGTTAAAGCGCCCAGAGCTTGTCATCGACGGGGTTGGGCGCTATATAAATGCAATATATTATTATTATTATTATTATTTAATGGCTATCTGATGACAAAAGATTTCCTGTATGAAAACTTTTCTCACATTAGATCTAGATCTAGATTCTATGTGATGTTTGTTTTGACCTGTTTATTAGTTTCCGTATCGTCGAGCCTGACTCGAACGTCGAGGTGTCCGCCACACAGGACTCGGGAGAGACAAAACCGTATCCAACCATGCTACTCACACACGATTCGAAGTGCTGCATTCCGGCACATAAAGATTGTTTTTACTGAAGAATTTTGGGGAGGAGTTCCATATGAGTTATATGATGGAGATACTACAAGGACGCGACTTTAGAAGTGGGGGGTCGCTTTTTTGTTTGACCATGGTTTGGGGGAGGAGTTCAGGTATTAGGCCTATCCCCATAGGCCTATAAAAAAGGACAAGGTGGTCTAGAGGCAAGGTGCTCGCCTCTCATGCCAAGGGTACCAGGTTCAAAACCTGGCTGGTGCAGGCATGTTGGAAGTTTGGGATTTTTCTTATATTTTCGTGTCCCTGATCCTATTGGGGGGTAGGATCGAGTAGGCTACCTCGTCCTAGTAGTCTTCTTGGATTAGGCCGAAAAAATTCAGAGAGCCCATGTGCACGTTGCGCATGTTAAAGATACCTTGGCAGTTGGAAATTGTAAAGAGCAGGCCGCCCGGGCAAAATTAAAATTAATAGATTAACTCTTTCCGTACTTTTCACCGATACATCGGTTCCTCCGACTGACGCATTTGGACTAATTTCTGCTGAAGTGCAGTAATAGTGGCATCGGTTGTACCACAAACAACAAAAACACTGGGAAGCTAGATGGACACAGTATCGTTGAAATGCCCAGGGGTAACAAGGAGAGTACTTTTTGCCGATGTATCGGTCCCCCCGACTGACGCATTTGGACTAATTTGGGCTGAATTGCAGTATGGAAAGAGTTAAAATGATTAAAAATGTATTTGAAAATTAGATCTAGATCTAGATCTGATTTTCTTACAGATAGATAACTAGTGTGTCTGCTTCTTAGCCTCTAACAACGCAGATTGAGACTAGTGAGAGCAAGGTTGTGTAAGTGCCCTCCTCACAGTAAGAAAGAGCCAAGCAGTCACTTTTGCGAAATTGAACGCTTTTAAATTGCACAGTAAATTAATGCAGAGATGACAATTCTGAGGTTGACACACAAATTTCTAACATGACCCTTTGCCAAAACGTGGGATCTAAGATGTGACAAAAGTTGTTCAAAATCATTTTCCTCAGAATACTTTTCCATTAAACTTTTAATGTAGCCTAATGGCTAATGTCTGCCCTAACAGGTTTATAATACTAAATAGCTATAAATTCAACCATTTGGATTTTATCTTGATTTAGGTGACATGGGTCCACAAAAATGTCGTTCATAACTACGATGACAAAGAAACATAAAATATAACGAACATTTCTCAAAGTTCAAATTTAGATTTTATTGATCATTTGATGAAATATGAAATCATTATCATAATCCATAAACAATTGTAACAAATTAAAATTCTTATTACATTTTAAAAAATCGGTTTGTTTTATGACATCACAGTTATGAACAAACCCGGTGTAGCAGGCCAGATTATACCCCCGCCAGACTATACCCGGGGTTAAACTGGCCTAGCCCAGAATATCCCCCGGGGTATATTCTGGGCTAGGCCAGTTTATACCCCGGGGTTTACTTTGGGCTAGGCCAGACTATACCCCCCCAGTCCAGATTATACCCCCTACTTTTTTTTAAAAACATGTCAAGACCGCAGTTTATTTCAACTTTAGTTCAAATTGTCCATTATCACTGTCATCAGATATCATATTGAAGCATACATTTTTGACTCTTGTAAATTATGATACATTTAAAAGGAAATAAACATGCTTAAAAAGCATTGATATATAAAAGGATTGAAAATCCATTGAAACTGACATGATTAAACTTTAACACTAATTTTACTTGTGTCCGTTGGTATTATTATTGTTTTGGTTTTTTTATAATTAGTTGTCCATGAGTTAAACATGTATTGTAATTTTTTTGTTTGGCACCACTAACATACTTAGTGGCAAGGTATGAACTAATTATAAGACTCATAAGTGTAAAGTTATCTGAATCTTATTTTAATTTTTGAAAATCATAAATGTGCTTGATATGTCGGAACAATTAGATCTACATACAAAGTTACACTGATGCAGAGAGAAAGGTCAGGAAAGAATACATAGAGAAAAAAACAACAACAACATTTTAACAACTGAACTGGCAGATGGTGCAATTCCATCATCCAGCAGACATTAGATACTTCACAGAAATCTAAATACATACTAAAATTGTTTCACATAAAGAATTTAACCTGTCCAGATCCACTTGAAACGTTACAGAAAGCTAACCAGTAATATACAATAATAACAATAAGAACACCAAATCATCTTATTTACTCTTGAAAATAAAGAGAATATAATCAATATCAGAATTACCATCATCTTGGAATAAAAATGACTTACACATCATTCTAGAATCTATAAGCAGCAATAATTATATGTGTGTATGTACCAAGTATATGTAAAAATAAAAATGTGTTAAATCTTTTCAACTATTCAAGTAGAACTGGACTGAAAGCTTTAGCGAAGTAGCTTTGATAGTCATGTAAAATGACAGATTAAATCCACTGAGACAACAGTGCATTGCAGAAAGTAATTACAGTATGTTATGGCAAAAATTCGATGGATCATGTTGCATGAACATGTCTTGTTAGTAAATTCTTTGATAGTGTATTTGTAGAAATGTATACATTTTATGTAGCTCATGGTTTAAGGCACTGGATTAGTTTCACTCACGTTCGTTGGCATGTTGTAGTTGTTTTTGTAGTTGGTTGCCATTGAGTAAAATTTGCACGGTACTGTTTGTTTGGCACTGACATACACTTAGTCCCAATGGATGAAATAATTAACGGACTCATAAAAATGAAGTCATTTAAAATATTTTTTTGTGTACAAATACACAGTTGTTAAATCACTTGGCAAGGGACATGCTAAGCTTAGGAAGGTAAAGACGGACAAGGTCTTTTTTTTAATTATTATTATTTCACTCGCGAGTGACATACCTTATTCACTATAATACATAGGTTCAATCTTTCAAAAGCCTTGCAAACTAATCCAGTGTCTTAAACCGTAATGTACATGAAATGTATTTATATCTTTCTACAAATAACCTATCAAAGAATGATACTCACTAACAAGAAATACTGTTAATGTAACATGATCCATTGAATTTTGCCTCAACATGCTATAGATCTAATTACCTTTTACAATGCACTACTTTTGTCTCAGTGGACTTACCCTGTCGGCCTACACAACTGTCAAGGCTATTTCACTAAAGCTTTTTGTCCAGTTTTACTGGAATATTTGAAAAGATTTAACACGTTTTTTATATATAGTTGATACACATACATTGCTGCTTATAAATTCTAGAATGATTTGTAGGCATACGCTGCCATTTTTACACTCCCTCTCATATCTTTGCAATTTCCAAGATGATGATTCTGATATTGATATTTCCCTATATTTTCAAGAGTAAATAACATGATTTCGTGTTCTTATTGTTATCATTATTACTAGTTAGCATTCTGTAACGTTTCAGGTGGATCTGGACAGGTGGAGTTCATCAGTTGCAAACATTTAGTGCCTATTTAGGTTTATGTCTTCTGGATGATGGAATTGCACTATCTGTCAGTTGGATTATCATTATGTTGTTTTTTTTTTCTGTATGTTCTTTTCTGGCCTTTTCTCTCTACATCATTGTAACAAAATATACAATGCATGTTTTACTCACGGCCAACCAACTATCAAAATAATAATAATAATAATATCAACAGACCCGAGTGAAATTAATGCTGAAGTTTAATCATGCCAGTTTGAATGGATACTCAACTCTTTTGTATATCAATGCATTTTAATGCATGTTTGTTCCTTCTAAAATGTATCATGATTTACAGGAGTCGAGAATGTATGTCTGTACACCAATTTAAACTAAGGCCGAAATAAACTGTTATTATTATTTTCTCTAAATTGCATTATGACTTGTTGGTGTCAAGAATGTGTTCATGTTTGTATTATGATATCTGATGACAGTGATGAAGAACAGGCTGAAATACACTGTCGTCTTGACTTGCTTTAAAAAAAAAAGTCGGGGGGTATAATCTGGACTGGGGGGGTATAGTCTGGCCTAGCCAAAAGTAACCCCGGGGTATAAACTGGCCTAGCCCAGAATATACCCCAGGGTATATTCTGGGCTAGGCCAATTTAACCCCGGGTATATTCTGGGCGGGGGGTATATTTTGGCCTGTTACACCGGAACCAAAAATTTAGAAAATCATTTTTTACAGTATGGTTCGAGGAGTAATCTTAAAATCAAGCTTTCAGCCTGAATGCTATTAGTTAGTGAATAGAAACTCACTGAAATGTTCATGGTAAAAAAAAAATTTAGATTACACACAAGGGATAATTTATTGTTCGTTCATAACTATGATGTCACTTAAATTTGTCCATAACCATTATGACAAAATTTCTAACTTGCTCACTACCAAGGTTTGGCTGGTATATATGGAATGCTACTATCAAACTGAGTAACACCAAGCAAGAATATGCATAAATGTTTACCAAAAGTTTAAATCGAATTCACTGGTTTACACAAATACTGCTTGTTCATAACAATGATGACAAATATTGGTATCATTGTATAAACATTTGACAAAAGCTTCAAGCATGCTTACACATTAAAATCAATGTTTGAATAGACATTAAAAACACAAACATTCACAACCACAAAGATATAGGGTTCACTGGCTGCTGTATAGAGTACATAAAACTTGATAGACTCATCTGCCACGTGTATAAATTATAAAATAGGATGACTATGTATGAGGATAATTTATTCTTGGTCACACAAAAAGAATAAAAGATGGATTAAGTGTTACTACATTGCATAAAATATAAAGTGAATGGTGGAAAGCAAGGACTTAGGAAACATCCACAAGTTCGTGTTATAGAGCAGTTTGGGAAAGAGTCCCATAAACTTGTGTATTTATATCTATATAACTTAATTTATATAAGTCCTGCCACCCAGCCAAGATGCCTGAAATTCTGACCGTATCACTAAATCTATACTCTACCTTTTGCCTTTTCAAACAGAAAACTGAGGTTAAAGGCAAGGACAGGGTTAGGGATACGTTTAGAGTTTAGGGTATCTTGACTGGATAGTCAGGACATGGAACTCTTTTCGCAGGTTATAACCGTTGTTTCTATTTGTTTGTCTGGAATGGCAATTATTTATGAACAAAGTCTATCTAGAGTCTTTTAATGTGTTCTCAAATATCTTTTCCACAGTGAATGAGATCTAGACAAAAGGTCTGATAGAATATTTCTGTCTTACTGTCACATTCATTCATGCAGAAAATATTTTTCTTACAGGTTGTGTGACATGTCAAGACTGTTAATGAGATTCATACATTGACAACATGGTTGGATGATAGGGAGGATAATTTTCCATTATTGAAGACCCTGCTGTCAAATATTTCCTCATCATTATCAACATCAGCTTCATTTTTTCATCTTGTTGAATTTGCATAGCATTTGATAGACATTGTGCGAAAGAGACTGAAGAGGATTTAAGGAAAAGATGCAGACTGAGTCAACTCCATTTGTTGAAGGATGGGAGTTTGTACAGACATTGGGAGAAGGAGCATATGGAGAGTGAGTACTTCATGGCTGAAGAGTGAGTCAATGTCTTTGACGCTGGCTAGCTAAAGCAGAGAAAAGATGGAAAATCATAGCATCCTTCATTTGAAACAAAATGGAAAAGTTTTCACCAAGAATTTTGTTTAAAGAGCATTTTACAACTATCTTTCCTTTCTCTTTTAAAATCTTCATTTTGATGATGGCGAGAGATTAATTATACATCCAGCTCTGCACAAAATGGCAAAAAGGATTTTTAGGAATACAAAGTTCTTTGAACCTTTACAATGCAGTATTTACAATTATGTCATGGGAATCCGAATAGCTTCATCCCATTAATAGAAAAATTCCGTGAATAATGTCATTTTTGCAAATTTGCACATTGCGCTTGTCAGTACACACATAATCTGGTATTAGGTGTTGCTGATGAGGTCAAAACTACTTTGACCGAGGTACCAGCAGATGTTTGCACAATCACAGTGATTCAATGATATGAGCAGAACTTCAGATCCTGAGCTTTTCATAATTATGTAAAATCTATGAGAAGATTAACCCTCAGTAAGTTTGGATTTCTGCACTGCAATTTTTTTTTGTTTTTAACTTTACTTTGAAATAGTGATGATTGATGCATTGAGATTTTATACTAACTTATGATAATTATTATTATAATTTTATGAGCAGAGCAGGAACAGTGAAAATGTACATTTTTTTTTTTATCATTCCACTTTCCAGGGTAAAGTTGGCAGTTTGTCAAGCAACTATGGAGTGTGTCGCAGTGAAGATCATTCATCTGGCAAATAAGTCAGTGGAAGAAAATGTCAAAAAAGAGGTGAGGTCATCATAGCATTATGAGACAGGAAGTTACTGAAACAAACTTTTGATATCTTGAGTAGGAGATCTGTTTGAGTGTAACAATTGTAAGTAATATTACAAATAATATAAAACCACCATGTTGAATTGAATGTTCTCCTGCTGGGACAGACTTTAGTTTGTACTTGTGCCAACTCTGTGATGCAGATATATTAATGTGTTTGCGAACATGATGAAATCAATCCACATTTCTGTTATTAATTCATAAACTCATTCTTGAACCCTTCCAAATCTAACCAAGGAAAGATTTAAGTTCTGTCTTTCTTTTTCACAAAGGGTACTACAGTACACCTCGAATCCAACAAACTCGGACTTAGTTAAAGAACACCTTACATTCAACGAACAGAGAAAAATCCCGTTTTTTTTTTTCCTTCACTGACTTTATTAAATATCTTTTACCGAACGAACTAATCTCAGACCCACCCTCGGTTCCAACAATCCAGAAGTGTAGGTTGTCACGAGTGGAGTGAGCGATAGTTAATAATTACGGGGGGAAAGGAGGAGAGTAAAATTAACGCACGTAGACAAGTAAGTTAAGCGTGCATGTTGTGAGTAGTGGGGGGTCTGAATGAGGCGAAAGCGCTGTATTACTATCACTGCAAGTTAGAAGGTCCTACTGAACGGACGCTAGTAAGAGCCCAGCGGGTGAACATAAGGGGAGCAGTCGGAAGACGGATGAGAGTGTTTTTCCAGTGATGACTGGTAGGTAGAACGTTGATTGATAATTATGATTGATGTATTATATTCGTCTATTACCATGATGTAAATAAGCATATGTGAGGAATGTGGAAGTCCTTGATATTGGATATAGCAATGTGCGCCATGAGCGATAGATGAAAGTGAGTTCATGGATTTGTAGCACGAGTGAGTATTGTGTACTCCGATGGAGGTGTGTTACCGTAAGATGTTTGGTGAGTGAAAGGTGAACTATTGTGTGTACGCTTCATGGGTTGTAAGGAGAGGTGGAGTGAATAGAAATGGTAGGGTATTATACCAATGTAATGTTATTCTTGTAGGTGTCGGGGACGGGCCGAAGAGCCACCTCGATGAGCACAGGGGATAGGCCAGCATAGGGCCGGAGGCCACACATAGGCCAGAAGTGAGGCTGTCGGTGCAGGACAGTAGAGGCACATAAAGTCGTGGCAGTCAGGCCACGGACAGGGACGTAGATATGAGCGTGAATGTGATAATGTACTATTGCCATGTTGATGGGCTATTGAAATGATAATGTGCTATGGCCCTGCTGAGGTGCTAGTGGAATGCTAAGGTGTATGACAATAGGAAGGTGATATTGAGAGACTGCGGTGCCAGTGAATTATTAATGTGCTATTAAGACCCTGAGGGGAGAGGCTGAGGCCGAAGTGCCTTTAGGAAGTAACTACCGGGTTGTGGATCCGAGGAAGAGTGCATGTGAGAATAAGGCCGTTGTACGGCAGTTAATTTCAATAATATAATGTATGTAATTGCGCTATTATCTGTATAATTATGTTTAAATAAATGTGTGAGTCTGATGGGTTGTTCTGTTAAGTGTTAAACTTGTTTGTTCGTGATTGTTGTCCTGTCATAAATTATTACATCTCCCAGTCTGGGATTTGTGACACTGGGGGCTCGTCCTGTTTACCTGTGGCCATTTTGACATTGTGTATTCGTTATATCTAGTTGTTTTTCTGTTGTGCTAGGAATTCGTGCTCTTGTCCTTGTTCGTGGGATGAATGGGAATTTCATGATATGATTTATGTATATTTATGAATATGTATTGATGTATGTATTTTCATGAATAGGTATTAATGTGTACTTAAATTTCTGCAGAGAGTGTGTGTGCCAGCCTGTAGAGGTCAAGCAGCCAGAGCTCCGAGACAAGGGGAGAGGTTATAGTCAGAAAAGTTAAGTAAAAGTCAAAATTTTTGTGCCCTGGATTGTGGGCTGTTCCTTTAATCTGTCTTTTTCCCTGTTTTTGCTGTTTTTGTTGTCGTTATAGATTATACGGGCGGTGGCGCGGGTTTGCTGTGTTGAACTTAGTTTACCCTTTTCAAAAGGTGTGGGAAACTTGGAACTTCGTTCATCACAGTGAACAGTTCTATAGGGACCTGTATTTTTGTTTAGTTGTAGCGTCGATATCTTCTCTGTTCTGCAGGAAGACGTATTCTCTTGTCCCTCTTTCTTCCCTATCTGTAGATACGTTCTTTTTTTTCAGACTCTGTTCTTGTTCGTACCTTGTAGTGTAATCGGCGTAGTTAGGTTGCATTTTTTTCCATTATATTTTCTTTTTTAGGTCTTTGTCCTAGTCTGGTTCGTTGTCCTTGACGTACTTGTGGTCCTTCTACTGAAATTCCTTATTCTTGTCTTTTCTACTCTTTTTTATTATAAATAGTGCTATACATTTATTGAATATAGAATTAGTTAGGAAGTAGGTAAATTTCTGAATTGTATTTGAGACAATTGGGTATTGTTATATCTGGTGTGATCTCAGGTCTCTGGTCGTGTCGTTAGTGATCATACCGACAGGTTAGCCGTTTTCATAATATACACCGTAACCATAAATCTGTGAAATGGCGGAACTCCAACAACTAATGAAGTTGGGTAAGGAACTTAGCCTGGAGGGAGAGGAGCTACGCGGCTGGATTAAAGAACAGCAGGCGGATTTGCGCGATGAGCGTGCTAAGGATAGAGAGCGAGAAAAAGAGGCTCAAGAGCGACAGAGAGAAGAGGAAAGAGAGGCTAAGGCTCAGGAGCAGGAGAGGGAGTTTAAGTTAAAGGAGTTAGAGGCTCAGCAGCAGGAAAGAGAGGCTAAGGATAAGGAGCAGGAGAGGGAGTTAAAGTTAAAGGAGATAGAGGCGCAAGTAAAGATCGCAGAATTGGAAATCAAAAAGAATGCGCCAACAGAAACAGTTGAGCGGCAGGTACACAATAAAGGTGGCGTTAGGATTAAGCTCCCTACGTTCGACGACCGGAAGGAGGACATAGACGCCTTCCTTTACAGGTTCGAACTGAACGCACAATTGCAATGGGGGGAAAATAAGGAATTATGGTCCACGTACCTGGCGTCTCTATTGCAGGGGCGAGCGTTAACCTACTTTAAAGAGCCACAGCGCGAAGACGTGCAAGATTACGATAAGCTGAAGGCTTTGCTGCTTCGCCGATTTGCGCGTACCGAGGAATATTTCCGGGAGCAGTTTAGGCGAGCACGTGCGGATACCAGGGAGGACTTTGCTGCCTTCGTCGCGAGATTGACGGAATATTTCGCGAACTGGGTAGACTTGGCGCATGTTGGCGCGGATTTGACTAAATTAAAAGACCTAATGATCCGTGACCAGCTGTATGCGTCGTGCCATAAAGATCTGGTGGCTTTCCTGAAAGAAAACGAACCCGCGACGGTGCAGGAGGCGTCTAAGTTGGCGGAAGCATACCGTACGGCACATCCGTCCAAACCTGTGGTGAGGGCGTACGTCCAAGATGCTGGGTACGTCGCCGTTGTCGAGGAGTCGCCGACAGGACATAAAGACAGGTCGCGTCAGCGTGGTGCCTATATTGGGCAAGCCCAGGGGCAGCGTAGGGGCTATCACCAATCACCGGCATATGGATCCGGTAAGTTTGACCGAGCAGGAGGGCTAGGTCGCGGTAATGGCCGGGGGCGATTTTGTGACCTTTGCCGATGACCGACGGCATAGGGACTTTAGTTCCGGTCGCGATGGGTCACGGGGACCCAGGCCTAGTGCAGCACAGGGAGCGGAGTGTTGGACTTGCGGACGCGTGGGTCACTTTTCACGCGAGTGTAGGGCCGCGAAGTTTTTTAACTGCGGAAGAGCAGATCACATCAGCGTGAATTGCCCTGCAGGTAGGATAGCGGCGAACGTGGACAGTAGCTCCAGTCCATGTTCCCCTAATAAATTTCATCATGCGGCTGCGTGTGTTACATCGGACAACGGAGGCGGACAGTATTCTAAGTGTCCCAGTTGTGAGAAGTTATTATCTTCCGGTGTTTTACCTTGTGGGAGAAAGATCCCCGTTATAAATTCATGTCATACAGGAGGTGGTCTTAGGGTTTATCCGGGGTTTGTTGGGGACGAACCGGTCTCGGTTTTACGAGATACAGGATCTACCGTTGTGGGAGTGCATAGGGACTGCATTCGGGATTCACAGCTTACAGGTGAGACTGTCCCGTGCATCCAATTTTCGGGGGCCATTGAGAAATTACCCATGGCAAGAATAGTGATAGATACACCTTTCCTTAGCGGGGAAGTCGAAGCAGTCGTTGGTTGTTTTCCAGGCGCCCAGCTCATCATTGGGAATGTATCACGGGTGGTTTCCCCTTCCGAGGAGAACGTGCAGGCATGGTCTCAATCAAAAGGTATTGACTTTTGTGCCGCGGTCGAAACACGTCGACAGGTAGCTGATAAGGATAAGATTAGACCTTTGGCGACGCCAGCGGTCAACCTAGATATCACGCTAGAGCGCTTGGCGAGATTACAAAGGGAGGATCCATCATTAAACCCATGTTTTGGGGAAGCGCGAACCGAGAAAACGAGGAAATATAAAAACAGGTCATCTTCTTTTTTTGTCCAGGGGGGCATTCTGTTCCGTATGTACGTCACGGTGGCTTCCGTTCAAAAGCAGGTCGTCGTGCCACGGTCGTTAATTGCTACAGTATTGCGTCTGGCCCATGATGTTCCATTAGCGGGTCATATGGGAAGTGCTAGAACCAAGGAGAGAGTTCTGAAAGATTTTTATTGGCCATCGATACATAGAGATGTACGGCTGTATTGTAAGACGTGCAGTGCGTGCCAAAAGACGACGCATAAGGGTCGTACACCCCAGGCTCCTCTTCAAAAGATCCCCACGGTTTCGGAATCGTTTAAAAAGGTTTCGATAGACCTTGTTGATTTAAGAGAAAGATTATCTTCAGCGCGCACTATAGCAGAAGAAGCTTCTAGTATCGCTTCGAAAAGAGCAAAAGCCTATAAAGATAGAGGATCGAAACTGAGAATTTTTAAGCCAGGAGACAAGGTCCTATTGTTGTTACCTACGGACCATAATAAGTTATTGATGACATGGAAAGGTCCTTATGTTATTGAGCGAGTTGTTTCGAATGTAGATTACGCTATCCACATTGATGGATCAAGTAGGGTTTTCCATGTTGATATGCTGCAGAGGTTTCATGAGAGACCAGAGTATCTGTATTCTCATTCTAGTGTTGAAGGACATACCTAATGTCGTGTCATTCTTTGACGATATAGCATGTCATACGTCGACATGGTCTGATCATATTCAGACACTAACAGTAATTTTTAAACGATTACGTCATTTTTGGTTAACTGCTAAACCCGCAAAGATGGATTTGGCATGTCCAGAGATAGTGTTCTTAGGACATATCGTGGGTAGAGGTGTTCAGAGACCTGAAGTAACAAAAATTGACAAATTAGTAGGGTTGCAAATCCCTAAAACAAAGAAACAAGTCAGAAGCTTAGTGGGAATTTTAAATACAGAAAGTTCATTCCAAATTTTTCCTCCTTGTCATCTTCTCTTACTGATCTTACTAAGAAGGGACAACCCGATAAGGTCCAGTGGACGTCTGAGTGTCAGACAGCATTTGATAATTTGGTGACAGCATTATCATCGTCACCCATTCTGATATTACCCGATTTTCGATCTAATTTTATCCTCAGAACGGATGCGTCGGACTCTGGTGTCGGCGCTTGTCTTCTACAGGAGAAGAACGAATGTCTCCATCCTGTATGTTATGTCAGTAGGAAGTTATTGCAGAGAGAAAGAAAATATTCTGTGATAGAGCGGGAGTGTCTTGCCATTGTGTGGTCCGTCCAGAAATTAGGACGTTATCTCATGGGACGAGAATTTTGTATCCAGACAGACCACAAGCCACTAACGTTTTTGTCGAAGAATCGTTCGTCCAGCCCACGCTTGTCTAGATGGGCATTGGCTTTGCAGCCGTATACCTTCGTTATTCAACCAATTCCAGGAACCAGCAATCATATCGCCGACTACCTTAGTCGAGCCTAGGGGAAGAGTTCAGGAGCTTATACATCGGAGGACAGGAACATTGACAGGATCTGTGTGAATGAGTCGACTTTAAAATATTGACATTATAAATATGATATGAAGAATGGTTGATAGGTTGATTGGTTTTTGATTCTGTATTAGGTATTGTGTTTAGTTAGCTATTGATGATGTGATACATATATGCATAATGCAGGGCATATTGATCCCCATGTTTTCCCCTGATTCCGGTATTTTATGTGCTAGGGGCATTGGTAGGTCATTTTTATGTAGGTATTGCTCACGCTCACTCGTTGACAGTCATCTTGATGCGATTTGAAATTAATTGCATTAATTTTTTTTGGGTGGGGGATGATGTCACGAGTGGGGTGAGCGATAGTTAATAATTACGGGGGGAAAGGAGGAGAGTAAAATTAACGCACGTAGACAAGTAAGTTAAGCGTGCATGTTGTGAGTAGTGGGGGGTCTGAATGAGGCGAAAGCGCTGTATTACTATCACTGCAAGTTAGAAGGTCCTACTGAATGGACGCTAGTAAGAGCCCAGCGGGCGAACATAAGGGGAGCAGTCGGAAGACGGATGAGAGTGTTTTTCCAGTGATGACTGGTAGGTAGAACGTTGATTGATAATTATGATTGATGTATTATATTCGTCTATTACCATGATGTAAATAAGCATATGTGAGGAATGTGGAAGTCCTTGATATTGGATATAGCAATGTGCGCCATGAGCGATAGATGAAAGTGAGTTCATGGATTTGTAGCACGAGTGAGTATTGTGTACTCCGATGGAGGTGTGTTACCGTAAGATGTTTGGTGAGTGAAAGGTGAACTATTGTGTGTACGCTTCATGGGTTGTAAGGAGAGGTGGAGTGAATAGAAATGGTAGGGTATTATACCAATGTAATGTTATTCTTGTAGGTGTCGGGGACGGGCCGAAGAGCCACCTCAATGAGCACAGGGGATAGGCCAGCATAGGGCCGGAGGCCACACATAGGCCAGAAGTGAGGCTGTCGGTGCAGGACAGTAGAGGCACATAAAGTCGTGGCAGTCAGGCCACGGACAGGGACGTAGATATGAGCGTGAATGTGATAATGTACTATTGCCATGTTGATGGGCTATTGAAATGATAATGTGCTATGGCCCTGCTGAGGTGCTAGTGGAATGCTAAGGTGTATGACAATAGGAAGGTGATATTGAGAGACTGCGGTGCCAGTGAATTATTAATGCGCTATTAAGACCCTGAGGGGAGAGGCTGAGGCCGAAGTGCCTTTAGGAAGTAACTACCGGGTTGTGGATCCGAGGAAGAGTGCATGTGAGAATAAGGCCGTTGTACGGCAGTTAATTTCAATAATATAATGTATGTAATTGCGCTATTATCTGTATAATTATGTTTAAATAAATGTGTGAGTCTGATGGGTTGTTCTGTTAAGTGTTAAACTTGTTTGTTCGTGATTGTTGTCCTGTCATAAATTATTACATCTCCCAGTCTGGGATTTGTGACATAGGTAAGCTCACAATAAATTGCTTGCCTATCTAGAAATCTAGTTGAAATTCGAAATTCAAAAGGTCTGCTGTCGGCTGACAAGAAATAAATAAGTGTGCCGTAGGCTATATTATGCCATGTAATAGTGGTAGAGCAAGGTGTGGACACACAGGGAGAAAATTATGAACAGAGAGAGAGGGGAGGGAGAAGGGGTGGCAGTCCACACGGGGGAGAATATGATACGGCATCAGAGAGACAAAGCTGCCGGCACTTGGATAGTGGATGGGAAGGGTAAAGAGTGGTTGTAGGCCTAGACAAGCAATGCGGGGCAGAGGGAAGGTTGTGGATAGAGGCGGGATTGGCTTGTGTAGAATTGGCTCCAACGAACCTTGCATCCAACAAACTTTTAAAAATAACCAAACTAGTTCGTTGAGTCCGAGATGTACTGTACAAAAAAAAAACAAGAACAATTGTGGTCAGCATTTTATACTTTGCTTGTGACTGACAAAGTTAATTCAGTTTATCCGGTGATTTAACTGAGGTGTTTTTTTTGTTGCGGTATATGCAGATTTTTATCTCTTCTCATTAATATATTTTTATAAAGATCTGGGGAGTTGGAAATAGCATTCAAACATAGTAACATTTATTGCTGTAAATTGTATTAAGTATTGTCTGAAAGTAAAGTGGAATTATGTTTTATAATGTTTTGCCACTCCTTTTAATATTTTTATCTTCTCCAGACATAGAAAACTGGGGTGAACATTTGTATTGAGCAGTTCTTGTGATTTAGGTCAATGTCATTCTAAGGGAACCTGCATGAAATTTGAAGTGTTGGTTTCCAATTGAATTTTTTATTTGTTTATTTAGTGAATTCTAGATTTCATTGGTCATGCTAGTACCACTTTACTTTTATCATATAAAATAATTATATGACTTTGTGCTTAACTGCTTAAATATGTGAAAACCAGAGAAAGCCAAAGCAAAATGAGGTCCTTCCGTCAATGGATATTTTTTTCATCCCCAGATATGCGTTCACAAAATGCTTGAACACAAGAATGTAATCAAATTCTATGGTTATCGTAAAGCTGAGGACATGGAGTATTTATTCCTCAAGTATGCAAGTGGAGGGGAGCTGTTTGATAGGATTGGTGAGGACAGTTTGTTGTACTGGACCTTTATGATTTTTAGTGCTAGGCATAGACTTGCTTTTGAGTGATCCAGATTTTTGGATCATCCGCTGCAAAATATCTCCGGATCATGATCCATAGTTTTGACCAGATAAGATAAGATAAGCTATAACTTTGTTATCCTGTAGTCTGGAAATTTGTTGTCACAGCATCAGTAACAGTACTACAGTAAAAACAATATCTGAGGCACACAAGACTTTAATGTATACCGCACACATGCCCATTGCCCACACAACACTACCAGCAAATAAGAACATTACTCACACTCATTGTCCAGGACAATCCGTGAGGAGATCTCATAATAGCATACCACATCAGGAAACGCTACTACTTCGAGCGGCGGATGACAAAAAAGATCGTCTAGAAGTGTATAACACTCTCTCTTTGTTTTGAAATACAGTATTCGTCCAGTATTCCTGATTAAGAAAATCAGATCTGGATTCTCAGCCTGTAATGAAGCACTTTGTCTGGCCGCCGGTAAAACATAAAACCACTTCATCATTACAGAATGAGCTTCTGTTCTAGATTTCTAAAAGCAAGTCAGAAGCGGGTCGCAAATGAGTTGCAAGTGGGTCAACCGCTTGTATCCGGATAACTGTATTGATCTGTTTAATTGGATATCAAGACTGACAAGAAGGGTCCATTCTGCATTATATACGTGGAAACAGTAACTTAGCAAAAAGCACAATAAAAATTTTAAAAAAAATAAGTTATGATCAAACCATGTATCCCCATTAGCTCTTTCCACAATTTTTAAACCATTTTTTTGCTTTCTCTTTAAAGTTAGCCTCTTTCGTCAAGTCTTAGCATTTTATGCCCAACAATGTCAGTATATACTATATACATCATTTTGTTTGAATTCCCTTTCAGCGCTTGAGTTTTCAACTACTAAAAGCATCATCATTATGACTTACAAGTGATAAATAAGATACTGATTGCATTTGGTAAATTTCGACCCAGCTTAGTTTTAAATCAGAAATGTCATATTTAATTTCTAGTGCCATGTGTTATAATTTCTCTTCAGAACCTGATATTGGCATGAAAGTGCCCGAGGCCTTGAGATATTTCCATCATCTGGTGGAAGGAGTGGTGAGATTAATTAGATACAATTTTTCCTGTGCTTTAACTTCATGCCATTTTCTGTTATTTTTGGTTTCCTGTCTACAAATGGAATACATGTTTATAGGCACTAATTTTCTTTTTCAAACTTTCAGAGACTTTATGTTTGATTTTTTCTTCATACTAACAGCGACATCAAGGATGCAAAACTGTGAATCTCCCATGTTGAGGAAGGGACCAATATGTTATTGAGGTTTTTACAACACCACACTTGGCTAGAGATATTTTTGGTTAACATTAGGTAGATGTATGGCCAAAGAAACAGCAGAGGCATTTTAAATGGCAGTTAAAACACTATTATTTCTGAATTTTTCTGGGGATTGTTCCTTGATATATTAGATCAGTATCCCTCTGTGTAATTTTAGATCAGTATCCCTCAATGTCATTTTAGACCAGTAGCCCACAATGTAATTTGTTTTTCCACAGGAATATCTACACAGTCGAGGTGTTTGTCATCGAGATCTCAAACCTGAAAATTTATTGTTGGATGAAAATGGTGAGTTTGTCTTGAGAATGAGATAGGGTGAACATTAGTTATCAGTATCACTATCAGTTAAAGCTTTATGAAAATACAGTAGTTTATACAATATACATGTTTTAACAGTTGTTGAGTCATTATTGTTGATATTCAAGCTTTTGGTTGGCTGGTTGACTGACTGACTGTCTCATGAAACAAGTTGAGTTGAAATGTGAAAGTTGTTATAATTATTTATTTGTTTCTGAGACATGAACTGCCCAACTCTGAGATTCTACAATTTTGTTTTTTTTATTGGAAACAGAAGACCTTTCTCAACATTACGTGTTTTAGTTCAAATGTGGCAAAAAGAAGAAAGTTGTATGTAGCAAAGCCTCAAATAAGAAATAATACAGAAACGATACAATAAAATGCAGGGGAAAAGAAAAGACGAATCAAGCTTTCGATCAGTTCATCTTCGTGAGGAAAAGAATGTGACAGGATAGTAAATTGAACGAATAGCAAAATGGAACAAATGAAAAAAATCGTAGAATGTTTTTACAATAGCCTTGCTGCGATCACACAGATTTTCTTTGGTTCTTTATAATATTTTATCAATCACATGTTTTGCCATGGAACACAATACAAATTTGAGGAAACACATTGTTGTGATCAAACAGCAAATATATTTCAGTTTGCTTTTACTGCTTTTAATCAGTTTTATCTTTTTCCTGTAAAGCTGACTTTCCTAGATTATGGTGGTTTTACTTGAAACTGTTCAAATAGTCCATTGGGCCATATTGCCTATGTTCTTGATCTTGTTAGGCCTCGTTCATCCACTACAGGGTGTAGCCCTCTGCCAGTGATCTCCATTCTTCTATGTTTTCAGTTCACCTTGTCTGTGCTTGTCCACCTGCCTTCACAATATCATCTCTCCATCGTCTCTCAGATTGTTATATGTGCAAGGAAAATATTTAAGTTAATGTAATCAGTCTCTGTTTCCCCCAGATGTGCTTCAGATCACAGACTTTGGTATGGCTACAGTTTTTCGTTATCAAGGCCAAGAGAGGGAAGTGAATCGCATGTGTGGCACCAAACCTTACACTGCGCCAGAAGTCCTGAAGGGTATTCCATACAGAGCAGAACCTGCGGACGTATGGTCATGCGGTATTGTTTTGGTAGCTCTTCTGGCAGGAGGTAAAACCAGGTTTTATATAATTTATAGTGGTTATTGTTTGTGAATCAAGAAATGTTTTATGAATGGTTTTACCACTTTCCTTTTTGCAGCTGCTGTAATGTACTTTTGAGTGAATGTTTACTTCTAGCAATACATTGGTTATAAATTGCAACAACTGTTTTTCACGTATTTTAAAAAAAGCAAAAATGAAAAATAGTATCACAAATCTACCTTATCAACATGATTATGATAGTTACATTAGGCCCAGCATATTTTTTCTCAGTGAAATATAATGGCTCAAACATTTAATTGTGAGTACATTTGTTGATGAGCTGCAATCATTTAGAATACAGAAGTCAAAGGTTATAATAAATAGTCAAAGGGAAAGATGTTTCCATTTGGCATACATTGGGTACAATAATTACCAGCACTTTCACCTTTAAGATAATTTGTTGGTATATAATACATACAGTTATACTCATATCAGCCTGTCTCCAGATAATGATTTTCGATACCATCTTTTTGCATGATAATCTGTCCAAGAATTTTTTGTTTTTAATTTCTGACATTAACTGTTTTTTGGATTAATCAGCTGATTTTATCATTTCCAGAATTGCCCTGGGATGCCCCAGTGCCCAGAGATCCCATGTACAGAGCCTGGAAAGAATGTGGCATTACAATGTCTCCATGGAACAAGATTGACACTTTGGCATTGTGTAAGCCTGTAACAGCTGAGGTTGTTCTAGCACGTTATAGTAGGGGGGAGTTAGTTGATCTAACTACAACCCTTTAGAAAACGAAACTATTACAGCTGTAAAATAAATAAACACGAGATCCGACGATAGATTAAATAATACTAAAGTTTAATAACTGTATAGTGAACAATAAATTACTAGGAAGACACCAGCGAAACTAAATATCTACGCCACACAAAAGGAAACTCACTTACTCACCCCCAACCACTCACGCAGGTCCCTATATATAAACATTTCTACAGAAAGTCCCCGAAATAAACGTTACCTTTGCCCTCGCACAAACTAACCAATCACGTATCAATACGTCATCAGGTTACATCACCCAAGGCCAAATCTGGCGTAAACATTCGTATCCACAACGTTATCGAATATTCGGGAACATACTAATATTTACTGAACGAGTCAAAACACCTGACAACAAGCGAGCGAGGAAAAAAACTACTCACTAGAAAAGAAGGTCAGGTCACGGAGTACAGTACACTCTGGCGGTTGTCAACAATAAAATGAAAAAAGTAGTGGACACATGCTCAGCCACCAGCACAACAACAAAACCGGGGGAGGGCAAGGGGTAGCCCGCAGATGCTACAAAGCCGATTGTTTGAACCTACTACCAGGCTGATGTAGCCTTTTGCTTTCACAAGCTGATGAACATTTTGTCTCCTTAGAATGGCGAGGTTCTAACTACCTTCCGTCAACTTTTGAGAAATCAAGGATTAAAGTTTCATGTGATCATAGCTTTTAAAGCAAAGAATTTTTTTCTTTTTAGTAATACTTATACACACTGAATCCACTTGATACTTTGGCACACAGTGGACAAGGCTTGTAGAAGTAATGTGTAGTGTGTAACTCGGTTCAGCCAAAAAGTGTTGTTCTTGGGGGATGATTTGTTATGACACCACAAGACAGGCTACGGACATTTGAGTTAAAAAAAGAACAATATGGCTTTTGAAATTAATAATAACATATGTGCGTACGGCAGTGCAGGCTTTGATGTGAAGAAAAAGGTTACAGAAACGGGTACAAACATTGTTTGTAGCTTCATAAAAACTGAGTGTTTTTTTTTTTTTTTTTTTTAATGCTGATACAGGAGTATCACTAAAATACTTTATTGAAACCAGAAAATTGACCATGACAACAATTTTTAAATAGTGACCAGTTCGGTAGCTGGAGAAAGGTAGCAATTAACTGATATTCCTCTCTCATTATGCATAAAGGCATACAAACACAACTACACAAGCAAAAGATTGGATGCCTTTAATATACTCTTAGCATTCTGAGACTTGCAAGGCATTTAGTGTATGTTATGTAAGGAAAATATCATTACTTTACAATTCAATTTAGAAAAACAAAGGTTTCATAAATAAAGACATTCTGACAAATTATATAGGCAAAGTAGGTATTTGAAGGTGTCTTACTTATTGCTTTTTCCAGCTTTGTGCCGAGCCGTTCTAGTGGAAAATCCTAAAAGAAGATACACCCTAGCCCAGATCAAGAAACATCAGTTCTACAATAAATCTTTCCCACTGAAGGAGGGTGAGTGTTTTTTTGCTGTCTCTTTCCTGTAAATATAATAATTATTGTGCTGTTTGGAGATGATTCTATCTATTATAGCAATGAAAAATGATTCTGGTGTGCATGTATGAGATTTGAGATTCTAGCTAAGTCTTTCCAAAAAATATGATTGGCAATTGTAACAGTTGTTGCATAGTCTGTAACCCTGAAATAAACTGCGAAGCAGAGGTAAGAAATCTATAAAACATATTATTTTATTATTTCACTGTGGTGCAGTACAAAGTCGAAGCTTCTTCAGTCTTTCCCTCTTCTCATGGCACTGCATGCAGATGTAATGCCTAATATTTGTACATGCACATGAAAGTCTCTTAAGAAATTTCTTATGTTTTATCTTTTGTATAAAATTGAGCCGTTTCTCGTACAAAAATGTATTTCAGCTCATGCTGTAAACAGTTATGGAGTTGTGTTTTATTTTTTTGTTATGTTGTTTTTTTTGTCTTATCTAATTTGTCATAGAGTGGGGAGTGTTTTCAATGAAAAAAAGGCAGAGAAAGTCCTGGTGGCTATTCAACATTATTTATGATAGGAAATAAATTGGAATTATTATCTTTAATTTGCCGTTGCAGAGGAAGAAAACAGCTGCACTTCTCCAATCTCCCCAACATCCGCTTGCCCTGCAAAGAGACAAAAGATGTCTATGGCAGATGATACAGGCCACATGTCATCTCCTCCAGGGTAAGTCGGAAGTTCGCTAAAATTTACAGTAATACCATTTCGTCCCAAGGTTTGACAAGGTTCTAACTCCCTTCCGTCAACTATCGAGAAATCGACAATTGAAGTTTCATGTTTTAGAGCATAGAATTTTTTTTCCTTTTACTAATGCATGCAAATTACACACCGATCTGCTTGATACTTTGACATGCAATGGAGAAAGCCCTTAGAAGTAGTGTGTAGTGTGTAATTCAGTTCAGCCAGAAAATGGAGACAGGATCTTGTCATTCTAGGGGGATTAATTTCATTACCACACCTCTATAATTGTTTAGGAAGAATTGTAAAAAAAAAGAATGTATATATATAGCCAACTACAACAGGCCCTTATTCCTTATGGAATGGTTGTAACACCTAGGTGACTGTCGTTTTGAATTTAAA
Source organism: Onchidella celtica (assembly GCA_963931925.1). NCBI lineage: Eukaryota > Metazoa > Mollusca > Gastropoda > Systellommatophora > Onchidiidae > Onchidella > Onchidella celtica. Next base: position 33,768,494 of record OZ007581.1, read on the forward strand.
AAAATTTTCCCAAGTACTACTTGACTGTACTTTTCTTTTTTTTTAATACTTAACCTGAAATCTTTGATGAACGAAAGCTTGTTTTTTTTTTATCCTTTTAATTTGTAATTCTTTTGTGACTCCTAGTAATGTATGAGTGGATCTGGTGAAAATCTGGCTTAAGGTGAAATTTCTACACCTCTTTAACCCGGTTGCTGCTAGGCCCAAATACCCTTCCTTCCTTTAGACTATCATAAAAACCACAGAAAAACTGTGGGGTCGCAGCAGGGCTATAGGCAAAGTCAAAATTGGGCAAAAAGAAAAGGTTGTATGTTGCGAAACCCCGCGTGAGAAATAAAACCCAAACAATACAAAGCAAACTAAAGAGAAGACAGAAAATACACAAAATTTTCGGCTTTCGCCTTTTTCAAGTGAAAAAAAAAATCGAATAATAAAAGACTTCAACAGGCAATATAGCAGCAACAAAGCACGTCCGTCCGCCAAATGCATGGAAGCTCGAAACTAACGAAGCAGGAACTGGCAGCTAAGTAAACTGTTTCGCTTCGTTCCTGTTGAAGTCTTTTATTGTTTGATTTTTTTTCACTTGAAAAAGACGAAAGCCGAAAATTTTGTGTATTTTCTGTCTTCTCTTTAGTTTGCTTTGTATTGTTTGGGTTTTATTTCTCACGCGGGGTTTCGCAACATACAACCTTTTCTTTTTGCCCAATTTTGACTTTTCCTTTAGACTACTAGAATAATGGATTATCGGCATGAAAGACAGCAGGAAGTGGTAAAGTTAGGAGTGCAAAAAACATGCTGAGCAGTGTAGCGGCAATTTTTATTATGAAAGGGTAAGGCTGATATATCGGTGGTGAGGCAGTCTTCTGCAAGATGTGATGGGCCGATATGGTAGTAAGAGGATTAAAAATCAAAATAAAATATTTCTGAGATGATTTCAAGTGAAATATTTTAACTGAGTACAGAGAAATAGCTAATTTTTCATTTTATAAGCAAATTTCAATTTTCATAGAAAAATTTCTCCCATTGGAGGGGTTTTCTCAGGAATTTGGTCTTTTACCTTAGGCCTGATATTTTGCCAGATCCACTCACACATTTCTTTAGGGTTTGTTTCTAGCACAGAGCTTGGCAAAATTAACACACTAAAAACTGATTACCACTGAATTAGGGGACGGAATAGTAACTTTTTTTTTTTTTTATAACTCATTTCTTTTCTATCTTTCCAGTGTTATCTCAGCCTCACAGCCCGACAGATCCACCAATGAAAATTCACTCTCCCCATTGGCCGAGGTGAACACGATGAGCTTCTCTCAGCCAGCACAGGTTGATGATTTACTTCTTAACTCACAGATGCAGTGTACACCTGGCACATCACAGGTAAGGCTGCCAGATATGCATGTATTTAGGTAGTGGTAAGAAACTCTTCAGGTGGAGCAAGACAGATGACGATCTTCAGAGGAAGAGTGTATTCTTTCGTTAGATGTTTTGGCCTTTAACTTCCTGACATTTTCTAGAACTCCGGCCACACCGAGGTCATGACTTTTGGTGTTCATCACCCACCTTTTTTTTTTTTTTTTTTTTTGTCGCCAGGATCAGGCTTTGAACCAGTGCCGCTGGTTTTTGGTGCAAGTCTCTTACCCATTCTGCCAAGTTATGGTGCAATTTAAAGAGGATGTCAAGTATAAATTGCAATTTTTCAAGAACTGAGCCATTCTTTCTATCTGTGAAATCTTGCAAAAAAGATTCTCGGACCAGTGGTTAGCTTTTCCATGCAACATGCATATTCTTAATAACCATTTTAACTGATCTGGAGAAGGATCTGATTCAGGGGTTGCATTCTTTGCAAAGCAACTTCACAACTACTCTGTTCCTGCGCAGGCCTGGAATTTCAGGGATATCTGGAAAAGCAGTGGAAAATGTGTGGATTAGACCTGGATTGGAATAGCCTTTGAATTTTCCATTGGTTTAATTTCATAAAAAGGTAGAAAACTATCTGAGCAAAAAAAAATAATAGTAATACATTATTGTTAATTTATTATGCATTTAAGTAGCCCTAGAATTAAACATTTTAACCCTGGAAAAGCTCTGGAAAGACATTCTCAAAGCATTAGCATAACCAATCAGAATCCAGTAAATAATGCTCTAATGACTAAAACTAGAACATTTCTGAGAGAAGTGGTGCCTTTTTCAGTTACCATTCGCAGAATGGGACAGTTGCTAGTATTTAGAGAATTTTTACTCATTTGCAGCATTTCTGCTAGGATTTCAGCTCAAATTCAAATTTGCAATTCCTGTGTTGGATAGCCAATCACAAGATGGGTTTTCAAAATTCCTAGTGGGACCGCTGTGTAATGCTGGTGTACTTCATAGGAAAGGAGATGCTTAGTTATGATTATCCATTCTCTTTCCCTTTTCAGACTCCATTCCAGAAACTGGTCAGACGTATGACCAGATTCTTTGTAACAACAACACTACAAAATACCATGAAGGAAGTGGTGTCCCTGTTACAGTCACGGGGCTATGGTGTGAAGAGGAATTCCAGTATTGTGGTGAGTTTGCTTGCAAAAACCTGGACAGGAGACACCTATTAGTGCTAGACAGCAACTTGCTTTTGGGTGATCTGAATTTTTGGGTCATCCACATGAAAATATCTCAATATCCAGATAACAATCCAAATTTTGAATCTGTTAAGTAAATCAGGTTTCAACCCGCGATCCAGTTCAAGGAGAGAAGAGAGTTGTGGAGTATAAGCTAGCTTACTTAAAAGAGGGTTGGTAGGTTCATCCTGCTCTTTTCGATCTTTTCTTCTTTTTTTTTTCCAGGAGTTTCTTTTGAGGCACATGGGTCTTGTTGCGAGTGATTCATGCGCTTGAGGGGGAAGGAGGGGAACACAAAAAATGAGGAAAGGTGTCAGATGAAGTTGTTTTCTTTTTCAGTTATTTATTTACTGGGGAGATGGGACGAAGAGACAAACTGCTTCGGTACGGGAACGAGCCTCTGATCTAGATTTCTAAAACTTAGTATAAAGCAAGTCACAAAGGGATCAGGAGCGGGCTACCCGCTTGTATCTGGATAACTGAATACTGAATTGATCACTTTAACTGGATATCCAAATCTAAATATGGACTCCCACCCAGCACTACCATCCATGAAGTGCTTACGATCGGAGGTGGAGGGAAGGTTGTCCCCAGTGTATGAAAAATGCACATAGATATGGGTGGGGTGAAGGGATTCTGGAGAGTGTACTATAGGCTTTTCATTGATGGTTGTGAAGCAAAAAGTTTGGTTTTATTTAATTCCATATTTTGAGCAATTTGAGTGGTTGCATGATATAAGGATCATGCTTATAGTGAAACACTCAAATAGTCCATACAAAATGCCACTTCAAGTGTTAAGACACTATGGCCCCGTCATTGACATGGTTGTGGGCGTGTGCAATGGGGAAAGGTGAGATGTAGGCCAAGTGTATGAAGAGCAAACACTGTTTGGAGTCCAGGCTTTGTTTTTCGACCCAGCTCATCAATGCCCATTTTAACCCTTCTCCTGTTCTATCATTCTTTTGTACTTTATCTGTCGTCTTGCTTCCTCCTGGCACAAGGTGACCTTTATTGTGTCAGCGTGCTTTCTCAAAAGTCAAACTCAAGCCTAGCATAATAACCAATTTTTAATCAGTTTATTTTGTTTAGAGCCAGCTTTTGCATGCAATAATTAATCACAATTAATCATCCGTTTCAACAGCTCACTGTTTCCACTGTTGACAAGACAAAAGCACGTCTCATTTTCAAGGTCTGTCTCATTGATATGGCTGGCCACTTGTTGGTAGACTTCAGGTTGTCCAAGGTAATGTATTATTGTATTTTATTTGATAGGAGAAAACATTCTGTTGATCACAGATTTAATGCAGTTCATAAAAATGGTACTATTCTATCACTGTAAGGATGTAAGATATTTTTTTGGTTTTACTCATCAGTGATCTTCAGTGCTTTGTTTCTTGATCTATTGTTCATAGGTCACAGCAAGTGCTGAAAATGAAATGAAAATGTGGCTTATGAACAATATGTCAAGAAAGAAAACACTGAATGTCAGAAAAATTGAAATAATATTGATCATCAATGCTGGTCTCAGATGTAATTGATGAGGTTTAGAGTGGTCAACTTTATGGAAGCATGAAAAAACTGATTATGCTGAAAGAGTGAACTAGACAGCTTCATCACTTTTTTTTCATCCTCTGGTTCGGCAAGAAAAAACATCTTTAAAACATGACGAGGTATTGGACTTTGGCAGTTCGCACGCGAGACCATGGAGCATTTGAAGCACAGTATCTCCTCTAGATATACACATGTATAGATCTGGATGGGAATTGTCCACTTCAGGGCTGACCTGAACCCTATAGGGCTTTTTGTCCGCCCTCAGCCTGTATACTTATATTCATGCTTCATCATATATTCATAAAAATGGGGATTGAGCAAGTTTACAGCTAGGTTCAAACTTGTTGACTGGTTTTGATCATGTTCAGCCCTGTGAAGTTTTTCCAATTCCCATACATCATGACCGTAGTTCTTGTTTGTTTCAGCTCCGCTTTTTGCACAACTGAGAAATTTGAAGTAAAAAGTTGGCAGCTTTAGTATTATGATAAGAAGTTAGAAAAAATTGGAACTGTGAAACAGCTTGATCAGTGCCACAATGCATTTTAAACAAGTCAAAGTGTACTTTTGTTATACTTCTTCTATATACTATAAGATGATGTTTATAGTGAAACACTCAAATAGTCCATACAAAGTGCCATTTCAAGTGTTAAGACACTATGGCCCTGTCATTGACATAGTTGTGGGCATGTACAATGGGGAAAGGTGAGATTTAGACCAAGTGTAGGAAGAGAAACACTGTTTGGGGTCTTTCAGAAACTTGAGATAAAATAAACAGGAACTAAGGTTGCGATTTGTAGATATAATTATTTATTTAATTTTACATTTATTCTTTTCTTATTTTGTTTTTTTTGCATTGTTTTGTCTGCAGGGTGATGGTCTTGAGTTTAAAAGGCACTTTGTGAAGATCAAAAACAAACTTCGACATATCATTCGCAAAACTCCACCAACCCTTCCCCTGGTCAGCTCTGGAGATAAAGATACTGGACCAGCGACACCGACAGCAGCAGACAAAGCCCAGGTTGATTCTGCAGTGACGACAGCCAAAATCCCAGACGACGACCACGCCAAGAAAGACAGCGAGGCTACTGCAAAGGGAGATAAAAGTGCTCTTCAAGAGTCTAAGCCAAAGGGAGAGAAGTCACCTGTTCCAAAGGAGCCAGACAGTGGCAGGGACAAATTAAAAGAATATGTAAAATCAGCGCGCACGAATTTTTATGGCCTGCAGAGAAGTTCAACACTATAGCACTTTGCCCCCCACAAAATGTTGAAGAATATGTGTGTTAAGAGTTTCATTTGGGACCAATTTATACCTGAGCAACTATTATCATCAATAAAACTTTGACATCAAGGAGGAAAAATGTAAATTTGGAAGCAAATATTTTTGGAGATTTCAGTGTTATTGGTTTCATAATGACAGAGATAGGTCTAATTATATGGGTTGTTTCCATATCACTGAAAATTCTGAAGACAATTTGTACTGAGTCTCAATTTCTGCAGTGCACAGGGTAATTTGTTATGTGAGTACTTACATCTAGAGAGCTGTTTCTCAACCTTTTTTGTCACATGCCCCACTTATTTCCAAAAAAAGCACGCCTCCCATCATGATCGAACAAATTTAGTGTTCAGTGTATACAAAAGAGAAAAAAGATCTTTGTATATTCAGTAAGTATACATTCAAAAGAAGTTTAAATAAAAATTTATTTCAAGTTTCATTCACATGTATATATAATTAAGTTAAAATGCGCTACGAAATTAAGATTTGTATGAAAAATCTCTATGTCCCATTCTGAGGTCCCATGTCCAAAATATTGCCATGCCCTACCCTGAGAAACACTGGTCAATCTAGAGTTGTTAAGTTGGTCATGGAAGCCAGTAAAGTGTACATAGTTTAGTGCAAAATTAGTGCAAGATTTCCTGGTGAGCTGAAATTGATATGCAAGGGTTGATGTCATATAGTGCATGTTCTGTGAGTGCATATCATCGCTGTACCAACATAATGGCCTTGGTCAGAGATGATTCGTGGGTATACCAGTGATATGCTGAGGAATCCATCGTAATTGGGGAGTGCTCTGATATTTTGTCCCTTTAAAATGACAAGGTTCTAGCTCCCATCCATCCACATATGAGATATTGATGATTGAAATTTCATGTGCTCGTGGCTTTTGATGACACATTTTTCTTTTTAGTAATACAGTAGTCTCCGTCTAAGAACCCGGTCAACGGGAGACAGAAAAAGCGGGTTCTTAGGCGGACCGGGCACTTAGGCGGATATCAAAAGATGCCACTCATATTTGACTTCCTGTGTTCATTGCTTATCCCCCTTGATTGCTCGGACCTGGGTCGTGACCTCGTAATGAAAATTAAGCGTTAAACATTTTAAAAATGTATTATTTTGGGGGGTCAAAGTTACGACTTATGGCTAGCAGAATGCTCTTTTCTTACTGTTACGATTGTGTAACGAATGCAATGTTTCAGACTGAACAATCAAGTTGTGAATCACAGATGCCGATTTTAGACGACACGAGGCCCAGTGATACCCTGTGTAATAACCACTATCAGCCACAAGTACATGTGCCGTGCAAACCAAGCACGTGGTCAATTACGTATAAAATTCTGCCCCTCGAGTCAGACTACAATAGATGTTAGGTAATGGCTATGCTAATCTAGTCTAGGAGTGGCCTGCTTGCACACGAAAGACGTAACTGGGCTCCATTCTTTGTACGGTTCGCCTCCCCCTACCTTCCCTCCACTCGTTCTTTTTTACTGTACTGTGTGGCTTTGTTCTATCCCGTCTACTTGAAAGAGAATTTTGCGTAATAATATGGACATTTTACGTAAAAGTGTGCGTCTCTCGGTCAAATGCCGGGTTCTTAGGGGATTTTTCGTTTCAGAGCGGGTTCTTACGCATGTAAATTACAGTGAAAAAATTCGGTTTCGGGGCAACAGCGGGTTCTAAGGCGGCGAGTTCTTAGACGGAGACTACTGTACCTAGAAATTACATATCAAATCTGCTTGATACTTTGGCACATGATGGAGAAGGCCTGTAGAAGTAGTATGTAGTGTGTAACTCGGTTCAGCCAAAGAGTGGGGATAGAATAAGAAAATCAGGCGCTCATTCACGGTTCAGAGGGTTAACTTTTCATGTTCTTCTTGAAGCCCAACACTGTCATGTGAACCGAACACAGATGTGCCAGTCTGACACCATAAATCAGGCATTGAACAACTGACACCAAACAAAAATTTCCACCATGATTATGTAGTTTTATTTGCTTTTCTCAGAACTGAAAAGTGACGTAGACAAGGTTCATAGCGGACCTTGAAAACCTGGAAAAACCTTCAAAAACAAAAATTGTTTTTCAAGGTCTTGAAAAGCCTGGAAAATTGAGCACAACCTTGAATAACTTTGAAAAAACAAAAAATGCAATCGAATTGAAAAAAAAAAAAAAATTTGGGCCTGCCTAGGCGCTAGGTCTAATGGAAACGGGGACGGCCGTGTAGTCGCACAGATTTTTACAGGCGTAAGCAATTCACGGACATGCGTAGTTTTTGTCGCGGTGTTTTGTGGTCTTGAAAATGAAAAGGTTGACTTTGAAAAAACCTTGAATTTTCTCATCAAAGTCTGCTATGAACCCTGCGTAGAAAATCATGTTAGCACGGTGACAACGTTTAAAGCTTATGCTTTCATTTGTTAATAGAAGTAAGGAGAAGCTGGGGATACAGTCCAGAGCACTTCTGGGGGGGGAGTCTGAGCACTTCTTTCTCTGCCTTCATTTGTGTACTGATTAGAAAGAATGAATGAATAAAGACACTGGATGTTCTGTTTATTATTATGTGTATGTAAATGAAAATTACGCTTTTAATGTAAATTTGTGTACAGAAATAGAAAAAATGGATACTTTGAATGTTCTGTTAGTGTGAATTAAACATTAAAATTTATGCCTTTATTTGTAAATTGAAATAGAGAAAAAAAGTCTGAATAAATTCACTGATAGTTCTCACATTGTAAATTTAAATTTATGCTGTCATTTGTGCATTGAAATAGACAAAAAATGAAAGGAATTAGTGAATACAATGATTGAATGTCCTATTAGTGCAAATAAGAAATTTATGCTTTTGTTCATAGAAATTGAAAACAAAGCAATATACAGTAAAACCTCGCTATACCGCCACCCGTTATACCGCCATTCCCGCATACCGCCAGCTTTTCGCCGTGGAACGGATCTGACACCCATACATGGTCACTAAAAATCTCGTTATACCGCCATCCGCCAACAGTTTGACTGCTACATTCATAACTTGAGTATAGTAAATATTGCTCTTTATAGCGCCAACGTAAATTTAACCCCCACTCCCCACCTCTACCTATATCCAGCTAACAGACGGAACATCACATGGCACCACAGTCTGTGCTTGTTACTCACAAACACCAATCCTACTAGCCTACACAGTCTTCGCTTTTGAAGTCCTGATAGGCCTACTGATGGGGCATGCAGTGGGAAAGATGGGTCACTGTTCAATAGAGAGTTTGCGAACGAACGTAAGCGCGCGTGAGGTGATGCTTCAACTGGTTCATATTAGTCGCGGGGTACGATGCAAACAACACACGTTTGTTGCTGAATTTTAATGTAGCATTATTTGTCAGGGGACAAGGTGGTCTAGAGGCAAGGTGCTCGCCTCTCATGCCAAGGGTCCCAGGTTCAAAACCCGGGCAGTGCAGGCATGTTGGAAATTGGATTTTTCTCATATTTTCAATTCCCTGGTCCTATTGGGGGGGGGGGGGGGGGGGGGGGTAGGATCGAGTACCTAGTCTTCTCGGATAAGGACGAAAAAATTCGGAGGGCCCGTGTGCACGTTGCGCACGTTAAAGATACCTTGGCAGTTGGGAATCGTAAAGAGCAGGCCGAAAGGCCGCTGCCCGGGCAAAATTGAAAATTGAAGTTAATAGATTAAAATTTATCCATATCAAAACCCCCCCCCACCCCCCCCCCCCCCCCCCCCCACCAGCAACAACAAAATTTATTATTCATTATTAAATATATATTGTTATTAATAAATATTCAAATATTATTTGAGTTGTGTGTTGTGAACTGCTGTGAGTTGTTAACTGTTGTGAGTTGTGAACTGTGCCTAACAGGCTGCGTTACAATTTGCTCTGAGATAGAGAGAGAGAGTAAGCGAGACAGGGAGAGAGAAAGAAGCAGTGCAGTGTGTTGAGCGCTTCGCAGGCAGCTCCATTCTGCTCTGTGGTTGACATGTTGTTTCTGTGAAGCGCATAGAGCATTTTAAATGGATATGCGCTATATAAATGCTATACATTATTATTATTATTATTATTATTATTATTATTTGTCATGTTGCAATACATAATACTTTTACTCTTAAGGTGCGATTTCCTGAATAAATAAACTCCAACACACATAAACACATAAAACAACAACAAAAAAATACAAATGCAAGCAATGTAAACTTCAAAATGACAACGGAGGTTTATGGCCAGTGGAGAGATAAGGGAGATAACTGCAATATTTTAGACATGTTACTTTGTTAGCCAGTCCAATGTTGGTAAATTACTTATTTCCCTTGTTCTACATGGTATTTTCATTGTACCGCCAATTTTCTGTTTGCCCCTTACTTGGCGGTATAACGAGGTTTTACTGTAATAACATTTTTTTCATAAATGGTACAATGGTTGTCTGTTGGTTTATTGCCTTGATGGATGATGTTGTTGATGTAGCGATGTTGCTGGTCCCTTGATCTTCTCTGAAACCTCCATGGTTTGAATGTTGATTATAATGTACATACATTTGAATGGTTAAATGATGTTACAGTGTAGTATGTCTCTTTTTGTGAAATTCTCCTACAATGGGTTGTGGAATGTAACAATGTGACTTGATTTGGAATATTTCTTTATCTAAAACTGGTATCTCATTCTCCAGGCAGCATATTTGTGTCTCTAAACATATATACATGTACATAGTTCCAGTGCAGTATCTCTTCTGCTCAGATCATGACATCTCTTAGTGTTGGCATCATTTTGTCATCGGCTGGGAGATTTCTATTCTGCATGATAAAACACATTGAATCTGATTGGTTGCTGTGCGTGGGTCAAAGTTCATGGAAGAAATTCATACTTTTTTTTTTTCAAATTTGCTTGTAAATTCCACCAAATGAAGGAATTATACCCATGAATGTAATGTAAGTATACTTTCCTGTAATGTTATACTGATACTGGGGAACAATCTTAAGCAGGGAGAGAAGTGATATTTTGTGATCGGATGTTGTTACAAGTACGCGCGTCCTCCAAGTTTTTTGCGCTAGGGGTAGATATTTTAAAGCCTTTTTGGGACTCCAGAGCCAGAGGGCTCCTCCCGAAGTGCTGCTCTTTGACCGCCTTAATTAATTATGATTAATTGTTCATTCAGATTCTCTTTTTGTTTTTCCTCCAGTTTTTTGGTTGAAAGGGTAGGAGGCAGAGTTGGGGATTCAGTGAGATTTAGGGTTGAGGATAAGGATGGGGTTAGGGATAGTACAAGAATGCTTGGGGGGGTGGGGGGGGGGGGGGAGAGTGTACGTATCCATAACAACAGTCTTTTCACTGGTGGGAATTTGCGACCTTAGTCCTTGTTTATTCCAACTCCACTTTTGCACAACTAAGAAATACGACGTTAAATGTTTGCAGCTTTAGTTTTATGATAAGGCGTTAGAATAAATTGGAACTGTAAAACAGCTTGATAAGCCACAGTGCATTTTAAACAAGCGCCAAAAGTGTGCATTTGTTATACCTCTTTTACATACTAAAACGATCTCTAGTTTATTTCAGAAAATGGCGATAAATAATTAATAACAAACAAGAACTGAGGTCATGAATTGTCGGTCTTGGGACTGTCACTGACCACAACCCTAATGAGATTTTCATCTGCCTTCGACCTGTGTATCTTCATGTATCATGCATTCATGAAAATTCGTGATATGGAAGTTCACACTTAGCCCTATGAATGTTTTCCAATTCCCAAATATGATGTTGTCACTGCTCTATGATGATGGCATATGTCAGACCTATGGCAAAAGGCAACTGACGGTTCATTGCATTCTTAAGCATGAGGGCTATCAGATAATATTATGGAAAAGGAAATGTGTCGACAGTAACTCGTAATAATCCAATAGAATCATAATGGCATAAGTCACCAAATGACAGGAAAACAAAGTTTTTGTCTTAACATCATTCTCATAAATCAAAAATGACATGCCATTAGTGTAGAGCAGTGATGATGATTTCACATCATTTCACTTCGCTTTTGTCATTAAATTTTTTGTTACGAATCTCAAGGCTGTCAGAGCTCATCGGATACATGAAAATCTTGGGATTTGAGGAAGGTCTGTTCATCCATGCTGATTTATCAGATTAGTTTCTTCAGTATCCGTCTACAGCCAAATGCATCGTATGTAATCTTGAATAGAGCTGAAACCAGTGACAGGGATTTCAAAATAACTCCTGCATTTGCAAAACGGCAAGAATTGTCAAGTCAAAGAGGGTATTACATGTATTTGCCTTTGTGGGCTCAAATGAGAGGAAGTCATTGGACAGGAGCAAATTGTGCCAATAGCCAAGTTCACAGGTTGACAATGGCATTATTTTCCACTGACAGCACTGAAATCTTTAAAAAAAAATACAGCTTTATGGAAGTAGAAGAATATGCTTTGGAAGAAATAACAGAAATAAATTGTATATGAATTCATAATCATTTGGTACTTTGTTTATGCATCTTGAAGGTGTGAGGAGTGTATTGTTTATGGTGCGAGTTGTGACAAAAACTTCATTAAAACCATAACATTATACATGCATGCCTATGAAAAACAAACACATCTGAGGCACGGGAAATAAGTCTTAAAGTGGGTATTTTACAAATGAGTCACAGAACTATTTTGTCTGTCTGTCTGTCTCTCTGGCTGTCTGGCTGGCTGGCTGGCTGTCTGTCTGTCCGTCCGTCCGTCCATCTATCCATCCATCTATGAATGAATGGCAAATATGTTGCTTAAACAACTACAGCAAAAACACTGAGAATGAGACAAGCTGTTAGTGTTACATGAACATGTAACTAGCCAAAGTGGCAATTCTACGAACGGTAATACGGCCACATTTTGACATAAATCTGGGCAGATGTAGATAGAGTACCCATGAATGGAGTTGTCAGGATTAAAATGTAAAACTGCCTCCGTCAGTCCATCTCCCTCCCTGCCTACTCCCTTCTTTCTCGCCCACCCCACCCCCCCACCTCCCCAATGGAGATGATCAGACCCGGCGACAGCAAGCAGACGAAGACACTGAGGTGCGCCCCCCCCCTCCCCATAACCAGAATGGTTGAGGCCGGATACAAACCTGGCGAGGGAAGAATGTGTGACAGACAAGACCGGTTGAATCCGACAAATATTTAAAACCAGCTGGCCACTGCGGCAGTTAATAGGGAAAATCTTCAAATCCATCTTGGAGCGGGGAGAGGGGCACAGTTATACTATAGTTATGGGGATGCCCGATGTCCTAGGATTCTGTGGCCGTATGCATAATCATTGCGTGAACTAAAGTAAATACGTTGACTGGTGTTAACACGTGAAATTGTATTCATTTCTTGCGTTAACACCAGTCTACGTATTTACTTTAGTTTACGCATTGATTATGCATACGGCCACTGATCCCTATCATCAATCCATCATCACCTTTCTCCCATCTCGTTCGCTCTCCCCCCTTCCCCACTCTTTCTCTTTCCCCTGCCCCTTTCTCCCCTAAGTCCTTCTCTCACTCCATTATCCTGATATCCAACTTCAAAAATCCGTTCATAGTTATCAGCAACTTTGGGTAAACGAGATCTGTGTGAGATTCCTGGACAGATGAATAAAATCATACACATGTTGTATTACGTGTAGCAACATCCGTGTTTACAAAGTGACGGAAATAAATAAAATGTCATAAGTTATGTTTCTTGTGCAAACTTTGGAAACTTGTCTCTTGCTTGAATTGAAATGTTCAACAATATTACATGTACATGAAATTGAAAGTCCAATCATGTAGGTTTACATAATATTTTCGTTCGCAATATACATGTACATGTAAAGTTTTCAAAGATTTACGTAACTCTTCCAATGCCAGAGCCGTGTCCGGTACTGCCATGATTTTTATACAGTCCTTATTACTTTTGAATTTGATTATCTCAAGTATACTGATTGGTAATCAGTTCACGAAATATCATAAAAACCACAGAAAAACTGTGGGGTCGCAGCAGGGCTATAAGCAAAGTCAAAATTGGGCAAAAAGAAAAGGTTGTATGTTGCGAAGCCCCGCGTGAGAAATAAAACCCAAACAGTACAAAGCAAACTAAAGAGAAGACAGAAAATGCATAAATTTTCGGCTTTCGCCTTTGTCAAGTGAAAAAAAACAAAAAAACGAACAATAAAAGACTTCAACAGGAACGAAGTGAAACAGTTTACTTAGCTGCGAGTTCTTGCTTCTTTAGCAGCACCAAAGCACGTCCGTCCGCCAAAAGCATGGAAGCAGGAAGTGACGCAATTGGTTAGTAACCAAGATGAAGGCGCCATATAGTGCCTCACAGCACAAGACAGGGATGGTGCGCAATGTCAGGAGTCGCAGTAAATGAAAAGAAAAAGAAAAAGAGATTAAAAAAATAAAAATAAATAAATAAATAAATAAACAAATAGATAAATAAATGAAAGAAAATAATAATAATAAAGAAAATTATATATAATATATATATATTGATATTAGCAACAGTGGAATTATCGAAGGCAATGTTGGACATTGATGCCATGGGGAGTGATAGTGCCGAGCTGGAAAATTAATCGTTGTTCGGTTTCAAAGCGTACATCAGCGCCTGCATGACAAGACTTGAGCCCCAGAATTTGAATGTCGTTGGATGGCTCATGGTCTGGTCGATTAAAATGGACAGAAACAGGCTTTCCATTGAAAATCGAAAATCAGGTACAAATGTAATTACATATAGAAACTTCAAAAGCAAAATTACCAGATATTAAAAATTCGCAATTGCATTACAGAAATTCACAGCCGACATGAAGATTACTCATGATAATACGCCGTCGGCACTCAAGGGGTTAAGGTGGAAATATAACGTGCTAATGTTGAAATTCGAATACATTCTTTTTTCTTTTGTATTACATAATGCATGTAATAATTCACATAATTATAAAATTTTCCTGAGGTTTAACCTGTCAGGCCTTTGTTTACAGACCAAGCGTTTTCTTTATTGATGGTATCACAAAGCCTATAATTGTGTACTTTAACATAGTACATTGTATGCACGTATCAGTCCAATGTTCAGTACGGTGACGTATCGCTTTGAGTTCTTCAAAGTTCAGCCAAACACTCCTACTACGCCCCATTGTTGTTTCCACCACCAGCTGTTGTAAATCAATATTCAGATCAATTTTGAATATGTTTTATAATTATATAGAGTATAATAGAGTGGCTGTTTATGTATACACCAGTGGTTTCAACCTCGCTAAAATCCAGAAAATATCACTTTATGACAACCCGCGTAATTGGGACCCGGCAAAACGGGAAACTCGGGATGGACAAAGATAAAACTGACGCGCCACAATTTATGAAGAAATGCGACCGGTATCGACGGTGGACGTCATTTGATGCTGTGCCTTAGTTCACTGATCACAATGGGTGTCTTCTCCCTTCATTTTTGGGGGGCAAAATTTCATGTTTTATATATCCCCACTTTGAATTTCAATCACTTTGTTTCTTTAGCTGGTGGAGCACCACGGCTGGATTAAGACCCTAGAGGCCCTAAGCACTAAAACTTTTGGTGCTCCCTTATGCAGTATAAATAATTTAATTCAAAATATAAAGAAAAATAAACCATAACCTCGTCACCGTTCTCTAAAACTAAAACTGTAGTAACTGGTTTTGACAGCTTTTCACGAGAAGCAAACAACTGTCTAATTTTACTGGCACAATTAGTCTAATGCCGATGACTTTTTAAAAGTTTGCAGTTCGATTATTTTTGTTACTTGGAGTCTGTAAACAAATTCATTCGATGTAGTTATGCGGCTTTGAATGTAGTTGAACATTGGCCTTTTTAAAAATCAGTTTTTCGAATTTTTGGAGTTACGACAGTCTTAGGGACCGGTGCCCGAAATATAATTTTGTAAATATTTTAATTCTTTCATTTACTGTGGGGGCCCCTTTTTGTGGACCCTAGTTCAGCTGCACCAATTGCAGTTTTGCACCATATGGTCCATGGTAAATCTGACAATGAAAAATTGCCATGCCCTAAGCACGTGCTTATTTTGCGTAGTGGTAAATCCAGGCCTGTGGAGCACTGACTCAAGACTGCTTTTGTCTCGATTTTGGTATGAAGTGTCAACTGGTTAAACGGGACTTGTAGCGATGGCGAAACCGAAACAAAAGAAGTCTGTCCACTCTAGCTAGGGCGCGTTAGAATTGTCCCGAGTCAGCTGCGGGAAGAAGAAACTTACGCATCGAAATAAAACAGACTTGATTTAGTTTGACGTGAGGTTTTGACACGACGAAGCTCGCAGCTCTTCTATAATTGCCCATTAAAACCAACATAAGCCTATTCTTACTCTTACGTGGACACAGGGCCGGATTAAGACTTGTACAGGCCCTAATCACATAAAAAATGTTGGTGCCCCCTTATACTGTATAAATAGTTCAAAATATAAACAAAAATGAACCATAAAATACACTGAAACATTTAAAAAAGAAAAAAAAAAGCGACTCCTATACACCAGCACTGATTTTTTTTTTTTTTTTTGTGGGGGGCCCTTTTTGTGGACCCTGGTTCAGCTGCACTATTTGCAGTTTTCCAATATGTGGTCCATGGTAAATGCGGTAATGGAAAATTTGTTTGGTGCCTTTCCCCCTCCCCCCCCCCCCCCTTGATAAACCTAAGCACGTGCTTATTTTGCGTAACGGTTAATCCAGCCCTGCATGGACATAATATAAAATCAAAGGAAATTCAGTAGCGGTGAGAGCAGTGCACACAGATGTGATAACGCTGATTTTCGACCAGCAGTGTGTAAAGAGGGCCGACATTTCCTGTCATATATTTCGATTTTACTCGACGAAAACGCTTCTTTGCGTCTCAAAAACTTTGGAAATGAATATCAAAGACTAAATTTTGTTCAAAATGGAAGTGTCCACGTAATCCATCATCAAAACTCAAAATGTCGGAACATTTTCTTCTGTTCAACCAAAGATACTAGAATTGATAAGATAAGACAGCCAGTGCTTTTAGCGCGCATAGATTTAGCACCGCCACCTACCGGCAAAAGCGGGGAAGTCATGAAAAGTGCCGTATTCTACAAGGCCAAATAGGGAAAATTTGAATTTTGTTCATTGTTCAACTATCGCTATCGGCTTTGATCGAGGTCATTTATTTTGGAATTATAACCTCAATCGCTATGGGGAAAGTCTGACTATTTTAATTTATTTTTTTTAAATAGCTGTAGCACTGTCATAAATGTGCATGATAAATTTACCATTTTGTCCATTATGTCAAGCTTTCTGTTCACACCATGCTCCATGGGCCCTGTCCCCGATCAGTGCACAAATTGTGTGCACGGTTTTTTTTTTTCGTGGTGCAGAGAAGACAGTGTCTCATCTTATCGTTTCTAGTATCTTTGGTTCAACTCAGTTGTGGCTCAAAATCAACGAAAGTATGAAAAATGTAGCGAACTTCAAGACCTTTTAAAATACAGTATGCCCACGTATACATTTACGTCTTTCTGTGAGTAACACACTGTGTGTTACTTTGTAGAATTTAAGGCTCAGCGGTTAAAAAGCCTTTCATGATTACATTGGAGCCTTACTTCCATTTAATATGATTACTGTTACTGTTATATTTATTATTATTATTTTCATGTAAGCAATCAGGCTAAGAGATGAAACAGAATCAAAGAAAGATGTGAAATGTTAATTCTCTCTCTGCCCCCACCCCCTCCCCCAAAGTAAATATAAACAAAAAATCAACTGAGTATACAAGAAATGGACGCGGGAGATCAAGCCCCACAGAATCTAGATGTCCCTATTAGACTTGATCATAATATGCGTGTTGCAATAAACTTTCATCACTTCACGGTTTCTGCATAAGTGCATACTGCACGGGTGTTGTATAGTATTTTTAATCCCAAAATGTTGCTCCTTTGACTGGGTTAGGATTATAGTAGTTTATTGTGCAGTACTATTGATAAACTCTATACAGTGTATGTCAATCTCCTCAGGAGTATAGATAAAGAACATTTTCATTCAAATGCGGCTCGATATCTTCTGACCTCGGTTTTAGGTCTTTATTTAGGAGGTTTGCTGTTCTTGGCATTTACACCTCACATTTCTTGTTTTTTTGCATTTTTAAAAATTGTTCCTGTTCTTGGTTTTTGTGTGCATTTAGGGTAAGAATTAGTTGTTGTTTTTAATTTTGCCGGGCCAGCCTACTTTTCTCGACTTTCAGTCGCCAAGGTATCTGTAACGTGCGCAACGTGCACACGAGCCCTCCGAGTTTCTCGTCCTTATCGGTGAAGACTTGGTACTCGATCATACCTACCATAAGATTAGGGACAGGAATTTCTCCCCAAAAAATTCCAACATGCCTGCACCGACCGGAAATCGAACTCGGTACCTTCGGCATTACATGAGAGGCGAGCACTTTGTCTCTGGACCAGCGTGTGCCCTTATCTCTTCAAAATGTGTTGCTGTAATTGAATGGATATTGTAAAAGGAGCGCTCCTCACTACTTGAAGAAGTGAATACACATCGACTCTATCAACATTGGCAGGACTAGATGGTGCATACTTTGTAACGGGTGAAGGAAAGAGCACCGTACAGCCATAGTGTGCGGCTGTGTGCACCGAGGGTGCTGTTTTTCACTGAACGCACACGTGTGTCTAGATTTTTTGCCTGTGTCAGTACATATCGCGGGTTTAGAGCAAAATTGTTGTATCTCCAGTGATATGAATTGGGGTTCATAATGGCAATACTGTAATAATGACAAACTGCTTCTTGCAATTTTTTAGTTATTCCGCTATCTTTAACCAGTTCCAATTTACAGCGAAGCAGTATTGTTGTATCTCCCTTAAAAATGAGATCATTGAGACCTATAATGTGGTATTTCAAAGACAGTAAGCTCCCATAATTCATATCACTCTATACCCGCCACATGTCATTTCGGGCCGGACGTTTAAAAAAAGTATGTATAAGCCATTGCTAAATAGTGAAAATTTGGACTAGTTCGTAAAAAAAAAAAAAAGTCCATAAAATACACACTGACAGAAAATATGGTTTAAAACGGAATAAAAGTCTTTTGAATTGGTCCATCTTGTAATTTTCATAAAAGTGACATTATTTGTTTTGATCTTTAGGGAGAAATAAGTATTTTAATATAATAATATGCATTGTTAGGCACAGATCGATCATCGAAATTTATCATGATAGGGGGTGAGAATGGCTTGGTTGTAGATACAATACAGTACATAAGAATTAGTCAGTAATACCAGTTGCTTATACATGACGTAAACGAAACTGACCCTATTTTGCGGTGGTCATGTTAGTCTAGAGGCAGGGTGCTCGCCTCTCATGCCGAAGGTACCGGGTGCGAATCCCGGTCGGTGCAGGCATGTTGGAATTTTGGGCTTTTCACATATTTTCCTGTCCCCGATCCTATGGTAGTTAGGATCGAGCACCTAGCCTTCTCGGATAAAGACCAAAAAACTCGGAGGTCCCTTGGCAGATGGAAATCGATAAGAGCAGGCCGAACTGGCCACTGCCCGAGCAAAATTAACCCCCCCCCCCCGCGCAACCCCCTCACCTTCCCCCCCCCCCTAAAAAAAGCAAGAAACCCAAGAACAAAACTCCGACAGGCGCTGCACTGTGGCGACGACGTGTCTGCTCCAGCTGAAACTGGGCTGCAATGACACTAAGGCAATTTTCCCAAATGGGATTAAAGAAGTATACAAAATACAAAATAATAGACACAAAACGGTGGATAAAAACTAGTCAGCAATACCAGTTGCTAATACATTACGAAAACGATACTGTCTCTATTTTGCGGTGGATGACGCCCCCGATTAGCGCCCAAATTGGAAGAAGACGGTATCTCATTTTATCGTTTCTAGTATCTTTGGTTCAACTCAGTTGTGGCTCAAAATCAACGAAAGTATGAAAAATGTAGCGAACTTCAAGACCTTTTAAAATACAGTATGCCCACGTATACCTTTAAGTCTTTCTGTGAGTAACACACTGTGTGTTTCTTTGTAGAATTTAAGGCTCAGCGGTTAAAAAGCCTTTCATGATTACATTGGAGACCTTACTTTCTTTATAATATGATTACTGTTACTATTGTATTTATTATTATTAGTTTAATCTAAGCAAACAGGCTAAGAGATGAAACAGAACCAAAGAAAGACGTGAAATGTTAATTCTCTCTCTCTCTTTCTCCCCTCCTCCCCCCCCCCCCCAAGAAAAAACAACAACCAAAAAAAAAAAAAAAACCATAGAGATACAAGAAATGAACGCGGGAGATCGAGCCACTCTTTGCACAGAACATCTATCCCGATTGGCCTTGATCATAATATACGTGTTGCAATAAACCTTCATCACTTCATGGTTTCTTGAATTGATTTCTTTGCCGTCGGCGGTCATGCTTTCTGCGTACGTGTTTGCACGGGTTTTTAGTCCCCTCAAAAAATTGCTCCTTTCACTGGGTTAGGATTATCGGAGTCTATTGTGCATTGCTATTCATGTATTTTATATAAAGAGAACGGCGCCAGAAAAGGCCCAGTGGTACTGAACCAACGGAGCACTCTTGTCATTTATGCGGAAGGGTCTGCAGGGCAAAAATAGGACTTATCAGTCACATGAGAAGCCATAAGTCATGAAAGAACAGTCTTTCCATTCTGTCCTCTGTGTGCTTTAGTTCTCTTTATTGTCCATGTGTTGAAATTCTCAACAATTTCTGTTCTTTATTCCTCTGGTGTTGTTAAGGTCATCATCATACCTGATGGACGAACTATTATTATTATTTTATATAGCAATCCCTTCAGGCATATAGATAAAGAAAAATCCTGTCTATGACCCCATGGCAGGGAGGGTCGACCACACAATCTCCTCGGATAAGGAGGAAAAACTCGGAGGGTCGACCACACAATCTCCTCGGATAAGGAGGAAAAACTCGGAGGGTCGACCACACAATCTCCTCGGATAAGGAGGAAAAACTCGGAGGGTCGACCACACAATCTCCTCGGATAAGGAGGAAAAACTCGGAGGGTCGACCACACAATCTCCTCGGATAAGGAGGAAAAACTCGGAGGGTCGACCACACAATCTCCTCGGATAAGGAGGAAAAACTCGGAGGGTCGACCACACAATCTCCTCGGATAAGGACGAAAAACTCGGAGGGTCGACCACACAATCTCCTCGGATAAGGAGGAAAAACTCGGAGGGTCGGTGTGCACGTTGCGCACGTTAAAAGAGACCTTGGCAGTCAAAAGACGAGAAGAGCAGGCCGAACAAGGCCGCTGTCCGGGTAAAATTCTAAAAGAAAAACAAATTGTAACTAATCCCTCATACGAAAACGAGAACGAGAAAAATAAAAACAAGGAAATATGAGGTGTAAATGGTAAGGGCAGCCGATCTCCTAAAAATAATAAGATGTAAACACTCTATTTTGCTCTCTCTGAAAATTGTTCCTCTTCTGAGAATTCAGACACCTATTCCAGTTAACTTCACATATATTTTTCATATCAAACTTCATGACTTCAAAAGTGATTATGCAGCAGTTTGTCAGTGTGTATACTTCATAAAATGGGTTCACTATCACACTGTGATTCACAGATTTGTCAAATGCGATTATTATTTTTTTTTTTTTTTCACAAAACATGTTGTTTGTGAAGAACTTTTCGATCGATGTATGGCTTTTCATGTTAAATTTCGTATGAGAGATTACAGTAAGTTGAAGGCCAGTTCTTCTCTGTATTTCTTCAAATCCTCGACATATTTACAGTAAGCTTAGGTGAAAATGTGAAAATGTGAGGACATATTTATAAAAAAAAAAAAAATGTTTGAAGACGGCAATTCCAGTAATTATTTTCAATTTTTATACAATTTCTGAAAATTAATGATCAAAGTCAAATATCGCATACGAGAAATTTTCAGGCTTCTGATTAGGCAATGACTCAATTATCAAATTGCGTTAAGAACTATGAATAAAAAAAATAAAATTCCAGCCCCCCCCCCCCCCCCCCCATGCCCCAACACTTCTCCAGCCCCCGTTCCCCTCACCTCCACCCCCTTCAGAAAGATGAAATCCATTTGAAATCACGCGCAACAGATGGTTATTTCAAAACAGTAGTGAACAAGCAATATACAGTCGTGTACAGGCAGATATCACACTTGCTACATTTCTGCCACATTCAACGAGGTGATTTTTCTTATGAAAATGTCTAGGAAACTTCTGTCAAGCGTTGATACTGGTCTTTGTGGTTGAATAAACAAACATTTTTTTACCGTCAAAATTTTGTGTTTGGTGAATTCGCGACCTTAGTTCATGCTTGCTCCATCTCCATCGTCTAAATTATGTAGAAGTATAACAAAGCTACATTTTGACACTTGTTGAAAATGCGTCATGGCACTTATCAAGCTGTTACACAGTTCCGATTTATTCTAACTCTTTACCATAATATAATGCCGCAAACGTTTAACGTCGAATTTCTCCAGTTGTCCAAAATGTGGCGTTGGAATGGACAAGAACTTATGTTGCGTGAACCAAGCTGCCACTGAGAAAACTGTGTGAATTTTTATTTTAAAGCTTGAAGTTTTCATGGAGTTTTTGGAAATAGGTTTTCATCCACGTCAGAGATTTCTTGCTGTTCATCAAATACGTAAGATTACATATTATGGTGTGATTGGTACGAACTGTGTGATTATGTCAGAGAGAGTAGATAGAATGATATGAGACAGCTAGTGTTTTTAGCGTGCACGGATTTCACAACGCCACCTAATGACGAATGCGCAGAAGTCATGAACATGCAATATTTTACAAAGCCATATAGGGAAAATATTGAATTTGTTCATTGTTCAGCTATCGCTGTAGGCCTTAATTGACGTCATTTATTTTGTAATTATTACTTCAATCGCCGTGGGAAAACTCGGGCTATTTTTTCTTTTTTTTTCCCTTTTTTTTTTTAGTCGCAGTAGCACTGTAACTAACCAACATCATTAAATTATCATTCCCGGGTATACCAAAGTAAAAAATTGGCAAAAAGAAAAAGTTGTATGTAGCAAAGCCTCGCGTAAGAAATAATTCTGTGCTGCAATACAAGCAAGAACCCGCAGCTAAGTAGACATATAATTCTATATAAATTCTATATATTTCATACCTAATTTTTTTATTGTTCGATTATTTTATCTGTTCATTTTTTTCTTCTGTTCTTTTTTTCCTTGCCGAAATATTGGCCATTTTCTGTCTCCTCGTTTAGTTTGCGTTTCATTGTCTCATTTGGGTATTATTACGTACATGAGGCTTTGCTACAAACGACTTTTTCTTTTTGCCAATTTTTGACTTTCCATATAGCATTGCTGCGACCCCACAGTTTTTCTGTGGGTTTTATAATTTTGCGGGTATATCAAGCGTTCTTTTCATGCTATGCCCCATAAGCCCCGCCCCCGACCAGGGCGATTTTTTCAGGATTTTATTTTTTTTTTCAGAGGCGAGAAGAAGGGTGTGTCACAACTTATCACTTCTAGTATGTTTGATTTCATTGAGCAACAAACTTCTTCACCAATGCAGTTTCGTCTACCAATAGGTTATCTTGACTCTCCTGATCTAAGAGCATAGATGTCAAGCTTAACCCCGAAGTGGCCATACAGAAGCTAGGAAACATCGATTTTGGCTATTTTCGACCACATCTCTCACTTGTGCGCTTTTCAAAATTTGGCCTGGTTGCACACCCACTGACAAAACCAAAATGGCGGTCGGTCGATCGAAATATTATGACGCAAAAATATGTTGTTATTTCCTAAATCAAACAAAATGTATAACTTTTTTTTTTTTCTTTTCTTACAGTTATCGACAGATTAACATTCCTTGATTTTCTTGGGCTCGGATTGTAAAAATATAGCCAGTTTCGATCGAATATTATAACCACTTGGCCATTGCTACAATTGTAACGATTTCTTAATATGTGAACTGCGGGGGGTTAAAACGACAAGGTGCTATCTCTACTTTTTGGCCGAACCGAGTTACACAATACTCGCTACTTCTACACGCCTTCTTCTCCATTGTGTGTTAAAGTATCAAGCTGATTCGGTATGTCACTTACTAAAGCAAAATAAAAGCCGTATCTCTAAAAGCTGCGATCAGATGAAACTTCAATCATCAATTTCTCAAAAGTTGATGGAAGGGAGTTGGAACAGTGTAATTCTAATGGGATGCAATAGTCTCTCTCACGTTTAATCGTCCGATTGTGCAAAAATCTTACATTATACACATTTTATACCTATGGCAAAAGTACGTATGTGTGCATTAAATTATTGTAGAGATGTAAACCGTGAAATTGTTTCCAAATAATTTTGGCACAGTCTATCGCTCATGGCTAATAAAACTGTAATGGTATGCTTTTGTAATACATGTACAAGTATGACTGCATCCCACGAAGTAATGTATTTAGTTAAGATTTTATTCAATATTTTGAGCAACTTTTCTCAATTTATTAATCCATTAAATAAAACATCAATATGTACACATTGATTTCGTTTATGGGCCGTTAGCAAGACGCATGAGTGTGCAACCAAGCCTTTATTATTTTTTTTAATGTTTTGCTTATAATGCAGTTCCATTTTATTGTATATTATTATATGCGAATGTATAAATTGTAGTAGGCAGAAAGGAGCGGAGGGAGTGAATGATTGTGCGTTCTGATTATTATTATTATCTTTAAAATGGTTTTCAAAGCTTGTTTCCACGAGACTTCTGTGTATTTTGAATTGGCCGTTAGGCCTACAATAAACTTGAAATTGAACATAGAAGAAAATGCTAAACTTACAATTGCGTCCTTTTAAAAATGTCCAGTGCACAATGAAATTCTTTAAAAATATGTGCGCTACAATAAAATTCATTGAAAAATGTCCAACCCATAATGGACTTCTTTAAAAAATGTCCAGCCTATAACGAACTTCTTTAAAAAATGTCCAGTCTATAACGAACTTCTTTAAAAAAATGTCCAGCCTACACTGGACTTTATTCTGTGAACTTCTTTAAAAAAAATATATCCAGTTTACAATAAAATTCTATAAAACATGTCCAGCCTCAAAAAAAAAAAAAAAAACACCTGAAAAAGTATCCAGCTTACGCTGAAATCCTTGAAAAAATGTCCAGCTTAAAGTTATTCATATAAACTGCTCACGGTGCTTGAACATGAAGTGCTCCCATTTCAAGCTTTTTTTTTTTTTTTTCTGTCTTCAATCAAAACAGGTTCTAAGTTGTTGAACATCGCTACCCTTTGACAGCAGTGTGCTAAGTCCAGCCATTCTCACACTACGACATTCTGACCACTTCAGCAAAAAATGAGACCACACACAAAGATAGTCATTATCGCAGCGTTCATGGTGATGGTATGGACAGTCTCGAATATTTTGGTAACAATGGACCAGCGGGGTGTTTCACGGCTCACGGATGAAGAAGCAGCGACTTTAGAAGACGCTATTGTAAATGAACCAAGTGTTTATGTCGAATTTGCTAGGTGGTAGCAGACATTATAACCCTGACTCCCGTGCACTTAAGAATGATACTGACAAATTTACACAGACAGACAGATATGTTGGCAGACAGACAGTCAGGCAGATTGGCGATAGACAGATAGACAGACAAAAAGACTGGCACACAAGCAGGCAGACAGAGAGACGGACAGACTGGACACACAGACGAATAGATAGATAGATAGATAGATAGATAGATAGATAGATAGATAGATAGATAGATAGATAGATAGATAGATAGATAGATAGATAGATAGATAGATAGATCGATAGATAGATAGATAGATAGATAGATAGATAAATAGATAGATAGATAGATAGATAGATAGATAGATAGATAGATAGATAGATAGATAGACGGATAGACGGATAGACGGATAGATAGATAGATAGATAGATAGATAGATAGATAGATAGATAGATAGATAGATAGATAGATAGATAGATAGATAGATAGATAGATAGATAGATAGATAGATAGATAGATAGATAGATAGATAGATAGATAGATACGTGCACTTTCTTCTTCTTTTTGGTACTCGGCACATTCGAGTGATTAACAGTCTACAGGTTTGTCAATACATGTATTGGTTTTGCCACGTTCACAAATACTTAAGTCATTTATTGATATATATTTGACAGCTTCGGAGAGCCATACCGGCGCTGAGCAAAGCTATGGAAGAGGTCTTGGAGAAAAGTGAACGGGAAACTAAAGAGAAGGAACTCAGGGAAGCCCAGCAACAAGATCAGCATGAGCAACGACAACAACAACAGCAACAACATCCACTTCTTGGAGGGCAACAACCAGGCAAAGCTACGTGGCCGCACAAAGCTGTCCCTGGTGACTACGGTGAGTTGGTGTGTCGCCTAGACAATGACCCAGCCAGCATCCCTACTTCAGTCCGACGTAGATTTGGATAGGATTTCCCTAGGCTTGGTAGGATTACCGTAGGGGCGGGTTACGTGCATCAAACTGACGTCGGCGGGATGTCGTAAATAGCGGATTTGCATAGGAACGATGTCATTCTTATGTGCAAACAATGTCATGACGTCAATGATAAGCGTGGAATTTCCTGGGCTAACTGGTTGGTTTTTTATCTGTCTGTCTGTCTATCTGTTGTCTGTCTGTCTGTCTATCTATCTGCCTGCCTGTCTGTCTGTCTGTCTATCTGTTGTCCGTCTGTCTGTCCATCTATCTGTCCGTCCGTCTGTCTGTCTATCCATCTTACTGGAATCCCTCCCCGATTCCGCCCCTGACTAAAATCCCCCCCCCCCCCTTTAGATGTGAAATTTCTCCCTCTGGAGCCTGGTGCCTGCCATTTGAGAATAACTGTAATATCACAATGAGTTACGTGTTATATGACTTTCACCGATGTATTATTCTAATTATTTATTGTTCGTTTGTTTTATTTCTTAATTCAATTTTCCATTTTTTCCCGTTGCTGTTGTTTTTAAGAAGATTTTGCAGAAATTTTGGCATTTTCTGTCTTCCATTTTTCTTTGCCTTTCATTGTATCCTTTGGGTATTATTTCTTACGCGAGGCTTTGCTAGGCTACACACAACTTTTTCTCTTTGCCAATTTTTGACTTTGCTTTAAGCCTCGCTACGAACCTACAGTTTTTCTGTTTTTTTTAATTGTATTATTGTATTTACTTGTGTGAGTGTGTGTGTGTGTGTGTGTATGTGTACAGCCTGACCGACAAGCAAAGTATTTAACTCACGTTTTCACCTTTAACCCCACCCAGGTTACGGCGGGGCGGGCGTGACCATCAACGTCTCAGCACTGAGCGATGTGGAGAAGAAAAAGTACGACGCCGGTCTGGAGACCTTCAAAGCCAATCAGTACGTCAGCGAAATGATTCCACTAAGGAGGGATATTCTTCTAGACATGCCGGAGTGAGTACTGAAGTTTTTTGTTGTTGTTTTTTTCCGGGCGGGTGGGGGGAGGGGTGGGGTGGGAGACACGGCTGGGATCTCCTTCAGGCTGCCAACAAGACTACCAGAACTTCTGTTTTTTGTGTGTGTGGGTTGAGTTCGAGTTTGAGTTTGAGTTTGACGGCGGGTCATCACGATAATGGCCTCTTTGCACTTTTCAGGGTCTATTCACGTTTGGCATTCAGAGCTTCATCAATTAACATCAAATAGATCCGTATAAATTTTATTTCACTGGTAAAATTCTGAAAAGTTGTTCTATATTGTTCTGTAAAAAAAACTTTGTAAATGTGTACAAAAGTTTTTACATCATGTTGTAGGTCTTAGCCTCTTCCATTTAAGACAAAGAAAATAATTCTCTTTTTGTGGCTGTTCATTTCATTGAATTCGGTTAATGTCGACCGAATTTTTTTTTTTTTTCTTTCAAATTTGTTACTAGATTAAAATTATGCACATTGAATTTAACCTTTTTTTTTTGTTCATTGTCTGTAATTGTGATTGTTCATCCTCTGTTGCCGTTGAGCGTCGAGGGGAGATGCAGTTTCTTATGGTAGGTCAACTCTGCCGCTCTTTCAACTGAGATGTTGTTGTTGCTCAGGGTTCCTTTGACTCCTTCAATCCATCTTTTGTTCATTAGTATCCCGAATTTCCTTCATCTGCAGTCAATTTAAAACTTATTTGTTCTTAATGCAGGTATTTAAGACTCAATTCATTTTACGCCTAGGTATTTGCTAACCTGATACTCAGTCTTCGATGTGTCCAACTGCAGTTTATATTAGAGGGATTTGTGCTTTGCCATCACTGTACTTGTCGGAGTTTCGAGAGATTTGCACATGCCTGAAAGATACAGAGACGTGCGAAGTGCTATAACTCTTTATAAAGACAGAGCTAGAACTCATGGTTAGTGGGTTCGGTTTAGTTTTGCTTTCGATAGTTTCGTTGAATGACGTCAGTCTCTACTCGCCGAAAAGCCGAGATGTCAAAACCTTCACTGCCCTCGTTAGAGCGCATTTCCCTTCCACCTTCGTCTCATTTCGCTTTCTATTGAGGATGGCGTCTTTCGGCAAAACTAGCGAAAGCGAAACGAAACCGAAGACATTGTGTCTGGGTGATTTTTTCTGTGTGTTTGTCCTCAAATAACTTAGACTTTGTTATCAGTGAATATGTTTAATTTACAGATGTAAGGAATTACCTTGCTTTCATGCGACCAACTTACCCAGGGCAGGAGTGGTTCTCATACTCCACAACGAGATGTGGTCAAGTTTAATCAGAACGGTGTACAGTATTCTGGACGCCGGCCCCGAGGAGCTGATCACAGAGATCATTCTTGTGGACGACGCCTCTGATAAAGGTGAGCTCACTGTATAATACTTTGATGCCTGTAATCCTGCTAAAGCTGGGTTTTCAGGTGCACGGAAAAGGAAACGGCAACGGAAACGTCAAACCCTCCCAAGTTGTGAAAAATGAAAGAATGTCGTCATGTGTACAGAAACGCCAATTCCCTATGTCACGAGTGGAGTGAGTGCAATTAAGGGGATTGCTACAGAGCGGGTGTAGAGTAAGAAGGGCTCACGGTAGACAAGTAAGTTAAGCGTGCTGTTGTGAGTAGTGGGGGGGGGGGGTCTGAAGGAGGCGAAAGCGCTGTATTACTATCACTGCAAGTTAGAAGGTCCTACGGAACGGACCTGTGAATAAGAGCCCATCGGGCGGACATAAGGGGAGCAGTCGAGAAGACTAGTGAGAGAGTCTTTCCAGTGATGACTGGTACGTAGAACGTTGATTGATTATTATGATTGATGTATTATATTATATTCGTCTATTACCATGATGTAAATAAGTAGATGTGAGGAATGTGGAAGTCCTTGATATTGGATATAGCAATGTGCGCCATGAGCGATAGATGAAAGTGAGTTCATGGATTTGTAGCGCGAGTGAGTAGTGTGTACTCCGATGGAGGTGTGTTACTGTCAAGACCAGATTTAATTCATAAGAGTAAATTTTTGCGAGAGCAGTAAGTAATTTTTAGAAACGTAATTATTGTACGAGCCAGCATAACTTGGCCTTGAGCTGGTCTCGTAAACAATGTGTTTTGAACAGTTTTTTCCCTGATAGATAGACAGAAGGTGGGGAAGGATAGAGGGACAGCGTAGGTGTGCATGACTGAGCACTTGTTGTATCTCGTGTTTTGAACTAGGGGTAGTAAAGAGGGAAGGGGTGAGTAGGAATTAAATGTTATTGAGACGTCTGTTGACGTACAGAAAAACCGTGATCCAGAGTAAAAGCTCGGGGTTTTGAACATGTTAAGAATTTATTGCTATAAAATTTATATTATATTGTATTGAAGTAATTCGACCTTTGATGTCGACCCAAGGTCGTTGCGTAGGGCTGTTACTTAAAATAACTCAGTTCGGCAGCTGAGCTAGAAGTGGTTGCACCAATCACAATCCAGGAATTAGACGGTAAGCTGCAGATGCAGTCCAGTATTTAAGGCCATACAGAACTTAGTTCTGGGCCACATGTAGAAAATCCATTTACGAGGTGGACGGCGATAGTCCTCAGCCAGATGAGGGACATGGAGACGCAGTTGAGCAGTCCATTGTGAGGGGCCTGATTTAAAGCTCCAGAGCCTAAGCTACTTGGTTTGATATAAACCCACAGCGTTTACATCCAGCGCTCTCACTCCCAGTGAGGGCCGCATGGTGAGAGTCTATACTAATTTGTAATGATGAAAGTGAACCGTTCTACTTACTTTTGAAGACAGTTTCAGAGCTACCGCCAGACAACGCATGGTTGTACAAGCATTCTCCATGGCGTGTCTAGAGGAAATGTCCACATCATAACATGTCTCATTGAATTAATAGAATTTAAACTGTTATATCCGTCGCCACGTGCGCGGATTCTATTTGCCATATAACTCATATGACCTGCAAGTAGTTAGATTGAATTCGTTAGTCTTTATAAAAGCTGTAGTTCCATTAGTTAGATTCAGTTGCCTTTGAATTGATATATATATTTATAATTATATTTGTTACATTAATTCCTGTAATTAAACTGCCCTACAGTTCTGCTAAAATTGAAAGCAATTGATTTATTTAGTTTTTAGAGTGCAAGTATTTATTTTTGTGTGTTCGTCGATTGTGGGAGCGGACCTCGAAAGAGTGTCAGTCGAATTCTCCCCATCTAACCCACATCGCGACAGTTACCGTAAGATGTGTGGTGAGTGAAAGGTGAACTAGTGTGTGTACGCTTCATGGGTTGTAAGGAGAGGTGGAGTGAATAGAAATGGTAGGGTATTATACCAATGTAATGTTATTCTTGTAGGTGTCGAGGACGGGCCGCAGAGCCACCTCGATGAGCACAGGGGATAGGCCAGCATAGGGCCGGAGGCCACACATAGGCCAGAAGTGAGGCTGTCAGTGCAGGACAGTAGAGGCACATAAAGTCGTGGCAGTCAGGCCACGGACAGGGACGTAGATATGAGCGTGAATGTGATAATGCACTATTGCCATGTTGAGGGGCTAGGGAACTAATAATGTACTGGTGAAATGATAATGTCTATTGAAATGATAATGTGTTATTGCCCTGCTGAGGTGCTAGGGGAGTGCTAAGGTGCATGACAATAGGAAGGTGATATTGAGAGACTGCGGTGCCAGTGAAGTACTAGTGTGCTATTAAGACCCTGAGGGGAGAGGCTGAGGCCGAAGTGCCTTTAGGAGTAACTACCGGGTTGTGGATCCGAGGGAGAGTGTGTGTGAGAATAAGGCCGTTGTACGGCAGTTGATTTCAATAATATAATGTATGTAATTGCGCTATTATCTGTATAATTATGTTTAATAAATGTGTGAGTCTGATGGATTGTTCTGTTAAGTGTTAACTTGTTTGTTCGTGATTGTTGTCCTGTCATAACTTATTACATCTCCCAGTCTGGGATTTGTGACACCCTACACATTAGAAGACCCTGTCCTTTTACGACTTGACAGATTTTTGCAGTTTCCGTACACATGAAAACACAGCTTTAGACGAACATTACTTTCCATGTAGATTAACAGTTGGAAGTGATTTTGTTTTTCTTTTGGCCTAGGCAGCACCCCTCCAGCAACCCTGGGGATATCGACCTGTGTGATTGACGTCTAGTTTGCAAATTGGAATGTCATTGATCCTACGTAGATCAAGTGAAGCGTAAATGCCTAGGGCAGCGAACATGCTAAAATAAAGACATAAAAGCAAAATATAATCCCACCAGATTTCCTTGGCAAACCGTTTGAGGATTACTTGACCATCTTTGCTGGCAAGGTCAAGCTGGTCCGACTTCCAACCAGGCAAGGACTGATAGCCGCACGGAATGCAGGATTTCATCACGTGACCGGGGAAGTGGCCGTGTTCCTGGACAGCCATGTAGAAGTGCATAAAGGTGAGTTCTGACGCGGTACACACTTTCAGCTTTTTTGTGAGCCGATGAAAACGGTTAACTTTATTTGGACAAAACTAACTGAGGCACCCGGCATTATCCGGCTGGGTAAACCTGTGAACCCACCGTTCTATCCCTCTCTCTTTCTCTTCGGTCTGGAAAACTTCCCATATCTTAGATAGCCTTACTACAGATTTCATGCGCACCAGCACACAGCGCACTCATTTCTGGTAGGGATTTGCACTTTCGCTGTCTTTCAGTTTCAACTTCGAAACAAACATAATGCGCATGCGCAGATTCAATGAAAACTTAAAATGGCGAACCATGACTTCAAATAGATCTAAAATTGGGGAAACAATAAATTTCCAATAAAAAAAAACTACACCGATTTAAGACTTCTATTAAAAACTGTGCACCCTTACATCCATTCTGATGCACCATATAGAACTTGAAATCTGAGTGTTGATTGGTTCAGAAGCCTTTTGCAACGAAAAATCTCAAGTCCACAAATATATATAGTATAGATGACAACAACTACAACACTTTTTTCTATCTTTATAGAATACTAGCTGAGTTCCCGGCCTTGCCCGGGATAAATCGATTTATTAGTTTCAGTTCTGGGTGATTATTATGGATCTGCTTCATTTTGCCTGTTCCTTTAGCTTTTTTTATATTTTTGTTTGTTTGTTTTTAGATACGTTTTACTGCTCTCCCTTCGCGCGTAGACGTCCTGCGCGTCCCGCCAGCATCTGTCAAATGGCTATGATTTGCGCACGGAGAACACACAAAGTTTCATACTTGATAGTCTTAGAGTTAGAACTCAATCTCATCATTCAAACCAGTCCTAACCGGAAGTTGTTTTGTGGGTGTGATACAGTCTATACCGGAACCAATCTTAGTTACATTAATTTGCCGAAGAAATAGACCGAACGCCAATGTGTCGCAACCTAGAAACTAATGCAAACGTTCTGTGAGTTATTAATTATTTTTTTATTTTCTGTGCCGGGGACACGACGACAGTCTATACTAAGCGCTGTATAAAATCTGAGGGTCACCAAATCAGCATTAACGGAGGAGTAGCGAAAGGCGCGCTGCAATTGTCGTAAAGTTTCACTTTTTATTAATATAGACTAGTAATGGCCCCATTCTTCGAATGGTTAAGCACAGCATTCCAGACCGAAAGGAATCAGCACAAAGACATTCATTGATGTCGAGACACTTTGGGTCATCCACAAAAAAATTGGCTATTAATAGATAGATAGGAGAATTTTTCAGGAAATGATGACGTCATGGGCTCATGTGTTCGTAAAAAATGAAGGATCAAAAGTAGACAATTAGCGGCATAATGCAAACTCAAAAAATACTTCCCCACCTTTTCAAGACTCCAAAATAATCTAAAACAGAACCTTTTGCGGGTCGAAGGGCAGGCACATGTAAAATTTCACGCAAATCCGAGCTGTGTGAGCGGCAGTAGGTCTTGTTCAAAATCCCGTGATTCTTTTTTTTATATTATTATTACATTTTCCTTTCTTTGAGCATAGAGTTCGAGGCGTGAGAGGCCTAGCCTTTCGACAAAGTTTTCTTGGCATGACTGACACTCCGAGATCTATAATAAAAATATTTCATTTCGAGCTTGAAGCACACTATAAATGTTTCTACACAGTTTTCTTGGTATGAATGAATGGCACTCACCTCATCTGTATAACATTATACTTGGTATCAAAATTTTCTTGACGTGGTTGGATCTCAAGTGAACTCTAGTTCGAGAGTTTACATTTCCGGTAAGAGGCGGAAATGACGAAATTGACGGAAGTACATTATCACGTCGTATTCGCAATCATGAATTGATAACTGATAATTATAACTGAATTTCTGGAAAAAGTAAAGAGTTTCGGGAAAAAATGAGGACGACACGTACAGGCTTTATACATTTTACATACATGTGCCAAGTTTCATTTCTCTACGCTGCGTAGTAAAAAAGCCTTTGCGGGAACAAAGTTGGGCCCAAGCTCCATTATTATATGATTGTTACAAGTACGTACGCGACCCCAAGTTTTCATACGGGATACGTATTTGAAAGCCTTTGGTGTCTCCAGAGCTGGATAATAGCTCCTCACGAATTACTCTTAGCCGTAATTAATTATTCTTTCAGATTTTCTTTTTGTTTTCCTCCTGTTTTTTTTTTTATTATTGAACCAGAACAGGCTTAGGGATTGGATAAGATTTAGAGTCGAGTATAAGGACGGAGTTAGGGATGGGTTACCTACCGTACGTACGCCCCCCCCCCCCCCTAGCGCAAAACGCTTGGGGTGCGTGCCTACAAGTAACAACAGCCATCTTTATAATACCGTATCGGTAACAATAAATCCACCCCTTTCTAAACAATTAATGTACTGTAACAAGATTATAAGTAAATAAAGGGATAAATAAATAAATACATAAGTAAATAAATAAATAAACAAATAAAAGGCAAAGAGCACAATCAAACCAACGACATTTATTTCTGATACTACGGTTTTATAGGTGTGATGGTACTCATTTCTCACTGAATTAGCCCGTCAACAAATTTGGCGTGCCCCATGGCATAAGAAGGCATGCCCAGAGCCGAATTAAAACCTTCAGAGGACTTAACCACTTAACAGATTTTGGTGCCCTCATATACTGTAGTTATGTAATTCAAAATATAAACAGAAATAAAATCCAAAAAATAAAAATTTTATTTGTCGAAATGAAGCGAAACTTATATTGTAAGACAGAAAGTCATGTTTATTTGTGTATGCCTACGTGGACTTTATTTTTGTTTGAAGTTTTCTCTTGTAGTTTTCAGCTGTAAAGTCTTTGATCAGATTCTCAATCTAATCTTAAGTTTCGCACCATATGGTCCGTGGCAAATCCGGGAATGAAAAATTTCTGTGGTGCCCCACTCCCCTCTTCCCTTGATGCCTTAAGCCTGTGCTTTAAGTAATTCAGTCCTGAATAGACCCCACATGTCCTACACTGTTAGGCCGCTGGATAATAGCTCAGTTGTGATGCATGCCTCTCGGCGAATCGATCATAATTGAATGTGGGCTGATCTTGAAATCTCTGCGTTAGAAAACATTTGTAAATAAATAATTGTTTATTGATTTCTTTATAATGTTAAAGAAACAGCTGGGGCGAATATGAGTTGTAAGTTTACAACATGTGTCGTTTCGCTAGACATGCTTTTCGGTTGAGGTTCAATTTCTTTTTCACGGCAATGAAGCTGTATCGGACTCGAAGCGTGGGCCCTTTTTAGAGCTCAGACACAGCTGCTTCGGTTCCATTTGTCTTTCGGCAAGTTTGCCAGATATCGTCAGTCTAAACTCTCCGAAAAGCCGAGACGTAAAAAAAAAACAAAACAAACCTCATTGCACCTTTGAGAGCATATTAACGCTTCCACTTTCGCTTTTGATTGAGACTGATGCCTCTAGGCAAACTAACGAAAGCGAAATGAAACCGCAATCACTGTGTCTGGGCTCTTAGGCTGCCAACGAGTGAGGGATTTAAAAGCATTTCTTCGAGTGTGGTTCAAACATGGGACTTCTCGTACTCTGAGCCAGGCGCTCTAACAATGTTAAAGTATGCCAAAAGAAAAAGAAAAAAAAAGAGGTGTATGTTACAAACGCCCGCGAGAAAGCTTGCAATTAATGACAGGACTCTCTTCATCCAGTAAAAAAAAATGAAAATTTTAAGTGAATTGATGCAGAAAGTAATCTTCCATGTGTGACACCAGTATAGAGTTGTCTTCTTATAAGTCTGTTTTTTAAATTATAAATCGAATTCCAACTTATCAGGAGTTTTGGACAAAAGGGTATCATGCTAAGCATGGAACGACAGAATCAGCTGCTGGCAGACCAGAAATGCGCACTATAATTTTTGGCATTCTCTTAGTAAATAATATCTTAATTATTCTTTCAGATGTTCTTTTTGTTTTCCTCCTGTTTTTTTGGTTGAAAGGATAGGTGGCAGGGTTAGGGATTCGATAAGATTTAGAGTTGAGGATAAGGACAGGGTTAGGGACAGGTACGTATACGTACGGGGGTGCATACGTACTTATAACAACGGCCTCTACAATAATATTGTTTTGGTTTTTGACAGGCTGGCTGGAGCCGCTGTTGTATAGAATTCGGGAAGACGAAAATGTTATTGCAGTGCCGCATACTGATGTACTGAAATGGGATACTTTTGAGGTATGTTTATGTAGTTTTTGTGGTCGTTAGTGGTGATGATAGTGGTGGTGGTGGTGGTGATGGTGATGGTGGCGGTGGTGGTGGTGATGATGATGATGGTGGTGGTGCTGGTGATGGTGATGGTGGTGATGGTGACGGTGCTGGTAGTGGTGATGATGGTGGTGGTAGTGGTGACGGTGGTGTGGTTGTGTTGGTTTGGGCTCCATGGTTATGGTGCTGATAACGTTGTTTGCGGTGGCATTGGTGGTGATGAACGTGATGGTTGTGGTGGTAGTGGTGATGATGGCGGTGGTGGTGGTAGTGGAGTGGTGATGACGGTGGTTATGATAGTGATAACGTTGTTTGCGGTGGTATTAGTGGTGATGAAAGTGATGGTTGTGGTAGTGGTGATGGTGGTGACACTGGTGATGATGGTGGTAGTGGCTGTGTTGGTGGAGGTGATGGTGGTAGTTCTGGTAATGGTGGTAAGAGCATGGACACGGCAGTTTATTCTGACTACCAGACCGGATCACTTAGTGCGCCCGTGGGAAGGTCAGTAATCACCGGCCGACTCCCCCCCCCCCCCCCCCCCCCGTCTTGACAGGCCCACAAGTACCACAGAATAGGGAACTACCAGAAGCGAAAGATTCCCACTTTTCATGACAACAGGAAGTATGCCCACCGCCATTTTGGATGAAATGTAACTTCACTTGACTCGTTCGGCGGTAAACAATACCCCGTTTGTACATTTCCAAGGGGGGTAAGAGCTTACAAAGGGCTCTACGTAGTTTATATTAACCCTAATTTGAAACAAACCACAGTGAACAGATGTACACATTGTATTTTGTTGAATATCGACGGTCTCTTTCAGTTCTTGTTACCGCCATGACCCTTAGTTTCGCGATCTGGTGGAAGTGAGGTTCTCTCTAAATACAATCATAATTTTCTGATGTTACATTAAACATCCTTGCTCGCGTACCTAGTTACGAACAATTGATCTTATCCAAAATGGTGCAGGGTAGTCAAAACTGATGACGCATTCTTGCCTTTTGTCGCTTCTGGTAGTATCTCTATTCTTTGCACAGGTACCGAAGCCACTAAACCTTTTCGGAAACCAGTAGAAATTTTAGGATGTACAATACTTAAGCATTAATCTAGTTTGGCAACATTGTTTAGACGCCGATTTCCTTATAATTATTTGAACAGCAGAACACTTTCATCAAACACCGCATAGACAGTCTGAGCCGGTGGGAACAGTCTACCGCAAGCTTGTGAAGAAGGACATCAGAAAAGCACCCTGCATTGACTTTAAATCCGACATGAAACCAAAAATACTAGATGCAATAAGACGAGATACTCCCTTCTTCACGCCTCTAAAATAATGGTGCGCACACAGTTTGCGCACTAATCGGTGGCGAGGCCCATGGCGTATTGCACGAAAAGAATGCTTGATATAATGATACATTAATGGTGCGGATTCACTGCAGTGCTACTGTGATTGAAAGAATAGCGTTTTTCTACAGCGATTGAAGTTATAATTACAAAATAAGTGATTTCAATCGAGGCCTACAGCGGTAGCTGAACAGTGAACAAAATTCAATATTTTCCCTATATTAGCTTTGTAAACTACGGCAATGTTCATGGCTTCCGCGCATTCGCCGCTAGGTGGCGGTGCGAAATCTGTGCACGCTAAACGTGCTAGCTGTCTAATCTTATTGTATCTCAGTATCTTTGATGAAACTTCATTGCAGTAGTTTACAATAGCCAGGCTGTTATAGGACATCACTATCACAAAATAATACAGACATCTGATAGTCTTTCAAGCCACTACGGTGTTCACACTCCACATAGAAACAGGGAATAATTCAGTTCACTAAATAAGTGCTGTTCTGAAGTCCACGAGTTTATTTCACATTTTTAGGCCCCGGGCGCACTATGTTAAAGTCAACCACCCGTTTCATGCAAGCAATCTTTCGCGTGGTGTGCAGCACAGTAAACTCTTTGCCAAGCAAGCAAAAATCTGCGTTTGCACGCCGTGCAGCAGGCGAAAGGGGATAGTGCCCTCGGCCTCTAGGGGAGGTATCATACTAAGTCCTGTCTGGCACAGTCAAATGCTGCCTGCAAAACGTAGACCAAAAGAAGTAATGGCAGATGCTGACAGCGTCTGACTAGACTTAGTATGACACGGTCTTCCCGGATTTACTAACAAAATGTAGGAAATTACGGTGTGCATTTCTTGTCTGCATCTGACCGTGTCTGACCGGGCTTGCCATGATACCTCCCTTACCCCCATTAAGCCCATGCAGCACTAAGACATGGCAGACAAAACATCGGACTACAATTTTTCCAAACAACCAAGCGGAGTTTTTGATGCTTTGAGCAAACGTATCATAAACAAACAATCGTTTATTGTAAATCAAAATGAGAGGCAACATCCTGATGTGCGTTGCACCAATACAGCAGCTGCGCATCCGCGCAGCTGAGGGCAGTGGTTCTCAACGTGGACAATATTGCCTCCCAGGGGCGATTTTGGTTTCTGGGGGGGGGGGGGGATTAAGAAAAGGGCGACAAAACGGCGCAATTGACGATTTAAGGGCAAATACAGGGCAATTACTGACTTGTTCAACAGCACGCGGAGGTAGGTTTTAGGAATAGAAAAAGCCTACATGTATTTTCCCGTGCTTTTGAAAGAGAATGGTATCTTATGTGATGAATAAACAACACGTCCAATGCCATTGATAAGGTTTCGAAAAATTAACGTCATAATTTGAATGTTGTCTGTGTTCTTGTGAGTTTGAGTTTTGGGTTATACGGCGCGTCTGCACGATAACGGCCATTTTGCGTGCTTTACGGTCGATTCGGGTACAAGTTCTTTATTTGTGTTTCCGTATTCAGAGCTTTTAAGTTTAACATAGAACTGTATCTGTTGGGTTTGAGGTTTTGATTTCGGGGAAAGGGGGGGGGGGGAGGTGAGAAGGTCGGGGGGGGGGGGGTGAAAGAAAATTTGGAGCCTAAGGGGACTATTGCCTGAAAAGGGTTGAGAACCAATGGCTTAGAAGGAACATTCGATCTAGAGATGGAGAATGTTAAGCCCTGTAAAATAACACCGAAACTTCCTTGAACTGCATTGCCTTATCTTATAAGAAAACAGTAGGATTTGGCTTAGGAAAGGAGCAGGACGGTGAGCATTCGGGGATTAGAAAACTTGAGACCCGACAGAGCATTAGAAGTAAAAAATCTAATGGCAGATTAGACAGTTATGCCTGCACATCTGTTGCAAAGGATTTGGCTTAAGGTGAGGCAAGTCGTGGAGCAGTTAAGATAGCAAACATACTGAACAGGGCCAATTTTTGTATTCTTAACATGTGCAGTAATTTTTTATGGATATATCCATTAAAAAAGGAGTGCATTAAGAAAACCAACATGATTTCATAAAAATTTGGTATCCAATATGGCCGCCGCAGACTAAATATAACATATAAATTTTGAAACACCCTACCATCACTATTTATTGCTTGATTGTCTTCAAATTTTGCAAGCATGTTGCATTTGACCTGTATTCTCCAAAGAACCTAAACAAAATAGATATCCTACATTAAATAAATTTGCTGTAGACAGTTGAATTAGACATTTTGCTTAAATGCACAAAAATTTCAACATAATTAGTATCCATGACCACCAGGAAAGCCACATTATATAAAATAACCTGTATTTTTAAGAAACCTTATCTCTCAGGTCACTCTCCTACCGAAACTCAAATGTAACAGAGACAATCTGAACTGAACATCATTGTTCACACACTGAAGTTCCTCAAGGCTTATTTCCTACCCGCAAGATTTAACAGAGCACGACAAAACAGATACGTTTTGAATAATCTCCACAAAACACAATCTATACCTATAGGGAAGGGGGTTTAATGACACAATTAGGCCTACTATATTTAAATTTACCGATGACGTCATGAGACATTCGAACTGTTCAACGCGGTGGTTAAACACAGTTGCTGTGGACTTTGTATGGGCGATTCGAGGCACAAAGATCAGCTGCACATGAAAAGTGTGTACAAAGAACCATATCTAAGAATGTAGTATGTCAAATTCGGAGAGAGCTGAACCATGTTTGTAGATTTTACGGTGCATGACAGATATCACCCTTATCTAAAAAAAACAAATTGTGAGAAAAAGAGAAAAACAGAAATTTGCTGCATGCAAAAACATATTAGGCTCACATTTTGCCTCCTAATGACCCCCTGGAGTATAAACATCCCCTCCTGATGCTGTAGATTTCTTCTGGAATCCTTTTCTTTGGGCTCTGAACTTTTTCCCCCGTTGTTTTGTCTTTTCCGATGATTTTATCGAAGCAAATAATTATTGCTTATTATTGTTGTAGTAGCATAAAAATATCGCATTTGGGCAAAACTTACTTGTAAATAGTCTGAAAAAGTGCTTGGTTACCGCTATAAATAAGTGGTTGCTAAGCAAATATGTGATGAGGGTGCTTCACAAAAAAATAGTAATAAATCACAAATGTGTTTGTTTACATGTGTTTAAGCTTTGTTTCTTAAAGAGAAATGTTTCACCTAAAGAAAAATTAATAAAAAATATGTAGACCAACTTGAGCATAATTTGATGGTCCTCAGGGGTGTTGCTACCTTAAAAGGAATTAATTCCAGGTTAATAAAAACTAGGCAAATCAAAAAGCAAAGTTACGACTGCAAATCTGCTACAGAGGATAGGAGAGTTGGGACGAGAACAGGGCGGGGTGCAACTGCATTCGAGAATTAAAAAACCAAATTAATTCCAGATCGTTAAAAGTAAGAAATCAATAAGCAAAATCAAAACAAGTTATTATTGCACATGCAATTTTGTTATAAGTATACAGGCAGAGCTGAATTCATGGATTCCTTCGTCAATACAAAACTGAAGGGACACCCAGGCGATTGCCTGAAAAGGGCCGAGAACCACTGGTCTGATGTATAGGGAACGGGATTGAATGGCACAGTTACTATATTTAGATTTACGTCATGGGACATTCGAACTGTTCAACG
The DNA here is from genome assembly GCA_963931925.1 of Onchidella celtica. Classification (NCBI taxonomy): domain Eukaryota; kingdom Metazoa; phylum Mollusca; class Gastropoda; order Systellommatophora; family Onchidiidae; genus Onchidella; species Onchidella celtica. The sequence goes on from OZ007581.1 coordinate 33,809,023, forward strand.
CGGCGGTTAAGCACAGTTATGGACTTTGTACACATTTTTTCATGTGCAGTTGAGCTTTGTGCCTCGAATCGCCCTTACTAAGTCCATAACAACTGTGCTTAACCACCCCGTTGAACAGTTCGAATGTCTCATGACGTCATCGGTAAATTTAAATTTAGTAGGCCTTAAGCTGGGTTCTCATGCGTACGGAAACGGAAACGGCAAAAAATCCATCTTATAGTAAAAAGAAAGAGTGTTTCCATGTGTACGGAAACGGCGTGCGGAAACTTTCTTTCTATTTCACTACTTGAAGGCTTTTTGACTTTTCCGTTGCCGTTTCCATATACATGAGAACCCAGCCTAATCGTGTCATTAAATCCCGTTCCCTATAGGTATAGATAATATTTTGTGGAGATTAAATACAAGACGTCTCTGTTTTGTCGTGCTCTGTTAAATCTTGTGGGCAGGAAATAAGTGTTTGAACAATGGTGTTCAGTTCAGACTGATGATCTCTGTTACACTTGAGTTTCGATAGGAGAGTGACCTGAGCGTAAGGTTTCTGCGTATCCATCCCGCCAACGCATTGTCTATGTCGTAAATCGATAGGTATTTGCCATATTGTTGTATGTGACATTTTGCCGATTTTAAGGCTTTATTATTAGCCATAGAAATCAACACAAGTACAATTAACTGGGCTTCACTGTTAAAGAAAATGGTGGGGAAATCTGGACTTGGATACATCTGCGAAAGCCAAAAGGTTGATCAGACTTTGTTGTTTATATCTGAATTTGAACAACGTCTACGTGACAATTTTCAACAAACATGCCGCAGCGATATAGAGCATTCATGTGAGAATCTGCTATATAGACATTTAGCTATTGAATTTTACTCAGAAAATTATTTACATGAAGTAAAGCAGAAGCATTTAAGGATAGCCATAGCAAAGATAAGATTGGGCTCTCATAACTTTATGGTGGAGAGGGGAAGGTGGCAGAGGCCTAAACTGGAGTATGTTATGAGATTGTGTGAGACCTGTAATGAATTGGAGGACGAATTTCACGTGCTATTAACTTGCAAAAAATTCAAAGCTATAAGGAAACAGTTTTTTTACCGTCTTGGCTACTTGTTAGACTAAACATGTTTAAGTTCATAAATTTTCTGTCGTAGATGCACGATAGAGAACTATATTCTTTTGGACTGTTTTACAGTAAAGTTCTAAACGAGTACAATAATATCGCTTTATGACTTCTCCTGGCGAAGTCTGAAAACTGTATTCATCTTTGTGTGAAAAAATAAATCATAGTGATATCTTCAATCATAGTAAATTCACGACAGATAAAGGTGAGGAAAGATCGGTGAGGGGGGGGGGGTGAAAAATGGTGACTGTTGCTGGCAATTACAAGTTGTATTTTATTGTATACTATAATAAGTAAGTGTATAAATTGTAGCAGGGAGCGGAGAAAGTGAATGACCGTGCGTTTTGTCTGTTTATTTGTTTGTTTTTAATGTTTTCAAAGATTGTTTGCATGATTCTTCTGTGTCTTTTGAATTGGCCGTCAGGCCTACAATAAACTAAACTTGAACTTGTCATGAAACTGGATCTCTCACTCCTAGTTTCATTGTGTATAAATGTCATTCCAGTCGGTTACAAACTTTCCGAGACGTATTTGTGACGTAATCTTTTATGCGTTTTAGCCCTTTTGCCAACCAGACTTCAATACTCATTTTCCAGAAAAGGCAAAAATGCACATACAAGAACATGACAAATACCGTACCAAATGAAATTATCCACTTCGACAGCGCATCTGAAGAACCGTAGCGCTAACAGTAAATCTGTGTGAAAAGTCATCAGTGAACGTTGTGTTGAAGTTTAAATGACATAATTTTAAGATGTCAGTGTTTCAATATGCATTAGAGAAAAAAAAAAAAACACATTTGGTGACTAACGTTCTACTACATAAATCAGTGATTCTCAACTCTTTTCAGGTAATTGCCCCATTAGGCTCCAAATTTTCTTTCATCGTCCTTGCCCCATTCTGTCTCACCCCCCTCCCCCAACTACTCTCCCCCTCCCGATCCATTCTCTCTCTCTCTATATATATATATATACACAAATTATGATGCTATGTTTTTCAAAGCCTTATTAATGAATAATAATATAGTCTTGTTGATTATCCATTACAAGACCAAAACCATTGTTTGTCCAATGCACTTATCAAAATAGGCATGTTGTGTTAATAAAATCCATCTTTACGTACCAATGAACAAGCCAGTGGTTGCCCTGATCGTTCCCCCAACGTCGTCCCGCCTTCATTTTTTTCAACTCACCCCCCCCCCCCCATCGCTCTCTCCACTGTTTTCTCTCCGGTGTCGCCATTATCTTTGTTCCCCCACCCCGAAATCAAAATCGTGCACGCTGATAACCACCGACATAAATCATTATTTCAACTCATTCTTCATTTCATACCTATTCAATTTTATACTTTGTCATGAACATTATATGGCTGTTAAGAGCATTAAAAACTCTTTCTTTTGATGTCTGCACATTTACTACTTGACTTCAACTATGAAGCTCACACATATTTTTTTCAACTTATATTGTAACAGGAGACTAGGACAGTAGGGTGCTTTGAACCCGATCCGCGCGCGACCCCGCGCGCTTGGCGCTGGGCAAAGCCCTTGCCTTAGTGCGCCGCTCTGAAACCGACCTGCGGCATATAACCCAGAATATTCTACATATTATGAGGACAACAACATTTATCTCCCATTGTGTTTATAATTATGGACCTTATTAACCAAGAAAATGGGAACACTTTACGAGATGTCAAGGTTTATCTCCCATGATTGTGAACACATTATTATAATATTCCTCGTGTTCACAATCATGGGAAGTAACCCAGTAAATACAACACTATTACCAAGAAAAGGCCCAGTGGTACTGAACCAACGGAGCACTCTTGTCATTTATGTGGAAGGGTCTGCAGGGCAAAAATAGGACTTATCAGTCACATGAGAAGCCATAAGTCATGAAAGAACAGTCTTTCCATTCTGTCCTCTGTGTCCTTTAGTTCTCTTTATTGTCCATGTGTTGAAATTCTCAACAATTTCTGTTCTTTATTCCTCTGGTGTTGTTGAGGTCATCATCATACCTGATGGACGAACTATTATTATTATTATTATTATTATTATTACCAAGGGGACAACGGTTACCTCCCATTGTGTCAACAGCATCACAGCAGTTATAGAATTATAAATAAAATAAAGAAAGAAATACATAGATAAATAAATATGTTCATAAATGAATGAATGGATAGATAAATAGGTAAGTAAATAAATAAATAAATTAGCCTTTGATACTGACTTTCGAATCAATCTTATCATTGGTACGAGCACATGAACCTTCTTGTTTTTTTTTCACAGTATGAATTCACAAAGAACGAAAACATCCCAGTTTGTGGGTTTGAATTCAACATGAGATATCATTGGTTAGGAAGTGCCAAAGTTGACGGGGTCGTCAGAAAAACAAAAGCTGATCCAATCAGGCAAGTGTCCTCTTTTGTCCTTTCATACAGGTGGTTTATCACAATGGTTGTAGGCTCGATCTTTGTTTTAGGAGGTTCGCTGCTCTCTCGGCATTTACACCTCGCTGTTTCTCGTTGTTCTTTTCGTTTTCCTTTGTTGGATCTTGTTGACTTGCATCTTCTGGCTTTCTTAGCTCTCAAAAGGGCTTCCACTTGGGCTTTCTAGGTCTTGTTCTCTTTTTCTTGCTTCTGCTTCTTCTTCTTCTTCTTCTAGCCCTCAAAAGGGCTCCCAATCGGGCTGCCTTCTTCTCTGTGTTGTGGGCTGGCGCCAAAGAAAAGACTGAGAGTGGAAAGGATTCCTGTCACGGGGGGGTAATGGGGTATCCTTACAAAAAGTAAGGATTTAGGCCACATGGCATGGGCGGTAAATGTTGCCGGTATAATATTTGTGTTTTATTTATCGGTTGTCGCCTCTGCTATATGCGGGGGTTACATGTTTGCTAGTTTATATGACAATAGTGGACACCTTTGAACGTTAAGTAGGGCATAACACTGGTTGCACTTCGAATACAAACATCATTATATTTGTTATATTACTGATCCAGTCAGGATAATCCCGAGCCACGCAATCAAAACACATCAAATCTGGCCATATAACCTGTCATTGTCTGGGTAGACATAATCGGTTAGTCCAATTCTTTGTTGAACCACTTGATTAAATTTTTTTTCATTTTATTACTCAGAGCTATCCCATAACAACAGGTGCAGCGCATGTAAGACATTAACGTACATGGGAGACTGTAAAATATCGGCAGATCTGGCTTTATAGAATCTGTTCAATGCGCTTTAGTCTAATTATCATGATGTATTTCTGACATTTTAGATCGGCAGCACACATGGGCTGCTGCCTGGCTGTGTCCAAGAAAACTTTCAAGAGATTGGGGAAATATGACCCTGGATTGGACATTTGGGGCTGCGAAAACCTCGAGTTATCTTTTAAGGTGAGTCAAAATGTATTACATTGTATTTGGCCAAAGGGCACGGATCAGTCAACAATTAGAGAGAATTAGGGGAGAGGTGGTACATTATTATTAAGAGATATGGTGTTTCGTTACATCATATATGGATTTTGAGAAGGAGTGTGATAAAGGTGGAAGTAGTAGATAATATGATAATAAGCTTATTGATAATGACGACTGCTATACTGATGATGATGATGATGGTGGTGGTGGTGGTGGTGGTGATGGTGGCGATGATGATGATGATGATGATGATTATGGCGATGATGATGCAAATAATAAACAACACAACCATTTGAAAGGGGGGGGGGGTGGAAGTGGATGGGATATGAATGTAACAGGCAGATTTTTATAGAAGAAGAAGAGGATGTTTTAAACTATGATGATGATTCATTTTTTGATCATGACTAATCCAAAGAAATCAGTACTCCCAGTGCCATCATTATCATCCTCAACATTGCCATCATCAATGTCATCACTACCACCACGGTGGTCATGATCACAACTATCTTCTTCAAAGGCAGCAGCATCACCATCATAAACACCAACATCCTCACTATTTTCATCACTACTGCCACACCATCAGTTTTCCATCACCACTATCTCCACTACCACAGTAGCAGTACAACTATCATTATCACCATCACCACTTCCATTACCACCGCTGAGACCACTACTGCCATCTCCTCCACCATTACTGCCATCACCACTGCCAACGCCACCACCACCACTACCGCCACCACCACTACCACCACCATCACTACCACCACCACCACTACCACCACTGCCACCGCCACCACCGCTACCACCACCACCACCACCACCACCACCATCATCACCACTGCCACCTCCATCACCACCATGGTCACCACCACCACGACAATCACTATCATCACAACCACCGCCATCACCAACACTACAATTATCACCACCACCACCACCGCCACTACCATTAGCGTCACCAAGACCACAAACTGCGGTTCCTAAAGGACACCAGTGTAAACAAATTCAATTTGGTCGGTCTCGCTTTCATACAATCAGTAATAGCACCTAATCAGATAATTGACTGACTGATAAAGCGTAGCAGCACTCACTAATAATTTTCACAGTAATACACTTTACAAAATATCTATGCTGCTCCACACTAAGGAGTATACAGCTGGGAAATAAACATAGTTCAATCTCAATCACAATCTAACAGCTCATTACACATCTAGTAAAAGTATAGTCAATGTCCTTCTCTTCGTCACAATGGGGTGACGGAAAAACTGTCACAGTTCCTGGCACGAACACATACGAGGGATCTCACCATTTCCTCGCTCGCTATGGTTTTGCGAGCGAGAGAGTCCAATGTAAGCGGTGTGCACACTTAAGCCTGGTGCACAGAGGCTTCGTCACTGTCCAGGTCTCTCACAGTGCGAATCTTTCTGTCTGTCATCTCCACTCAGGTAGGAGGCCCCCCGTGACTCGTCCTTTCGCCAAATGCTCGAAATATGAATCCACTGATCTTAGTACGTGTGTTAGCTTTTATACCCCCCGATGGTTACTAAACGTGCACGCAGAGTGGGCGCTGCTTGGACGCCATTTCCACTTGGCCGCTCCTTGCTCGCACCATTTTGCAGCGACCAAAATTAAGACAACAAGAAATGCGTTACCGAAGACGGCGTGGAAGCACCTTGCTAGCCACTCCATTTCACGACAGAGGCACCTTGGACGCACCAAAAAACTTGCAGCGTGGTGGTTTAGTGCCGCACTAATTTTCTCGTCCCTTTCAGGCCACATTTATTTATTCATTCATAGTCATACATTGCCTTAACGGCGTTCCTCTGGTGACAATGGTTTTCGAAAGTTGGTGGTTCTTTTTTCTAGGTATGGTCCAACTTTGGCAAGGAATAGCTTAAAAGTAGAAGATTTCATCTTTATATACGACAAACATCAGTTATCTGAAAATACTTGTTCCATTAAATGATGATATTCGCCATAATTATGTACCACGGCACTGGTGAATTTTGTGGACCCAGTAACGGCGTCTGTTTAATCTTCGTTTTCTTAACCAATACAATACCATTAATTGAAGGATTCCTTCTTCATCCATCCTGCTAGGTAATGAATATTCTGGGGAGAGCGGCCCGAGAGAGGCTTCCACTCTGTCGCCTCCAGGCCGCATGTTCGCTTCTGCCCTTGCTCGCTCCTTTTGGGGCCTCCAAGAGCGTCCAAGGGGCGTCCAAGCAGCGCCCAATCTGCGTGCACCTTAAGGGTCTCCCTCCCGATTGGACGATCAAGGACCTAGCCACGACAAACACAAGTTTGTCTTTCAATTAACCCTAACTGCTTTCTCAAAAGGATTATGTACACAACACAAAAACCTACGCTCGAACTTCTACAATCCTACTATGTAAACAAGAAAATCTCACACGCACACCAAAATCAAAGGGTTAACTTAATGTTTACAAACTTCACTCACACATCCCTCATCACGAAATCCGAGGCTCGATTAATAGCTAAACGCGTTTCATATTCTCCCAAAATAAACCAACCCATGACTAACAGAAAAAAAGAGCTCATGCGGCTCGTGACAACCACCACCATCACAACCTCTACTGCCACCACCGCCACCACTGCCATCACAACCACCATCATAACCACCACCACCGCCACCGCGATCACCACCACCACTACCACTACCATCACCACCATCACTACCACCACCAAAGTCACCACCACCACCAGGCCACCACCACCACCACTATCATCACCACCACCATCACCACCACCATCATCACCATCACAACCACCACCACAACCGCCGCCACCACCGCCATCACCACGGCCACCGCCGCCACCACCGCCACTATCATCACCATCACCAGCTCAATCACCACCACCATTAACACCACAACCACCACCACATCGCCATCACCACCACCACCACCACCACCACCACCATCACCACCACGACGACCACCACCACTTCATCTCCAACATGACCCACTCCTTACAATAATTCATAACGTCTACAGTACTATTTTGTTCCACCACCACCACAACAAAAACAACAACAACAACAAAACAAACAAATAAACAAACGATACCTTCTACTCCCATAGGCGTGGATGTGTGGCGGAAGTATCGAAATCATCCCCTGTTCACACATAGGCCACATGTACAGACCCGCCTTCCCCTATACATTTGCACGCGGAGATCCTACCATCAAAAATTGCCAGCGAGTCGCAGAGGTGTGGATGGACGAATACAAATACGTTTATCTGGATCGAATATCAAACCATGAGGTAAATCTTTTTCTCCATTAATTTGGGAACAAGAAATATTGCTGGACGTTATCCCAGTTTCACTAAATAGAAGCATCGATGCTGTATATTTAAGAACTTGGTAAAAAGAATTAACATCTTTTGTCATTAACTACAACGGTATATCATTTTCATCTGGTCAGTTGACATCAGAAATTTTGACATTTATTAAAGGTGTCAGCCTTATGTCATTTTCATGTGGTCAATTTGACATATTTGAGATATTTGACATTTATTAATGACATCTCCTTCCATGTCAGTTTAATCTGGACAGTTTGACATCTGGAATTTGGGCCTTTATTAATAATCACCACCACCCCCCCCCCCCCCCAAGCCTTTGTCATGTGGTCAGCGATCAGTTTGACATAAGACATTTTGACATTTATTAATGACATCTCTTTCCAAGTCTTTTTCATCTAGTAAGTTTGACATCTGGAATTTTGACACTTATTAATGACATCTCTTTCCAATTCTTTTTCATCTAGTAAGTTTGACATCTGGAATTTTGACATTTATTAATGACATCTCTTTCCAAGTCTTTTTCATCTAGTAAGTTTGACATCTGGAATTTTGACATTTATTAATGACATCTTTTTCCAAGTCTTTTTCATCTAGTATGTTTGACATCTGGAATTTTGACATTTTCTTATGACATCTCTTTCCAAGTCTTTTTCTTCTGGTCAGTTTGACATCTGGAATTTTGACATTTATTAATGACATCTCTTTCCAGGTCTATTTCATCTGGTCAATTTGACATTCGGAATTTTGACATTTATTAATGACAGCTCTTTCCAAGCCTTTTTCTTCTGGTCAGTTTGACATCTGGAATTTTAACATTTATTAATGACATCTCTTTCCAAGTCTTTTTCACCTAACCAGTTTGACATCAGAAATTTTGACATTTATTAACGGCGTTGCCTTCCATGACATTTTCATCTGCTCAGTTTGACATCAGAAATTTATCAATTTGACATCAGAAATATTGACAGATTTTATTAATGACACCAGCTTCCATGTCACTTTCATCTGCTCAGTTTCACATCAGTAATTTGTCAATTTGACATCAGGGATTTTGACATTCATTAATGACATCACCCTCCTGCCATTTTCATGTTGGTCAGGTTAAGTTCGGAGATGTGACTGAGAGAAAAGAATTAAGAAAGAAGCTCAACTGCAAATCCTTCCAGTGGTACCTGAGTGAAGTCAGCCAAGATTTGTATCTCCCAGTCAACACTGCAACCTCTGGAAAGGTAAACGTGACCCTTGTGTGGATAATGTTGTGATCAGTGCAGGATTTAGGGGTGAAATTGACCAAGGCCGGTGTAGGTGTCAGACAGGTGGCTTGCCGCTCATGAATTTTGCTGCACACAAACTCAATAGGCACTGCCCACGGTGAAGGCACCAGAATGGTGGCCAACCGCCCATGAATTTTGCTTCACACTAACTCAATAGGTACCGCCCACGGTGAAAGCACCAGACTGGTGGCTTGCCGCCCATAAATTTTGCTTCACACTAACACAATAGACACTGCCCATACCGCGGCGAAGTGGACAGTGTCTAGTGTGTAAGTATGAAGCAAAATTCATGAGCGGCGAGCCGCCGGTCTGGCGCCTACACTAGCCTTAGTCTGTTTCACCCCTTATTTAGACTCTATGTGGTCCATGGAACTTCAGGTTCAGTGGGCCCCCCTTACACAGGAATTAAAATGCTCAGCAAATCACCTAATTGGCACATCGAAGACCGTTTATTGCATGTGATTAGAATTGACACGTTATACATTAGACATAGAAAGGTTAAGTGAATTCAGTATCTGAAGTAAATATTAAAGATGTAAACATATGCCAGCAAAACATCAAATAGCCTGCCTGCTTGTCTGTCTGTCTGTCTGTCTGTCTATCTGCCTGTCTGTCTGTCTGTCTGTCTGCCTGTCTGCCTGTCTACCTGTCTGTCCGTCTGTTGTCTGCCTCTCTGTCCGCCTATCTGTCTGTTTGTCTGCCTTCCCACTTTCCTGTCTGTCTATCTATCTGTCTGTCTGTCTGACTCTGTCTGCCTATATGCCTACCTACCTGTCTGTCTGCCTTCGTGCATGTCTGTCTGTCTGTAATGTGAAATTAGCCAAAGCGTCATAGGTGTAAGCTTCAAAATTAGCATAAGGGCTACAATTGATACACAGATCAAAACATCAACATAAATGTATATATATAATTATCATTAACAAGGCGACTATTTTTCCGAAAAGAAAAAGCAGCATTTTTTTCTAGTCATCTATTAGAACAAAAACGAAAGGCCGCCAAGCCACATGCATAAACATATTCCATCTGTCAGAAAACGCCTTACCTTCTCTCTGTTGTGTATCTGTTTATCCTACAGATAACCAGTGTTGTGAACCATCGCCTATGTATTAAGAGAGAACTCCACTGGGCCAGTGAAAAGCAGCCAGCCCAGATATCACACTGTCATAGGGCAGATGATGAACAGGTATAGTTTCACAATTACACAATTCACAATTTCACGACTGGTCTAAAATGCCCACCTTTTTAAAAAATACTTTCAGTTGTGAAGTCTCATTCCCAGTCCATTTATTTTCTCTAAGGGTGAAAGTTCTGCCCTCAAAGGCCCTTTTTGGGAGGGCTCCAAAACTCTGGAAGCATTCTCATCGCCTATAACTCGACTTATTCTGATGTAAGGGGATAATATAAAAATGCTGCAAACTCTGGGTAATTTGTTCAGTTTCCTAGTTTTTGTAATAATTGCTCTATAACAATTTTCTCTCTCTGTCATACTAAGCCCAGTCAGACACGGCCAGCTTCTGTCATTATTTCTTGGGTGTATATTTTGCCGGCAGCATCTCGCCGTGATATTTCCGGCTTAGGGGGGTATCTTACTAAGCCTGGACAGACCCATTCAGACGCTGTCAGCAAAATGCATACCAAAGAAATAATGGCAGAAGCTGGCCGTGTCTGACCGGGCTTAGTATGATAGGGTCTTCCAGGATTTACTAGGAAAATATAGGAAATTATAGTGTGCACTTATTGTCTGCCAGCATCTGGCTGTGTCTGACCGGGCTTAGTAGGATAGAGTCTTCCCGGATTTACTAGGAAAATATAGGAAATTATAGTGTGCACTTCTTCAGTTCTTGTCTGCCAGCATCTGACAGTGTCTGGCCAGGCTTAGTATGATAGAGTCTTCCCGGATTTACTAGGAAAATATAGGAAATTATAGTGTGCACTTCTTGTCTGCCAGCATCTGATAGTATCTGACGGGCCTTACACCGAAATCTATATTTACCTTTCCTTTTCCTTCCCGTTTCATTGTGTCGCCTCTGGATTATTTCTTACGTGAGGCTTTGCAACATACAACTTTTTCTTTTTGCCTGAGATTTACTTTGCCAATCTCAGTGTTAATTTTATATATCATTTCCACAGCATTTTGTGTTGTCTCAAGAAGGACAGATACGCCGTGACTTAGGCTGTCTCGTGTATGACAAGAACCGCAACCTTCCAGTGGCGCACGTAAACTGTAATAACGACGACACACGCTGGACATACACTGATGTGAGTCTCTAAATGAAGATCATACAGGCTGGTCTGCAAAATTCTTCTTTCTATATAAAAAAACAGCAAGGAAAAAAAATTCTATGCTGCGAGGAAGAAATGCCCAGACCTGAAAAAAATTACATGTGAAAGATAGTTCTTTTTGCTACTATGTCTATTCCTTTGACATGAAAGCGAAGTACCGTAATTTTGTAATAAATCAAAATAGGCCTAAAAACATCAAATAATGCTTTCTCCTCAACAATGATGGCCTCCCTCCTGCCTTTGTTTTGTTTCGACTTTAGTACCGTGCATGTCATAAAAAGTAACCATATCAAGTTTGGTGCGCAGTGTCTTGGCGCGCATGAGTTCTGAAGCAGGACTGCAGATTACTGCTTTTATTGTAAGAAAGAGAGAGAGAGAGAGAGTACGTCATCGAATAATGCTTTCTCCTCAACAATGGTTGCCTCCCTCCTGCCTTTGTTTTGTTTCGACTTTAAACTTCCGGTTGCGTTTCAGAGTTTGAAGGCATGAGTTTCTGTGCCGTCTGCCTTATGCACGGTACGGGCCATGCTGGTGTTACTGTGCCAGTTGTGAGTTGTTTTCTTCCTAGACCTACATAATGTGTGTGCTGATTGTGCGTGTTGTTTGCAACCCGTTCTTTGAACGGGCCCTTACACTAGTAACTTTAAAATTTCGCAATTCAGCCCATTGTTTTAACCTGTGCCGTACGTCTTGGGCTAATGGACCCAGAAGGAGTTAAAAAACGTTTGTGATTATCTTCTTTCTGAGTCTTTATTTTCTTGAAACTCCAAGAGTTCGTCAATGACGACATTGCCCATCTTCCCATAGCTATAAAATTTTAATATATGCACTTGCGTGCTCACTAATGCCCATGCATTTTTACTATTCGTACCCGTACGTTCTGAGGTCTCACAGACACCATAATTTTAAAGAGGAATTTTACTGTAGGATTTTATTGCCACAGTCGTTATCCACTGCTCTCAGATACATCACACTCCTACAGAGGATTTTATTGTTATATTGCCTTCAAGGATGTAAAAACACACAGCTTCTCTTCTTCAAAAATGCAGACACCATACTTTTAAAGAGGATTTTATTGTACGATTTTAATGTCATACCTCTCGTCTTGCGTCCTGGGGTCTCAGATACATCACGCTCCTGCACAGGATTTTACTGTTATACTGCCTTCAAGAATCTCAAAACACACAGCTTTTTTTCTTCAAAAAATGCATGCATCGATGTGAGTCTCTTATGGATTTGATGCAGGGTGGCCTGTAAAATCACGTTGAAAATTTCTCAGGTCGACCGGCTGTTTTAAGTCTCCAAGAATGTCCAAAAACACACACTTCCTTTTCTTCAAAAAATGGCGAAAACATAAGGCCCGAAGCTTACTGAACCTAGTCTGTTTGGCCTCGATCTTGTGACCTGTGTAGTCTGTATCGCTACTAAATTCAAAAGGCGTTTAAGACTTGAGTCAAAACCGATGCGTAACATGACTTGACTTAATGGGCCACTAGCCTTAAGACGCCCCCGATATAGTTTAATATTTTGCGAAATTTTGAAGTCATTTGCAAAAAAATCTATTCTATTTTCCTTTCAGATAATGAAGTCATGAGAATTTTTCCATATTTTTTCCATACTAAAATCACATACAAAAATAATTATTTCCTAACTGTCTTTCAGTCATGGGAATTATAAAGACTTTTCTAATATTCTTTCAGGCATTGAAATCATTACCACATGGAACGTAATTTTCCCGAGCGATCAGAGTAATGAAAAGTTGTCTTGTGTTCTTTTAGATCTTGAAATCCAGAACACTTTTCTAAGTCTGTCTTCTTGAGAAATGTATCTGTTTGAGTAGGTTTTTTCTTTTCGGGGGTGGGGGTGGGGGGGGGGGGAGGGGAGGGTAGGAGGAGGAGGGTAGGGGAGCAGAGAAGTGGATGATGAAAGAACATTTCCAGCCTATGGGCCAATTGCATGAAAAAGTCTGGTTTTCTCAGTCTGTCTTATTGAGGAACGTATCTGTTGGGTTTGAGGAGGGTTTTTGTTTTCGGGGGAGGGGGAGGAGGAGGGGAGGGGAGGGGAGGGGAGGAGAGAAGTGGATGATGAAGGAATATTTCGAGCCTATGGGTCAGTTGCATGAAAAAGGTTGAGAACCAGTGACAAATACTTAAATGGATAACCCCTGCCCTCTGTTGAGACGAGACAGGCAATGCAGGATAATTATATGTTAATTTTTTTCTTCCTTTCTAATTTTCAGAAGAACCAGATAAAGTTAGAAGGATCAGATCAGTGTATAGCATTGTCGGAGTCCCAGTCTGAGATTTTAATGAAGACCTGTAATGAAAACGACCTTTCTCAACAGTGGGACTGGCCTAGAAAAAGCATACTTTGATCCTGTGTGACATGTCCAGTAAGTGTCCACTGCTCTCTTTCTTCCTCTGTCGCTGTCCCTTTCTTTCTCTCTCTCTCTCTCTCTCTCTCTTTTTCTTTCTTCTCTGTCGCTCGCTCTTTCTTTTCTCTCTCTCTTTTTCTTTCATTCTTTCTCTCCCGCACTCTCTTTCTTCTCTCGCTCTCTCTCTTTCTCTCGTTTTCACTCCTCTTTCCCTCTTTCTCTGTTCTCCCTCCCTGTTTCTCTCTTCCTTTCTTTTTTCTCCCTCCATGTTTCTCTCTCTCTCTCTCTTTTTCTTTGCTCTCTCACCATCTTTCTCTCTCTTTCTTTTTTTCCCACCATCTTTCTATCTATCTCTTTTCTCTCTCCCTCCACCTTTCTCTTCTTTCTCCTCCATCCATCTTTCTCTCTCTCTCTCTTCCTCCCTTTCTCTCTCCGTCTTTCTCTCTCTCTCACTCTGTCTCTCCCTGAATCATTCTCACCCTCTCTTCTCTTTTACCCTCCCTTCTCATCCTCACTTTTTCATTTTTCACTTTTCAATCAGTAACTGAAGCTAAAATAAAATGATATTATGCGTTGTAATTCTGAATTTATTATCCTTTTTTTTTCCTTCACTCATCTGTCACATATATTATTATATAAATTCACTGTTAAGATCGTGAGCAGGGCTGGATTAAACCGTTAAGCAAAATAAGCAGGTGGTGCTTAGGGCATCAAGCTGAGGGAGGGGGGGGGGGCACCACAGCAAATAATAAAATTTTCATTGCTAGCTTTACTACGGACCATATAGTGCAAAAATGCAAATGAACCAAGGTTCACAAAATTGTCTGAAATGAAAAACTTACAGTATTTGCTGGCATATAAGACCCCCCCCCCCCCCTCCCCCCTTTTCAGAAAAAAATATTTTAAAATGTATTTTAAAAAATGGTCCTGCGTCTACTGCGGGAGTGGGGATGGTGGGGATGGAGGCACCAAAATATTTCAAGTGTTTAGGGTCTCTAAAGGTCTTAATCCAGCCCTGATTGTACTAAGAGACAACCGGCAAATGACATTTGTATGTGAGACATGAATTATTTCACCGTGGTTTTTTCTAGAGTTGTCCAGTTGGGGACCGTGACGAGAAAGCTCCACATTCCAGCTTAGAAGAATATTCAGCTTGTGTTCATCAACCTGATGGAGGAAGTGATGTCTTTCCTAGGACTGGGGTCTGCAGCGCGCCGTTCATCATTCTATGTGGTCACGGTCATTCCACAATAGGCTTCACCAATTTTACCAAAAATTCCCAAATTCTGTGACCTTAACCTTGCTCTTAGGTGAGACAAACATTGTATTTCGTACTAGTCAGTTGATGTGAATAGTCTGATTTACTCATGGGCAGTTGTTTGCCTTCTCCACTCACCACTCTATTTGATGGCTGACCTACATTCAACTAGCTGGGTTTTCTCTAAAATCTGGTTTTCTACTATTGCTTAAGTCATTTTTTGGGGTATTTTTTGAAGAAAAAAACAAAAAAACTGTTCACTTCGAATTTGGCGGTAGCTGTTTGTTAGTAGAGGGAGTGTAGTATTTTACATAGTAAGGTATAGCTGAACAGGGAACACAACTCTGTAGTTTCTCTGTTTGGCTTTGTAATTTGACTAAGCTCCCTTGATACCAGTTTTAGGTGATGATTTAGGTAGATGTGGGTTTCCGTTTAACTCTTTGTGTGCTATGAATTTTCCCACGTTCCCAGAAAGAAAATAGTGGAGGGGAGGGGGGGGGGTGAATGAAGACTAACTACAGCAACATCTATCAATAGAAAGCCAACTTTCTTTCTCCCCGAAACAAAATAGCCTAGCATTCTTCTACACCGATACATCGGTGATTGGCACAAACGTGACCAGCGGAAGAACTGATGTATAGGTGACTGGCACACAAAGAGTTAAAAACACATTTTATAAGTCAACAAAACAAAACAATGTATAACTGTTGGACGGTGAAATAATATGATTGTCCGAAGACGGCAGTGAACGCGGAAAAAGTGATCATTGTTCGATTTCGTGGTTGGCAGACCGATCCTCTACACATTAGTGTTGTTGATTGTAGATGACAATGTGTGAGGTTATCAGTGGACATGAAAGTTGAAAATTCCAAAGATGTCCCCGAAGACTATGGGTAGAAAATCTTTTTCGTTTCAAGGGCCTCAGATTTGGAATTCTCTGCTTTCTGTCTGTGAAAGAGATTGAACATTTTATGACTTTTAAACATCAGCTGAAGAGTCATATTTTTACACTCTGAACGTCCACGCGCTTTTTTCCTGAGTATTTAAATGCGTGTGTGATTTAGGATAGATATGGCATAAATGTTGTAAAGCGCTTTGAGCCTGGGTGTTAACGGGATGGAGGGCTACGTAAATGCTATGTATTATTATTATTTAGTTGCTATAGTTCATTTACGTCATGAACATTTAGGTTGTAATTTTTGTACAAAGACATGGTACTTTAATGTAATATTATTCGCAATGATTGGTATATTTTGAAAATATTTGAAGCCTGGAGACTGTAAGTCTGAGTTTAAGTTAGGGTTTTACGGCTCGTCGGCACGATCACAGCCACTTTGCGCCTTTGACAATCAATTTGGGTACGCGTTCTATATTTATATTTTCATATTCAAAGCTTTCTAAATTTAACAATGGAATTAAATACCGTACTTTTATATAATTTTATCACATTGGTAAAGTTCTCAAAAAGTTGTTTTGGTATGTATACTAAATATGTAAATATATATTTTTTAAACTTTTTGTATGTATTGTATACTAACTTTGCCCGATCATGGTACGGTGCACGTTTTGTTTCTTTGGACAACTGAATAGGGGCATGGGACAAAAGACAACAACTGAGGAACCAGGCGTACCCCCCCCCCTCCAAAAAGGGGTTAATTTCTCGTCTATTGTAATTTTCTTTTTTAACTAGCTGAGTTGCCCGGCCCTGCCCGGGATAAATCGATTTATTAGTTTCAGTTCTGGGTACTGATTATGGACCTGCTTCATTTTGCCTGTTCCTTTAGCTTTATTTTATTTTTGTTTGTTTTTAGATAAGTTTTACTGCTCTCCCTTTGCGCGTTGACATCCTGCGCATCCCGTCAGCATCCGTCAAATGACAATGATTTGCGCACGGGTTAGTTTATTTGTTAGTGAACACATCGCAGGAAATGATAACGTCATGTGTAGGCGGAAGTGGGCTATTTTTAGAAACATACATCAATATCTTATTGATCGTAAATTTCGGATCAAACGCTCTCGTGAATTTAGTCTTTAATTATAACCGCATTTACCGATTAACTCAGAAATAACAAACGGTTTTGTTTGTGTATAGCGATAGGAACAATGTTCCCTATCCCATAATTCTTTGTGCCAAATTTCAGGTCGGTGCGTTGTGTAGTTTCCGAGTCCATAGGACTATTAGGGGTTTTGTTGTAGCTTTATTATATAGATACACTCATTTCAGGCAAGAACTGTTATTGTTTTGTGTTGCAGACGAGTGTGGTTTGATAAAACAACGAATAAGTTCTGTTCACAAGGATTTGAGTTTTATTTTTTTTTCTTCACATTTTTAAATGTTAAAATTTGCTCAGTTTGAGATGTCCGCTACTGGGTTTCGTCATGTTACATGGCTGCTCTTTTAATCCAAATAGTTTTACCATCAAAATTGCGGTACTTTTCATATTAAATAACATATATCTAGTTTGTTAAGAAATAGAAAATTGGAATTACTTCCGTGCTTAAATCAAAATATGACCAAAAACGATGTTTTAAAGTAGACTATGTGTGACTTTTTTTTTTACAGTTCCTAGAGACATGTCTTTGTCTACAGAATGCATAATGATCAATGGTGAACTTGTCATGTGCTTTTGTACTGAAATGAATAGTTCGATTTTCAGAAATATTTCTTGTACTTAATTTGTACTTTGGTAGCACCAGTGATATTTTTCACCATATGACGGCTGCGTTTAATTCTTAGAAAAAAAGGAAAAAGGTCATTAAGCCTGGAGAGAGAGAGAGAGAGAGAGAGAGAGAGAGAGAGAGAGAGAGAGAGAGAGAGAGAGAGAGAGAGAAAGAGAGAGAGAGAGAGAGAGAGAGAGAGAGAGAGAGAGAGAAAGAGAGAGAGAGAGAGAGAGAGAGAGAGAGAGATGGAAACGGGGACAAGATCACAGGTAAAGCTGGGTACATAATCTACTATCTTGTGTATTTAAAAGTTTTTAGACGATGAATGTTAAAATTGATGGTCTTGGACACCATGTTTCTCTTATGTATGATGAATACAAGAACCTTAGTAAAGTGGATCGCAAGGTGAGGTCCAGTCTTGCAACCTCCTGGGCAGGACCGCCTGAACAACATTGTGGGCCCATAGGCAAAGCAATAGGCTGCTGCGGATTTTTCTTCCCCATTTCAAAAACCAATGTAAATTTCCATGCATGGGGCCCCCTAAATCCTTGGGGCCTCTGGGCAACTGCCCCGTTTGCCCATGCATTAAGATGACACTGGTCCTAAGCCTCCAGACCAAACACTTCTTGGCTGTTTTCCTTGGAGTCATCTGAAGTCAGAAATCTACTGGGGCTGGCCTGGGAGAACTGTTGCACTAAAGGAGGAAATTATCTCTGCATGTAACAACATCAGTTGTGTCAAACAGAGCCGTCTAAACGCATGGGTATACTAGGGGTCCCCAAGAGCTGGGGGGGGGGGGTTGGGCACCTCAAAGGTTTAGGGGAGGCCTGTCTCAAGGGTTTAGGGGAGGTCCACCTGAAGGGTTTTAGGGGAGGCCTGTATCAAGGGTTTAGGGGAGGTCCACCTGAAGGGTTTTAGGGGAGGCCTGTCTCAAGGGTTTAGGGGGGGGGGCATCTCAAGGGTTTAGGGGAGGCCCGCCTCAAGGGTTTAGGGGAGGCCCGCCTCAAGGGTTTAGGGGCCCCATACTTGCAAATTTACATTGGTTTTTTTGTCTTGGGGAAGAAAACCCTATTGCTTTGGCCGGGGGACCATTATGATCTGAGGTCGGCCCCACGGTTACATTTAGAAACGTTCAACGATAATGTATTCAGCTAAATACACAAGTGTCGCGAAGTTCAGTCCCAGCCAAGAACCCTACCCACATCTGACATGTAGGATTGAGGTCAAGTTTGCACATAGGAATAGCATCGTCTTTATCTAGATCTGCTGGATACGCCATCGGTCCCACGTCGGTTTGATGTAGGGAACCCCTCCTACGATATTCCTATCAACCTGAAGGAAATCCGATACAAATCTATCTTGCATTGACGTAGGGCTGCTGAGCTGGGTATCTATCGTAGTAAAAGTTTTAAATACATGTTTGCCTATATATCCAGACGTCTGGAATCACCCTATATGTTATCGGGCAATACACTATGGATATTCTCTTTTGTATTTTGACAATGCATGAATAATAATGTATTTTTTAGTGCACTTTGGATTACAATACTCTGGTCACCATTATACTAACAGTGTTTGGTCATTGTTTTTCGGTGTTTGCCTGTCCATCTGTCCGATTGTCTGTTGTCTCCCTCCTTCTTTATTTCTCATCCGTTTCATCTTTATTTCATTCTGTTCTGGACAACTTTCCTCTTATTCTCTGTCATTTTAGTTCGCTTTAGTCGCTTTTTACTCTCAACTGTTTTCTTTTCGTTTTGCCTTATAAATGTCTCCTATCTTACCCTCTTTCACTCTTGTTTGTGAGTATACTCTTCTCTCCCCTCTATCACTCACACAAACACAGACACACACACACAAACACACCCGCACACACGCATACGCATGCACGCACGCACACACACAATTGCGTACATGAATTTCAACTATTTTTTTTCTTTCTTTTTAACATTATGCACATGAATGCGAACTTATGACAGAGATACGTGCCTACGCCATTGAGTTAAAACAATATCGCCAACGAAACACTGTATGAACGGAAATAAATGAGTTTAAGTTTACAAAGAATGTTTAACAGTCTGTATACAAAAATCCAAATTTAAGATAGACATGACATACTAGATTACGTCATGGAATTGCTACAAGAAAACACTGCATGAGCAAAAAAAAAAAACAAATGCATAGTTGAATTCCAAATAAAAATTTAATACGTGCTTATGTCATGGAGAGAATACATTACTACAACGTAACACTGTATGAACAAAAATAAACGTTAAGTACTAGTAGAGTTTAAGTTGTTTTTTTTAACAATTATGTTTATAATATCCAAACTTCAGATTTAACTACGAGCTGGACTTTTTTTTTTTTTTTTTGTTAATCATGACTGGCGTGAGTTTTCTATTTTGATAAAACACAATAAAATGGTAGCAACACGTCGTCAAAATATTGAATGTGTGATTGTGGATTTCATGCAGTGTGTTAGATTATCTGTGTGAAGACTGCTTCGTTACCATGATGATGATGATGATGGTGAGATGATGATGATGATGATGATGATGATGGTGATGATGATGATGGTGATGATGATGGTGATGATGGTGATGGTGATGATGGTGATGATGATGATGGTGATGGTGATGATGATGATGATGATGGTGATGATGATGATGGTGATGGTGATGATGGTGATGATGATGATGGTGATGATGATGATGATGATGGTGATGGTGATGGTGATGATGATGATGATGATGATGATGATGATGATGATGAATAAGTGAATAGCCCTCCCGACAACGAGACTGAACTTGTATCATTTCTAGTGTGGAATGAAGAGAGGTGGGGGCGTGGCTCCTTTCATTACAAACACTTTTTTTGTCACAAAGTAAAAATCTGAGTTCAGATTGTGGTTTGATACTAAATACTACATGATTGTTAAGTTTTTAAGTTTAAAGACCATGTGTATATATGTGTTGGGAAAACCCCAACGATCAAGAAAATGAAGAGTGAAAAGTGAAAAGTGAATCATCAATGTAAACGATCAAGAAAATGAAGTGTGAAAAGTGAAAAGTGAATCATCAATGTAAACGATCAAGAAAATGAAGAGTGAAAAGTGAAAAGTGAATCATCAATGTAAACGATCAAGAAAATGAAGTGTGAAAAGTGAAAAGTGAATCATCAATGTAAACGATCAAGAAAATGAAGTGTGAAAAGTGAAAAGTGAATCATCAATGTAAACGATCAAGAAAATGAAGTGTGAAAAGTGAAAAGTGAATCATCAATGTAAACGATCAAGAAAATGAAGAGTGAAAAGTGAAAAGTGAATCATCAATGTAAACGATCAAGAAAATGAAGTGTGAAAAGTGAAAAGTGAATCATCAATGTAAACGATCAAGAAAATGAAGAGTGAAAAGTGAAAAGTGAATCATCAATGTAAACGATCAAGAAAATGAAGTGTGAAAAGTGAAAAGTGAATCATCAATGTAAACGATCAAGAAAATGAAGAGTGAAAAGTGAAAAGTGAATCATCAATGTAAACGATCAAGAAAATGAAGTGTGAAAAGTGAAAAGTGAATCATCAATGTAAACGATCAAGAAAATGAAGTGTGAAAAGTGAAAAGTGAATCATCAATGTAAACGATCAAGAAAATGAAGAGTGAAAAGTGAAAAGTGAAAACTGAAAAATGAAAAATGAAGCACTATCTAAAGGCGGCCTAAACGGACCGAATCTAGGTGGGCTCTGTGTGCAGTTGTTGAAATTATATAGTGCAATTCTTCTCACCTAAAGCGCCTAGTGGCTCGGTGACCGAATTCGGTGGGCCTTTGTGTGGCTACCCTTAGGACAAAAAGGGTTAATGACCAGGCATTAAAAAAAATAAAAAAATAAAACCTAAATCAGTGGTTCTCAACCCTTTTCAGGCAATCGCTCCATCCATCAGGCTCCACACTCTTCCCCCCCCCCCGCTCCCCGCTCCCCACCCCCACTCCACACACACACACACACACACTTTATTTGAGGAGGTTTCGCTGCCCTTGGTATTTACACCTCACTTTTCTTCTTTTATATTTTTCTTGTTCTCGTTTCTCTGCGTGTTTTTGTTTGTAAGGATTAGATCTAGTTCTTTAGAATTTTGCCCGGGCAGCGGCCTTGTTCGGCCTGCTCTTCTCCACTTTAAACTGTCAAGGTATCTTTAACGTGCGCAACATGCACACGGGCCCTCCGAGTTTTTTGTCCTTATCCGAGAAGACTAGGTGCTCGATCCAACCTACCATGGGATAAAAAACAGGAATCCCCCCCCCCTCCTCCCCCCCCCCCCAAAAAAAAACAAAAAAAAAAAAATCAAGTTCCAACATGCCTGTACCGACCGGGGGATCGAACCCCGCTACCTTCGGCATGATTGGCGAGTATCTTGCCTCTTGACCAACGTGTCCCCCTACTCAAACCCAACAGATACATTTCATAAGAAGACAAGACTACACACAAAATATGATGTAAATGTTTTCACAGCCTTATTAATGATAATACGCGTGTTAATTATTCATTATAAAACAGAAAGGTTTCTTTATCAAACACACTTATTAAGAAAATAGGCCTTTGCTATTCACAATACATGTACCACCTACGCATTCTGTTGAACATGTCAGTGGCTATCTTGTATTTGGCCACCTCAGTTCTTGTTTGTTCTATCTCCATTTTCTGTAAAACTAGAGATCTTTTAGTATGTAGAAGAGGTATAACAAATGCACACTTTGGCACTTGTTTAAAATGCCTTTGTGGCACTTACCAAGCTGTTTCACAGTTACGATATAATTATTATATATTATAACCCCTTTTCATTATACTAAACCCGTAAACATTCAACGAAGGATTTTCAGTTGTGCAAAATCTGGAGTTGGAACAAGCGATTTCCCCTAATTTTCTGATTTGCCCCCCCCCCCCTCCCCGCCCCAAATCAGTGCCATTCATGTCCCCCCCCCCACCCCCCATCCACACACACACACACTTTGTCCTTCATCGTTTTAGCCCCCTTGTCACCCCTTTCTTCTTTTAAGTTCCCCTAAAAATGAAACTCGTCCCCGGGGCTGATATCGCCCATATTGAGAACCATTGACCTAAAGTTTTGTTTCTTGGTTTCGGTGTCAGCGGTGAACAGTTTTTTCCCTGCAGCTCACGGGATACCGGTACACTGGTAGTTCAGTCCAAGCCAAACACGGCAGGAGACACGTGGAAAGAACCCGGCCAGTTCACAGTTTCAGCCCACAGCGACAACATGGGTGTGAGATTGGGGGGGGGGGGGGGGGGGAGAGGTTTTCGCAGTTGATCAAGGGTATTTGACGCCTTCATGGATTGACTGAGACGCTGATATCTGCCGATGGTGTCCAGCCAGCGTGCCTACTTCAATGCGACGTAAGATTTATGTGGGATTTCTGTGGAGATGGTAGGTTTACCGTGGGTGCCTACACATCGGATGTCCTTAGAGTTGCTGACTCGGTAAGAAGTTGATAGCCTAACTGCTGAAGGTGAAGTTTCTTTAACCCTCTAGTGCCCAGGGGAAAATTTGCCAATCCCAGATCTTTTGAAATTATATCCTGAACTGATTTTAAATAGTAAGATTATTGCAAAAATATAAGTATGTAATTGGAAAAATTATTTGATAATAAAATTGGATGAATAAGTATCAGAGATAGAGCATTTTGGCTCCAGGTGACCTGTTTCAAATATGGTACACTGGGTGCTAGAGTGTTAAGGTAAGGTCATGCATATGCTTTCAATTTCTAGATCTGGCATTGATTTGATAATTGATAGGGATTTGTGCATGTTGATAGATCTAGATCTTATACTTTATCAGTTACGTCGCTCTACCATTGCATGGCAGTGTTATCAAACTTGTCCCTAACCCCATTAAAATGTATTATTAAACCTGTTCCTGACCATATCCAAACCTATTATTACACCCATTCCTAACTCGATCCAAACCTATAATGAAACCTATTCCTTATCCCATTCAAACATATTATTAATCCCATTCCTAAACCCACCCAAACCTACTATCAGGCCCATTCATAACCCCACCTATCGTATTATTTAACGTATTCCTAACCCCATCCAAAGTTATGATTGAGTTCATTATTAAGCCCCTCCAAACGTGTTATTAAATCCGATCCTAAATGCACCCAAGCCTGTTATTAAAACCGTAGTGATCCCATGCAAAGCCCTTATTTAAACCGTTCCTAATCCCGTCCAAACTTATTGTTAAACTCTTTGTAACCGCATCCAAACTTATTATTAAACCTGTTACTAACCCAATCAAAATCTGTTTTTAAACCCGTTCCAAACCCCATTCAGATTTGTCATTGAATCTTTTTTTAACATCATACAAACCTATTAATAAAACCGTTCTTAACCCCATTGAAACCTATTCTGCCGTGCAAAGGCAGAGCGATGTATGTGCCCTCTTTATACTTTATCAGTGACATCGCTCTACCTTTGCATGGCAGTATCATTAAACCTGTCCCTAATCCCATCCAAACTTATGTTTAAACATATTTTGAACCTTGTCCAAACCTATGATTAAACCCTTTTCTAACCCTATCCAAAACTATTATTGAACCTATTCCTTACCCCATTCAAGTCTATTACATGACGTATTAAACCAATTCCTAACCCCCACCTCAAATTGTTATTATTAAACCTATCCGTGGCCCCATCAAAACCCTAATCTATATCTACTCATTCTTAACCCCATCCAAATCTATTAATAAATTATTTAACCTGTTCCTGACCTCATCCAAAGCTGTTATTAAACTTGATCCAAACCGCATACAAGTCTATTATTAAAGCCGTCTTAATCCCATCCAAACCTGGTATTAAACCTGTTTCTAACCCCATCCAAACCTATTATTTTAAGTCGGTTCTAAATCTATTATTAAACCTGTTCCTAACCCCAGCCAAACCTATCATTAAACCCGTTCTTTACCCCAATTCAAATTTATCATAAAACCGTTCTTAACACCATCCCAATCTATTATCAAACCCGTTCCTAACCCCATCCAAACCTATTGTTGAACCCGTTCTTAACCCCATCCAAACGTATTATCAGCCTGTTATGAACCCCATTCAAACCTATTACTGAAACTATTCCTAACCCCATCCAAACCTATTCTGCCATGTAAAGGCCGAGCGACGTATGTGGTGTCTTTATACTTTATAAGTTACGTCGCTCTACCTTTGCATGGCAGTATTGTTAAGGTCCCTAATCCCGTCCAAACCTATTATTAAACATATTCTTAACCATATCCAAACATAATATTAAACACGTTCTTAACTCCATCCAAACCTATTATTAAACTCGTTTCTAACCCCGTCCAAATCAATTTATATAACTCGCCACTAACCCCATCCAAACCTATTTCTAAGCCTGTTCCGAACCCCATCGAAACCTATTTTTGAACCCATTCCTAACTCCATACAAACATGTTATTTAGTAAACCCTTCCTAACCCCATCCAAATATATTATTAATCTCTTCTTAACCCGATCTAAACCCACTATTAAATGTGTTCTAAACCCCATCCAGACGTATTGTTGAACCTATTGCTAACCCCATCTAAACATAATTATTAGTTAGCCCATTCCTAACTCCACCCAAACCTATTCGGCCATGTGGAGGCAAAGCGACGTATGTGCTCTCTTTATACCTCATCTGTTACATCGCTCTGCCTTTGCTTGGCAGTATTATTAAGCCTGTCCCTAATCTCATCCAAACATATTAAATCTGTTCTTAACCATATCTAAACATAATATTAAACCCCTTCCTAAACCTATCCAAATCTATCATTAAACCCGTTCTTAACCCCATCCAAACTCATTAGTAAATCAATTCCTAACCCATCCAAACCTATTAGTAAACCATTCTTAACCCCATTCAAACCCATATATATATATTATATTAAATCCTTCTTAACCCCATCCAAACCCATTATTTAATCCTCTCGTAACCATGCCCAAAGCCATTTATTTAACAAATTCCTAATCCTATCCAAACCTATTATTAAACCTGTTCTCAACCCCATCCAAATCTATTATTAAATCCCGTATCCCTAACATTCAACTGATTCATTTCCAGCAAGTTTCTTTCAGAGTTCTCATATTGTCCCCTTCGAAAGACGGTGATCAGTAATATGGCTGTAAAGGAGCTTTGGAATTAGAGAAATATTGTAAAATGCCAAATTATTAGCAATCAAACAAAGAATATTTCTCAGTGTATTTTTCTTGTACTATCTGAAGTAGATGCTTTTCAGACGGACAGCTCAGAGCGACTTGTGGTAGTGAATCAGTAAAAATTCTCCCCGTAAACCCTCAACCCAAAATAGTCTCACATGGAAATATTCCCAAGAACTGCAAGAGTTCCAACTGGTTGGGACGTCCACAACTCTTTCCTGAAATAGCATGGTAATTTGACACGGATTTTCAAGGCAGCTCAGACTGTAGCCCTACGCTAATTTTGTGTCCTTGTCTACTGGATACCGGTAGAAAAACGAAAAATGTATAAGCTGGCTACCCTTTGTCACAAATGTATGTAGGCCTACAAAAACGCACCGAGTTATTTAACTGATCTTTTAACTCACAATGTACCATCACGGCATCTTAGATCATCTGCTGATACTAAAAAGTTTAAAATTCCTAAGATGTCCCTTAAGACCATGGGTGGAAAATTATTTTCTTTTCAAGGGGCTCAGATTTCGAATTCTCTGCTTCCATCTTTGAGAAATAATGACTTCTAAACATCAGTTGAAGAGTCATCTTTTTGCACCCTGAATGTCCATTTTTTGGGGTTGTTTTCTTGCCTGAGTTTGCCTGTGTATTGTGTGTGTGACTTATATGATATAAATGTTGTAAAGTGCTTCGAGCCTGGTTGTGAACGGGATGAAGCCATATATAAATTCTGTGAATTATTATTATTATTTTTACTACAGGGAGTCCCGAGAATTGGATTTGGAGGGAACAGAAGTCGCTGAACAGCAGAAGGGCCAGCAACTACTTGAGATCACGACTCGCGTCAGCCGTTGGTCTGTGTAAAACCAGCATGCGCTGGGAACTCCAGAAGGTCTGGCTGAATCATCTACTGAGAGAATCTGTGGGCTGTGGTCAGACCGGGTCCAACAGCGCTGGAGTATCGGGAGGTCCAGCAACTGTTTCAGATCACCTCACGTCAGCCGTTGGGATTCTGTAAACCAGCATGTGCTCGGAATTCCAAAGGGCCTAACTGAATCATCTACTGAGAAAACATGTGGGCTATGGTCAGACCGGGTCTAACAGCGCTGGAACCTCGGGTAGGGTTGTACATATTTGGCGACTTTAGTTCTTGGTGTTCCAGCTCCACTTTTTGCACAACTGAGAAATTCGACATGAAATGTTTGAGGCTTTATTTTTTCGAAAAAGAGTTGAAATAAATCTGAACATTGAAACAACTTGATAAGTGCCACAACGCATTTTACACAGGTGTCAGTGTGCATTTGTTATACCTCTTCTACATACTAAAAGATATCCAGTTTTTTTTTCTTCGGAAAATGGAGATAGAACAAACAAGAACTAAAGTCGCGATTTAACATGCGGGCCATCCATAAATTATTATGTCCGTTTGGTTTGAGAAGTTTTTATCCTTCTCCCCCCCCCCCCCTCCCCATATCAGTTTCCCCGCGCACACTTTTCAAACGTTTGGCTTCAGTATCTTCCCCCCCCCCCCCTACACACACACACTCACCCCCCACCCCGCGCTTGCCGTTCGCCTCCCTGCTCAAAGTGTGTGGCCATCAAATTGTTGAATGTCCATTATAAGATCCTGATATTTGAAAACTTCAAATGGCATTTTGCATGAATTATTCCACTGTTTTAGTAGATTTTGAAACAGTACCTATAATCTAACAATTTCGTTTCATTTTTTAAAAAGGTCCCTTAAACAAAACGAACTTTTTAATTGCCATAGCTAAAACGTGTACTGTGCTCTCCACATCCCCTCCCTTTAACCGTGTACGCTTTAAGTAGGCTGAAAGCAGACCCCTCCTACCCGCAACCTCTGACCGTACATAGTTTTATGTATGGCTCCGGACTGAGAAAATCTGGATTTGATTCTCCTTCATGTTTCTTGATTTGTTGATAAAGGCAACATGATTTCCCCAATTTGCTTTCCCGAAACAAATCTAAACTTGGTCTTGGTTAATGATTGGATAACAAACGGAGAAAGCCCAGCCAGCATCCCTATGTCAATCCGATGAAGATTTGTATAGGATTTCTGTAGGGTTGGTAGGTTTTCATAGGGTTGGTAGGATCACCGTAGGGCGGGTCCATACGTCAAACTGACGTCACGGCGATGTCGTAACCAGTGGCTCTACACAGGAACGATGTCATGCATTCCTATCTACAGATTTGACGTCGGTCCCACATGAGGGGTATCGGTGTAGGGTTGCCGACTAGGATGTTGCTTTTACAGTACCAGTAACGCGGACCGACAGGCTGCCGTACCATGGCAAAAGACTGTATGGACCAAAAAATCAAATTTGGCAGGATGCAAAAAAAACAAAAGTCCCTTTGTGGCGTGATTTGGGAAAGAGTTCCGTACATCCAGACCACAAAGTCAAGACCATTCTATCCCTGATCTTAAACATAACATATTCCTTACCCTGTACTTATCCCTAACCCTGAACCTATCACTAATCCTGTCCTTATGCCTAACCCTAAATATGTCTCTAACCCCGTCCATATCCCTAACCCTAAACCTATCCCTGACCCTAAACCTATCCTTAGCCCTAAACCTATTCATAACACTGTCCTTATCCCTAATCTTAAACATATCACTGATCCTGTCCTTATCTCTAATAATAAACCTACACCTAACCCCATCCTTATCCCTACGACCTTATCGCTAATCACAAACCTATCCCTAACCCGGCCTTAACCCTAATTATAAACCTATCCCTAACATGACCTTACCTCTAATCCTAAACTTATCTCTAATCTTAAACTTATCTCTAACCCTAAAGTTATCTTTAACCCTAAACTTATCTCCAACAATAAACTTATCTCTGCCCTTAAACCTATCTTAACCCTGAATGTATCCCTAACCCGAAACCTATTCCTAACCCTGTCCTTATCCCTAACTCTGAATCTAGTCGTATCCCTAACCCTACCCCTAACCTTTTCAACCAGAAAACAAAAAAGAAAATCCGTAAAGAACTGTGAGAATTCAAAACGGTCGGGACGTACGTAACTCTTTTCCATGATTTAGATTTGGTTCAATTTCCATGGCGCGATGACCAAAAGAGCCTATTAGTCATACAAAATTAGAACACGCAGAAAGACAGAACACTTTTCTTGCTAAAAATGATGTTGAAATGTGAATTTTACCTAAATTGGAATATACCGTCTTTTTCCCTAACACGGCAATACCCAGCCAGCATCCTTACGTCAATACAACATAGATTTATATAGGATTTCCATAGGATTAGTTGGATGATCTTAGGGGCGGGTTAATGGCATCAGGCCAATGTCGTCGTGATGTCGTACATCAGTGGATCGGGGTAGAAACGATGTTATTACTGTATCCTAATACTGACGTCAATCCTATGCCTTGGATTTTCTTAGGGTTGCTGGCTGGGTAGATAGGACAATGAAAACTGCAGCAGAGGAAGTTTAAACAAGTGAAGAACTCCACCCCCCCCCCCCAACCACTACCCCCTCAGTCCACCCCACCCACATTCCACCTTCCACCCTCACCTCCACCTCCACCTCCCACCCCAATACTCCAATCCACTCCCCACCTCCCACCCACACACACCCCACCCTACATTCCACTCCCTTGCCCCAATCCAGCCCACCTCCCTCTCCGATACCCCAATCCATTCCACCCGCATACCACAATCCACCCCACTCTCACCCGCATACCCCAATCTACTCCATCCCACCCTTATACCCAAATCCATCCCACCCTTATACCCCAATCCATCCCACCCGCATACCTCAATCCACCGACCACCACCCTTATACCCCAATCCACATCACTTCCCACCCCCACCCGCATACCCCAATCCACTTCACTTCCCACCCCACCCACATACCCCAATCCACCCACTACCACCCGCATATCCCAATCCACCTCACTTCCCACTCCCACCCTCATACCCCAAGCCACCCCACTCACGCCATCCCCATCCCCAATCCACCTCACCCCCATCCCCATACCCCAATCCACATCACTTCCCACCCCATCCGCATACCCCAAGCCACTACACCCCACTCCACCCCCATCCCCAATCAACCCCACCCCCATCCCCATACTCCAATCCACCCCTCCTACCCCACAACCCTATTCACACCTCACATCCACCCCATCCCACACCCCACCCAACTCCCAACAACCCCTCACCCACCGCCGCCCTCCCCGCAGGCAAAAATTTTGAGAGCGACCTCAACCAAAAAAACCTGTCTTTCGAATTTCTCTCCCCTCACACCCCTCAGAAAAGCGCAAGGATACCCCAGCTTCCCCATGATGTGTTGTTCAACTTGTACATGCTGATAGACTTCTCACCACCCTCTTGACCACCTGAACCAATGGGGCAGGTTGAGTCTAGAAATCAAGGCCACACCCACAGGGAATTGGGGTGGGGCAGACAAGGGTCAGAGAGTCAACGGGTGTCGGGTATCATGATGGGCTGTGTGTAACATGATGTACATTGCATGAGCTTCAGTGAGATGTCTCGGGTTCTTTCAGAACTGGACTTGGGGCTTTGTCGAGTCTTTTTCGGCTCGGAATTAAGATTTGTCAGGTCCTTGAATGTGTTTGTCCATCGCTAAAGTTTGGTTCGTTTAGAAATTCGTGCCCCCAGACTTCTGAAATGTTCTCGAAAACTGAGTAAAAAAAAAAAAGGCAAAAAAGAAAAATGTTGTATGTAGCAAAGCGTGGCCTAATTAATTATGGCTATTGTCAAGGAGTGTTTCGGGAGGAGTTCTCTACCTCTGGAGCCACAAAAGGCATTAAAATACGTACCTCTAGCGCAAAAAAAAAAACCCAAAAAACTTGGGGGACGTACGTATGTTGTGATAACATTTTAAAAAAAAAAACGCAAAAACTTCAAAAAGGGAAGACCAAAAAAAATTTTCTTTTTTAAAAATCCATATTTCAGTAAAAAAAAAAAATAATAGAAAAAAAAAAGAAAAAATTGAACAGATGAATTACTAACCGAACAATAAACAAAAATAAATATGGAAAATGAGATATTTGCAGAATATTAAATCAACACGATGAGTTATCTGCGAGTGCTGACTTGTATTTCCCCAGTGCAGCACGTCCGCCAATGTGTGTAGGCTCGAAGTGGCGTCATTTCTGTGCTTTTTATAATGTTTGGAAAACTGGTTGTTGTATTAGGTGGTATTGAGGGGGGGGGGGGGAGCGCAGTCTAATTACAAAGCCTAGTAGAGAAAATACCTAGTTGTGTTCAGAATGGTAAATCCATCAGCAAGGTGATTTTTTCAAACAGGCGAATTTATTTCGTTGATCATTTTCTAAAATATTACCCCCCTCCAAAAAAAAACACCAAAAACCATTGTTTGTTGAGTTGCAATCTGAGATTTTTCATGACCTTAAGCTTTTCTGAATGGTAAATCCATAAGCAACGTGAATTTCTTCAAAGCGGCGAATTTCGTTTATCATTTTCTCAAATATTACCAAATATTTGCTCTGAAGCAATTGTTCTCAACGAGGGTGATTTCTTTCCCCGGGACCATTTTGATCTCCGGGGGGGGGGGGGCGAAAGCAAAGAAAAGGGCGTCAAGGGGGCGAAAACAATGAAGGGAGACGTTCTGGGGGCAAAGACGGGGGGGGGGGAGCACTGAGTTGTTCAACAGCACATGTAGGTGGGTTTTATAGGCCTTTTGTTAATGCATTTGATAAAGAATTCCCTCTGTTTTATAATTAATTAAATAAGGCTTTGAAAAAACTTAACATTATAAGTTGTGGTTTTCTTGTGAATTGGGTCCCTTGGGTTTGATAGGGGATTTTGAGAGGTGGGGTGGGAGGAGAGAAGGGGGCTGGTGATGAAAGAAAATTTGGAGCCTAAGGGGGCCAACTCCCTGAAAAAAGGTTGAGAACCACTGATGTAAATATTCAAGTTTACAGTAAACGCATCAATGTAACTTCACATCACTTCCGCATTCGATGTTTGCTGACTTGGTCAGATCCAAGGAAAATCATTGTCCTTTAAAAGAAAAAAAGAATTCCCGTACAAGCGTGATTTTCTTGCCCCGTGAGCAGAAGTGTGCCATTTTATTAACGGAAATGGCGACTTTTTATTTCTTCACTGCTCTACGATAATGGCATTATATGTTAAACTTATGCCAAAAGGTAACTGACGGTTCATTTCATTCCTGAGCAAGAGAGCTATCAGATATATAAGAAAAAGAAATGCGCCTATAGGAAAATGTAACAATCCAATAGAATCATAATGGCATGAATCACCAAATGACAGAAGAAGCAATTTTTTTCTCAATATCTCAAGAGGGTCAAAAATGACTTAATGCCATTAGCGTAGGGCAGTGACAACTTGTAAAATCATTAAATTTGCTATCTTGGAAGTCTGAAACATTTTTCTTTTTTACACAACCTTAAGAAGCAAGACTTGGGAAGGATTATCGAATCCGGTTATGTCCAGAAAATATATTAGAAGCCGTTTAATGGGGCAAGAGTCAGAAATGATATTAAAAGGATCTACCTAAGGAAATCTTATAACTAACCCTTCCCCAACCCAAATCTATTTTCAAACCTGCCCCTAACCTGACCATCAAATAAAGATAACCGGAAATGGTAATCGAATAAGATGAGTTCTCATAGGATAAAATATATTTTGCTTAAAGTCTACGAGTTTGAGTTTGAGTTTGGAGAAGGCATGTCGACACGATAATGGTCGTCACTTTGTGCCAGGAAAAAACAAGACGATAGAAAGAACAACAACAGAATGATAGGAAACAGGAGGAGATCCTACCAGAAGCTTCCACTAGTTACCCGCTACTCAAATCTTGAAGACCAGTCATCCACATACCAACTTCCAAAATATTCAGTCAGATTTCTAAACTTATAACTTTCAGAAGAAGGGCACAGATTTCTGAAGGAACGAAGGTTAGGCTACCTACAAAATATAGTTCGTTCGTTCGTACAGGAGGAGGGAGGATTTTTTTGGGGGTTGGGGAGGAGGGGGGTGGGGGTGAGGGGGAGCAAGGTGAGTTTGACTTTGGGTTTTACAGTGCATCAGTTCGATAACAGCCATCAGTATACTCCTAGATCGGGGTTTCCCTTTAATTCTTTAGAAATACGATCGTGCAAATTGTTTTTTCCGTATTACATTGCACCCTCCCTTTTTGCACCCTTGTGTGGGCGGAGCTAGGTTAAGTGCCGGAGTACAAATTGTCAAGTGTGGGTCGGAGTTCGACTACGTCTTTATGTGAGAAGGCGAATCATTAATTAGAGTACTTGCAATGCTTTGTTGAAGTCTTCTAAATGTAATCTATGAAGTGTCAGTTTAGTCCTTAAAAAAAATGTAATTGTTTTTAATTCAAAGAATTGTTTATTAGCAAACAGTAAAGTAGAATAAAAGGAATTTGGCATTTTATTGGCACGAAATAGCACAGGGTTGGGGGGGGGGGGCAATCTATTTAAATTAAACATTAATGAACATATTTGAGTTTGAGTTTGGGTTATAAGGTGCGTCGGCACAATAACGGTCATTTTGTGCCTATCACGGTCTATTTGGGTAGGTCATTTATGTTTTGATATTCAGAGTTTTTGAATTTCACAAATAGAATTAACTAGTTCCGTTTAAATTTTACCACATTGGTAAAATTCTCAAAAGTTGTTTTGCATGGATCTGAAAAGAGTTTTGTAACTGAGTATAAATGTTTTATGACTGGAAATGTCTGAAAACGGGTGAGACTGGGCATAATGTTAAATTCAATATATTCAAATTTGGTTACAGAGAGCAGTAGGGCACGGAGTCACCCCCAGACGCTGGCTAGCTTGGGACGTTAAAATCCATGGACATTTTTACTCTTCATATACCGTTCTCCGCTAACTCTTTCACTGTCGTAGACGATAGAGAAATGGAATTTTTAGGAATAATATTAATAGTTCATCTTACACTGGATTTTGAAAGAAGACTGTTTTTTCTTTTTTCCCGAAATAAAAATGTTCCCGTAGAGTGTATGATTGATGTCAACTTTTTAGGCCGCAAGAACTAGAATTGGGAGGGGCAGGTAGCATTCTAATACCGGAACGATACAGTTAGCCACTGGCAGACACGAAATGCACACCATAATTTCCTATATTTTCTTAGTGAATCCAGGAAGATCCTATCATGCGAAGCCTGGTCAGACACAAGGCAGTTTCTGCCACTATTTCTTGGGTGTACATTTTGCTGGCAGCAACTGGCTGTGACGTTGTGCCATTAGGTCGTGACGTACTGCTGTTCACTACACATCCCACACACATGCGCACCATAGGAGAGCAGGCCAGAATTGGTGCGAGATCATAGACTAAAAAAATTATTGTTTATAAATTATTGTTTATAAATTAGAAAATGTTCCACATACGGAAAAATTTCAATAGGGACAATTTTTATTGTTCCGAAGGGTTTTCTTATATGGCAATAAGATTGTTTCGTATTTTATGAGAATGCCCGTGCAACTTTTGTGCATTTCAGATTAAGCCGTGGTTACATTCTATCAATTCTAAAGGTGTGTTTTTAGGCTTTTCCGAAATGTTAATGTGTTGAGTGTTCTTATAGTTAATCTGTTCAGACGTGTACGCTGTGGGTGCGAACATGCCCATTCTGTCATTGTGGACCAAGGTGCAGTGCTATGCTGGCTGTTTACCTGCACAATATAGTAAACCATCCGGACTTTGCGCCGCTGAATTACCAATTGGTCGCCGAAGTTTGAGAAAAGTTGTGCAGGCAATTTGGGAGAATGCACAAAATCAATATGCCAAACTGTGTATTCTGCGTTACCAAAGTCCTTACAGTGAGGCCCTAGAGAAACAAAGAACGATCACGACCAAAGTCTACTTAAAATACTGGTCCAGTGAGAAAAAAGAATGCACAACAGCCTTGCTCTGTACGTCTGGGCTCTGCTCGGGAGTCGGGGTGGGAGAGAATGCTGTGCACTCATAATCCAGGGCTAAACAATGTACCAGTTACATGTGATACGATTTTCCCACTCACAGAGATAGCCAGCTAAACCAAAAATGCACAAAGGTCTACACTCCATACCTCTGGGCTCTGCTCCGTTACTCGGGGTAGGATGAAAGCTGTACGTTTATAAACAGTGACCGAACAGCTAAATGTAACATGATTTTCGCACTCACAGACAGGGACGTCCAAAATGCACACAGAGGTTTCATACTACGTATTGCTAGGCCCTGTTCAGTAGTCGGACCGAAGGAAACTGTGCACTTATAAACCACGACTAAACAACGTACCAGCTACGTGTAACATGATGTTCCCACTCAATCAGCTGAGAGAAAACGCACAAAGGTTCATGTTCTGTATTTCTGGGCTCTTCTTTAGTAGGCAGTATGAGAGGAAAGTTATGCAGATAATTTTCCCACGCAGAGAGACGGCAAATCCAAAATGCACAAAGGTCCACCTTTTCTCTTGCTGGGCTCTCGTCTGGCAGTCGGGATGAAGGTGTAAAAAAGCCATAACTAAACAGTGTAACAGCCAAAAGTACCATGATATTCCCACTCACAGATAGCCAGTTAAATTCCAAATGCACACAGGTCGAGGCTTCGTATTGGTGGGATCCCCCCTTAGTGGTCTAAGCTTTGAACAAAAAAGGTGCTGCATGTCTCTAAAGCAAGTTGATATTAATTATAAATATTAATTTTATATACCGCGTTATCCCGTCAAAAGAGTAAGGCCTAAGCCTAAGAAAGAGTAATTTCTTCAACTCGTATTTAATTCGCCTGTACAAAAGAAGATGCTAAAGCATTTGGGACAACGGTCGGAAACAGATATGGTCCCATTCCATCAATTGTAAAAGGCGTGTTTATGGGGCGTATCTTAACGTGTTACATAATGTGTTACGTGTTCTTTCAATAATTTGTCCAAATATGTCCGAAATGGGTGTGAATATTTCCATTGACCTTGTCTGTGTTCTGTGTAAACAAGTTGACACTAGCATGCAATCTTTGAGACAACCCTCGGTGGGTTTCAGAAAAGGTAAAAAATGGGCAGACCGCAAAGCGTTAACAAGCCGTATGATCTGATGTTGGCTCCGTGTCAGTGGTATGCAGAGGTTTGGCGATGCCCCATCGTGCCCGGGGCGGGCAACTCCTTGATTTGTATGCTCCAAGACTCAAGTATAGAGCCTAGATACTCGTTGATTGGAATCCCCTGAAATGGAACCTTCGCCCTCTCTATCCGCCCTTTCTGCACGCCATTGCTCCGTGCAACTCCCAAGGGAGGGAATTCAAACCTAAGGGGAGGAATTTCAGACCCGGGCAGTGTGAACATTATTAGGGCAAAGCAATAGGATTTTCTTCCCCGTTTCAAAAAGCAATGTAAATTTGCATACATGGGGCCCCCTAAATCCTTGGGCCCCTTGGACAACTGCTTAGTGTGCCAATGCGTTAAGACGGCTCTGTTTCAGTCAGAATAGGAACACCAAACTGGTAAAGAATGTACTCACTGTGTATAGTTTTATGATCCACTGAAATGGGGATTTTTTTCTTTTTTCTTTTCCATTTGATTTCAATTAATAAAGGAATTTAATTACATAAATTGTTTCAATAATTACCAATGTAGGTCTTAATGATGAAAAATTATAAGTTGAAAATTTAAAATGGGAGAGGGGGGTAAGGAAACTTGGGATGGCAAGGGGTGGGGGCGGGGGGGGGGGCTGCTGGGACTCTTTAAAGCCACTGTTCTTTAGGTGCTGGATGGGGGGGGGGTTGGGGGAGGGGGGGGGGGTTTGGTGGGCAAACCCATTTCAGGATGTGACAAATCTTTAACTTCCGAACCGAATAAGGCTTGACAAAGTCTCAGCTCCAGTTCTGAAAAACTCGAGACATCTCACTGAAGCTCGTGTAATGTACATTGTGTTGCACATATCTCATTGTGGTATCCGGCACCCTTTGGCTTTCTGGTCTCTGTCTGTCTTATATCAAGTGCCTGTGTGTGTGGTCTTGGTTTTCAGCCTTGATCTGTTGCCATTGTTTCAGGTCGTCAGTGGGGGGGGGGGGGGGGAGGGTCTGTGAGTATGTTCAAGTTCAGCAACTCGTCATGGTGGGTGGGAAGCAAGGTTGCCCATTTTTCTGGGTTTGGGGGGGGGGGGGTGTGAGGGAAGAGGAATACGAAAATTGTTTCGTTTTTAGTTTATTGGGTTGAGTTTTTAATTTTTTGGAAAGAATTCCGTGCGTCCTGACCACTTACAACTCCAGACAGTTTTTTTTTTTAAATAGATTTAATAATTTTCTTTTTGTTTTCTGGCTGAAAGGGCAAGGGGCAGGGTTGAGAATAAGATTAGGTTTTAAGGCCAGTGGCAAGGAACAGAGGTAAGGATATGTTAAGGATTAAGGATAGCATGGACTAGGGGTGGATCAGCATAAGGCATAAAGACAGTGGTTAAAGATATGTTTAGGATGGGAGATAAGGAATTAGGGGATAGGTTTAGGATTAGGGATAAGACAGAGTCAGGGATAAGTCTAGGATATGGGATAAGTTCAGATTTAGGATTAGGAATGAAGACAGAGTTAGGGGTGGATGAAGGATTAGGGATACGTTTAGGGTTTAGTATCGGGGATGAGGACAGGATTGGGGAATGAGATCAGATGTAGAATTAGGGATAAGGAAGAACGAAGTTGAGGATCGGTTTCGGATTAAAGATAGCATGGATTGCGGGTGGGTTTAGCATTAGGCATAGGACAGGGGTAAGGGTAATGCTTAGGATGAGGGATGAGGAGTAAGGGATAGGTTTAGGATGACTGATAAAAACAGGGTTAGGGGTAGGTTTAGGATTAGGAATGAGGACGGGTTATGAACAGTTTTTAGAGTCAGAGATAAGGACAGGGTTAGGGATAGGTTTAGGGTTCGGGATAGGTTCAGGGTTGAGGATCAGGGATACGAACAGGGTTAGGGATGAGATTAGGTTTAGGATAAGGGTTGAAGAAGGACAAAGCTTTTGAGGATAGGATTAAGCATAGTTTGTATTACGGGTAGGGTTAGTATTAAGCATAATATGGATAGGGGTTACTGGCAGGTTTAGGATTAGGGACAAGGACAGGGTTATGGATGGGCTTAGAGTCGAGGATAGGATTAGGATTAGGGATAAGGAGAGGGTTATTGACAGGATTTGTGGTCAGTGGGTGGTTGGGACGTACGAAACTCTTTTCTAAGTTTAGTCCACGGCATTCCGTCACCTGTTATGCTTCCACCACTGCAGTTTTCATAGCTTCTCTCATGTAAGTGTCAATTTTAGACGATGAGAAAAAAGGCACGCGGAGGAAGTCAATTTAAAAGGAAAAAAGTAACTTAAACTTATTAACTTGTTATAAAATAAAACCATCCATCTAGGAGACTTATCCCCTTCCTAAAGTCGTAGCTTTTTCTTTTGATTTTACGCTTGCCTTTTTTGCTGCCTTTTCCACGCTTGCCTTATTGTCTAAACGCCATGCCTTTATTGTTTAATGCTGAACTTTTTTCTTCAAACGCTTAACTTTTTTTTTTAAATACTTACCTTTTTTTGTTCAAATGCTAAACTTTTTAGTGTCCAACTTTTTTCGTGCCTTTACCTTTTTTTTTTTGTTTCGTTTAACTTTTTTTTATCCCCGTTTGTTTGTTATAGTTCTTTGCGCTTGCCATTTTTCCCTTTTCCTGTATTTCTAGTCCTAGTGTTTTTGTGTTTTTTTAAAATCAGGAACTGAGTTGTTGTTTTTTTTCTCGTCTCTCTCTCTCCGTCTCTCTCTGAAAAAAAAATTGTATACACAAATTAACAGCTTAATATTGTTGTTTGCAAATCTATTGAACTGCGTTGTCATCAGTGTCTGGCCCAGACCGGCCATCAATTTGTTGAATACATGCCATAACACAATTACACACCTGTCCTGTGTAATCTGAATGTATCTTGATTGGCATTGAACTGATAAATAAATATTCAAAGTGTATGTACATTTATTTGAGACACCTTGTATATGTTGGCGGGTCTGACAAAACCCCGGGCTAATTGTGATTTTTTTTTTTTATACGTCTTAAAAAAATCAAAATAAAATATTTCTAACACGATTTCAAGCAAAATATTTTAACTGAATGCAGAAAACATGGCTAATCTTTTCATATTCTAAGCAAATCTCAATCCCCTTAGAAAAAAATTTCCCCGTGGATGGGCGGGGGTCTCAGGAATATGGTCTTTCACCTTAAGGCTGATTTCGTCAGATCCTCTCACATATTGTTTACTAAGGACAAGTTGAAAAGGTAAAATCTGTATAATGAAATGAAAATTATACCTTTCGATCGACCATTTTCGTTTGCAACTGTGATGACATTTAGTCTTTCGCCAGTATTTTTCTTTTTTTCAGCACGTTTTTGTGACAGACTGTGCAACGGTTTTTCTGCAAATCTTGACTTGAGAGGAATCCAGTGTTTACCCAAAATGAAGATGTGAGTGATGAATCATTCAGGCATCACTGAGAATCAGCGAGAACACGCGTATCACACACGCTGTTCTGAGAAACTCTGATTGTCCAAGACGTTTCAGGTGTGTTTTCAGTGGTAAGGATGCCGATAACACGACCTTAGTTCTTGTCTGTTCCAACTCCACTTTTTTGCACAACTGAGAAATTGGACGCTAAACATTTGTGGCTTGAGTATTATGATAAGTAGCTAGAATAAATGGGAACTGTGAAACAGCTTGATAAGTGCCACAACGGATTTTAAACAAGTGTCAGAATGCGCATTTGTTATATCTCTTCTACACACTAAAAGATCTCCAGTTTTTACAGAAAATGGAGATAGAACAAACAAGAACCGAGACCGCAATAAGCCTTAAGTCATTGGTTCTCAAAGTCCCAGGCCACGTTCTTCAGCTAGCGATCTCAGGTTTCCTATTGGAGGTATTCATGTTAGGAGAGACGCTGCCTTTGGCATTTGCACCTCTGTCAGGTTTCTTCAGTTCCTCCCCCATTTTGAATTGTCAGGAACATTTTTGTTCACCATAATACTTTTACACTGGCAATTTTTGACACAATCTGTGAGACTAAACTTCGTACTAACTGCAATCAAGTGAAATAATATGAAAATGTCACATTTCAGTGGATTATAAAACTTCTATATTATTATAAGCAGTCTACTATCATTGATAATTACGAAGATATAAAACGTTTACTAATTAAAAGAAATTAAATCAGACTTTGGAGGTCCTTCTTCTGGGAATATATTCTTACATAAAAGTCTATCAGCCATCTGCCGCTCTTAAAAAAAGCTTAACTTTTGTTTTACTTGGTTTTCAAAATTCAAAAAGATTTTTGTTTGTGACATCAAACTCTATATCCCCATGCTGACATCAAACTCTATATCCCCATGCTGACATCAAACTCTATATCCCCATGCTGACACCAAGCTCTAAATCCCCATGCTGACATCAAGCTCTATATCCCCGTGCTGTTGGTTCTGGTCAAAACAACAGTTCAACCTTTGGATTAACATTGCTAAGTGTACAGAGTGTATTCTTTCCCAGTTCGAAGTTCCTCCTATGGCTGAAATTCCTTCCCAGTTCCTCCCCTTAAATATGGAATT
Source organism: Onchidella celtica (assembly GCA_963931925.1). Classification (NCBI taxonomy): domain Eukaryota; kingdom Metazoa; phylum Mollusca; class Gastropoda; order Systellommatophora; family Onchidiidae; genus Onchidella; species Onchidella celtica. Next base: position 33,849,547 of record OZ007581.1, read on the forward strand.
CCTCCTCGGGGACCAGAGAGCCTACCGCTTCAGAATCGGGTTAAAGGTGGTCTAGAGGCAAGGTGCTCACCTCTCATACCGAATGTACCGGGTTCAATAACCGGTCGGTGCAGGCATGTTGAGATTTTTTGTTTTTTAGGGAGGAAATTCCTGACCCTGATCCTATGATGGATAGGATCGGGCGCCTAGTCTTCTTGGATAAAGGCGAAAAACTCCAGGGGCCCATGTGCACGTCCCACGCCAAAGATGCCATGAGAGTTAAACATTTGAAAGTCTAGAAAAGCAGGCCGAACAAGGCCAAATTCCACAAAAACACACAGAAACAAGAATAAGAAAAGTGAGATGTTAATGCCGGTGGCAGGGGAACCTCTTAAAATAAAGAGCTAAACAGCGTCAGAATCACTGCCAAAGGTATTTTCTTCTTCTTTACTACTGATTTAAATAGACCCAGTGAGGGTAGCGCCATGTATATTATTTAATGTTGGGTACAGTTTTAACCTGAGATAGTTTAGAAATGTTATAAAATTTGAAGTTCATTTAGTGTCCATAACAACTGTTTCTAAGGTGTATCGAGGGCCGCATGGTAGAACTATCGTAATTCGATATTTTTTTAAAAATTGAGGTATTTGGCTTGTAGCCCTGTGTCTGGAAGTATTTGTTTTCGGATTATCTCTGGCCTTGGCATTTGCACCTTTTTTTTAAAAATACATTTTTCTTATTCTTGTTGTTGTTGTTGTGTACCTCTTTGGTCCAGTTGAGGAGGAGGGGGTGGTGGTGGTAGGGATTTTTTCTTGTAGCCTTTGGCAACACGCAGGTTGTGTTCTGAGTTGGGGATTAAATCTTGAAAACTAAAGAGTTAAATAACTTTTCAAAATATCATAACTGTTAAGTCTGATTCAGCTATTCACTTTTTTCCTTCTCCTGAAACCAAGGAAGTCGGCATCCCTACGTCAATCCGTCGTAGATTTGTACGGGATTTCCATAAGATTGGTTAGACCACCTTAGGGGCGGGTCTCAACGTGAACCAGATGTCGGTTCGATGTCGTAACCAGCTGATCAAAGTAGGACCGACGTCATTCCTATGTGGAAACAATCCATCATGGGTTTGTACGGGATTTTAGTAAGGTTAGTTGGATTAGAGTAGGTGCGGGTTTTCAACACGAAACCGATGTCGACTCGATGTCGTAACCAGCGGATCGAGGCAGGAACGACGTCATTCCTACGTGGTAATTTGACCTCAATCCTATGCGTCGGACATGCGTAGGGTTGCTGACTGAGAAGTTATGATAGTTTAGCAGCGATTACCACGCAGCCCGTGGTTTAGTTTCTGTGCCTTGAAACGTGTTTATGCTTGTCATTTTGAACGTTCTGGTGTATAATTAACTATACTAGGCCACACAAATTTTGCAACAAACGTTTGAATGGCTGTTGCTTTAGAACGGCTGAAAATAATTGAATGATAGGAAATTTTCATTGGGACTACGTGACCACGCCTGTTCTACAAACGGCACATTCGTATTTTCAGTGGCAGATAGAAATAAGCCTGTTATTTTATGTTTAAATTTTTTTTTAGGTTGAGACTCAAATTTTCTGTAAAAACAATAAAACAGGAGTAGAAAAAATCTTATATTGAAGGGCATGAGTTTGAGTTTAAATTTGGGTTTCGCGGCACGTCCGCACGAACGGCCACTTCGCGCCCTTCACAGTCTGTTTGGGAACACGTTTTTATTTATGTTTGGTATTCAGAGCTTTTAAGTTTAACATAGAATTAGATACATTCATATAATTCTAACACTTTAGTAAAATTTAAAAAAAAAAAAAAATTGTTTTGTCTAGATCTGGAAAAAGTTTTGTAAACGAGTATAAAAGTTATTAAATCAAGTTGTAGATCCTAGCCTCTCTCACAAAGGACAGGATGCGTTGCGGGTCGGCGTCAGAAAATAATTCTTCCAGGGATCCGCAGGCATAGTGCTTTCTTCGGATATGCATGAAGTCCACACATTCAGTTAAAATATTTTTTATTGATAGTTGGCAATTGCATACCACACATTTGGGGCTCAATTAACAGATTTATTTTTCCAAAATATTTTGCTTTTTTTTTCATATCCAGAATCCAAATGCTGTCATTTGGAGACCTAGGACCAACCACACTGGACCAATGAAGGCAATTCCCCATCTAGCTGGGCACCATGAACTGCTACATTTAGCAAAGAGTTTAGAGAAAGCACGTCGACACGATAACGATCACATTGTGCTTGGACAAAGCAAAGACGATAGACAGAATATTACAGCAATGAGAGGATAGAAGGAGACTTTACCAGAGGCGTCCACCAACCACCCGCCTTGAGAATACAATTACAAGACTTCCAACAGGAGTTCCCAATGGGAGGAGGGAGGGGGGGGGAGGGGGTGCAGAGGAGGGGGCTAAATGTCGTCCACCCAGACTAGAGTATATTTGCCTAAAGACCTGGATATTGCTGTCAGATAGGAGATATAAAGAATATTGAAATTTTCAAGAAACATGTTAAAACACACCTTTTCATTTGATGGAATACAACACAACTAAAATATTTATTCTGTTTCTGGCTGCTGTCACGTTTTAGTATGTTCTATGTATTGGTAGAATGATTGTAAGGGGCTTAAAGCTTATATTACAGGATAAAATGTTATTTATCATTTATTTATTTACATTATTATCATTATCATTATTATTATTATTATATTATTATTATTATTAATGTTATTACTACTGTTAGTATGGATTTGTATACATATTGTTTACATAATAACCTTTTAAAAAATCTGAAGTTGAAAGGAAGTATCAAGTACAACTTTTTTTGTGAATTTTTTTTTTTCTTTCAACCGTTTTGGACTAAACAATCTACATTTTATACTTAGTACTGAACAAAGCAGTGTAGGGATAAATTTACTTAAGAAAAGTTGCCATGGGGAAACGGCACGAAACAATAGTTGGGAACTCCTGACTTAGAGTGTTTCTCATTGTTGCAATATTTTCACTTGAATTAAACGTTGTGCTATATCAATCCAAATCCTAATCCAGAAAAATCGCGACCTTAGTTCTTGCTTGTTCCAACTCCACTTTTTGCACAACTGAGAAATTCCACGTTAATCGTTTGCGGCTTTAGTATTATGATAAGGAATTAGAATAACTCGGGACTGTGAAACAGCTTGATAATGTATTCTCTCATTCCTGAAAACGCCATGCAGGTCTCTTACCAATGGGAATAGAACTGCACTGCTGAAAATTTTTTCTTACACTTTGTAATTCAACTACAAAACTTTACAAATGAGTTTCTCAAAATGGGCTGATGTGGAATTTCAGTAAAGTAGTGCTGGAAAGGAGACGAACCTATTTAATGATTTTTCTGGATGCTGGATGTAAACATGAGTTTTGTTGTTTTTTCTTGTAGTACCTCGTGCATGTTTCAGTCCTTGTGGTCAGCGGCGGATCTACTGTCAAGCTTAAGCTTCAGGGCTCCTGATCCTTGAAAGGTCTGAGAAAAACTTGTTTGAGTGAATTTTGGACACTGACATATTGTTGCTGGTTGCGATGGGGTCTCATGACAGTTCAAACTTCAAGGGCCCAAAAATGTAGATCCACCGCCGCTTGTGATTTCTGAATGTTTTTACTTTTGTGTGTTTGTTTGTGAGCAAAAAATCCCATTTTTAGGAAGTGTATAAAAGTTGAAAATCCATATCAGGCATCATCGTGAGATACATCTCGGTATCGGTACCATCGATGTCGTTTCGTTGTCTTGCTGTCGTTTCGTGTTATTCGGACATTTGCAGCGGCGCGATTCGATTCGATTCGTCTCAGTGTCGTCTCGCTGTCGTCTCGGTGCCGGCTGTATGGGTTTTCAGTCCCGACTACATGCAGTTACATAAACAGGACACAACACATAGACTTGATGCTCATTCAGTTTTCTTTCCAGACCAGACATAAAAACGTGCTTTATTTCATTAGCTCATTGTGCTAGGATATGTCAGTTTTAAGCCATGTCGTCCCCTAGAATGAAAAATTGAAGTTTCATGTGCTAGGCTTTTAGAGGTAGGCTACTTTTTTTTTTTCTTCTCTTCATATTATAAAGGAAGTAAGGCCTCCAATCGTGAAAGGCGTTTTTGACAGCCAAGTCTTAAATTCTACAAAATCTCATATTATGGCTGGAGAGACGTAAAGGTGTACGTGGGCATATTCTGAAAGGTCTTGAAGTTTGATATATGTTTGATACTTTTGTTGATTTTGAGCCACAACTGAGTTGAACAGAAGAAAAGTGTTCCGACGTTTTGAGTCATTTTCTCCGAGTAGAATTCAAAAGTACGACAGGAAAATTCTTTTTATGCCTCAATTTACACGTGTTGGTGATAGAAACTGACTTGAGAAATCACATTTGTGTATTTCCGGAGTCGGCGGGCCAACTAGTTTTAATAATAACTACACTTAGTTGCACGCCGAATTCGTTTGATACTTTGACAAAATGGAAAAGGCCCGTAGGAGTGGTGTGTAGTAACTAGTATGTAACTCACTTCTGCCAAAAAGTGGAATATAGGAGTCGGAACCTTGTCATTCTCATTCAGGGGACGTGTTGACAATATTTGAAAATTAGACTGCTTTGAAGTAAACGGCAATCTCTGGGGCATGAGCACTCGAGGGGGGGGGGCTTTGCTCCCTGGTTTAAGATAAAATTGCAAAGGGAGAGGGGGAGACAGACACACTAACAAAAAGACAGACACACAGACAGATAAACGGACACGCAGACACACACAGACAGACACGCAGAAACGCAGACACTCATGCCGACACGCAGACGGACACGTTGACAGACACACACACACACACACTGAGACGGACAAAAGCAAAAACACAGACACAGCCGGGCACACTGACAGACAGACACAAATCCAGACAGACGGACAGACAGGGAGACAGACACAGACACAGACACACACACAAAAAGACACACAGGCAGACAGACAGACAGACACACACACAGATAGACAGACAGACATACAGACACCGACAGAAAAACAGTCACTGACAGACAGACACACATAAACTGACACACACAGACAGACAGACACGCAATCCGACATAGAAAGAGAGACAGACATATAGAGACACAGACTGAGACAGACACAGACAGATACAGAGGCAGACAAACGGACAGACACGCAGAGAGACACACACACAGAAAGGCGCATAGACAGACAGAGGGACACACAATCAGACAGACAGATAGAGAGACAGATACACAGACTGGCAGACAGACAGAGAGACACACAGACGGACACAGACACACACTCAGACACGCTGACAGACAAACACAGCACAGACATACAGTCACACTCAGACAGACAGACACACACACACACAGACAGACAGACACATGGGGTATTCATGGGATGTAATTTGATTGAAATTTTTAAACTTGACTAAATGTAATCTTAACATTACGATTGCTTCAGTATCAAATAAGGTTTCAAAACTGCTATTAATAAGAGAGTTATCCGGTCTCTGGTTTTCAACCAATACACTCGCTTTGTGTAAGTATGCTGTGTGTTGCTGTGCTATAAAGCTATACTAACCGGTCCGACCTTGACAATTAAAAAAAAAATTGGAGTCAAGAGGTAAAAAAGCGCGGGAAACAAGAAAATCTGGTTAAAACACTATCCGGGCGCCGGGATAATATAGAGTGACCGGAAAACGTCGCGTAAACATGAAAATGTTCCCCTAACGTCGCTCAGACAAACAAACACACACACACACACACACACACACATAAACACAAGACAAATTAAGCCATACCAAATACAAAGAAGTTTATCGAAAATCAATACCACTGTGTCTCTCCTGGAGTGAAACCTACACGTGACACACACCCCATTCCTCCATTCACATATTCTGTCCAAGAACAAAACAAAAGAAAAGCCGATAAGACAAATTGGCAAGTGCACAGTACCCCAGACCAGTTACACATAAGCTTTGAAAGCCAAATAAAAAAGAAAATGAAATTTTGCGGCTGTCACTGTCAGTGTCACAATCACCTCACAGCCGGACTGGTTTATGGTGTATTGTATTCATATTTGCAAGCATAATTCCTCCTCACCTCCAACCTCTCCAGTCCTTAATGCCCCAGATCAACGCCATCTATATTTTGCAATGTTTCATTTTGATTCTATCGTTTTTTTCCTTTTTTTTTTTGTCGCAACAGGATCTAGCGAGTCTCCGCTCCACTATAGGACGCCATGATCGTTGATCTTAAGGTTCAAACACAGTGGACACGGCTATCTTACGTGACGTTGTTGTCTCGTTGACGTGAAGTGAGGTACCGAACACAGTGGGCCATTTTGTACGCGCTGTCGTGTCATGACCTTGACTAGCCTTGAGGGAGAGTTCGGCGCAAAATGGCCACGAGATGGAAGGAGTGAAACTTATGTTATTGCATTGGCTAAAAAGAATACACTTCTACTGAAGGCGGTATTGGGTTCACCAAATATTTCAACGACGAAATACTCTTGGAGAATTTCATCACCTCATCGATGAAGTTCTCAATGATGGAAGAGAAATGTATTTCATATAAGAATGAAACCTGCAACATTTTCTTTGCTACTGGACAAGGTTGGACACAGAATAGAAAAACGTGAAACCAATTTTCGAAAACAATTATAGTGTATAGAATACACTGCAAGCTGTGAGAAAGACGGGAGGTTTTTAGTGCAACCATAAAAAGCTCACGTGAGAATTTTGTCCCGTAAGGTAGTCGGGAGACGAGAACGGACGCGAGGTAATCACCGTGGCGCCAACGCATTATTTTGGTAGCGATAAATAAGACCTCACGGGATCTCACGGGAACTCTCGTCAACGGGACGTTAGGTCACGTGAGAAAGACGTGAGGTAGCCGTGTCCACTGTGTTTGAACCTTTAGAGTGCGTGTAAAATGGCTACTGCGTCAAAGTTCAATTCTATTACAAACCTATACCCTCTCCTCCCCTCCACCCACTAGCATAATATGTGACACAGTCGTGATTCCACGAAAAGGACCGTGGCATACCATTATATAACCAAACCCGGGGTGTCAAAATCTGCCCAGTGTTCGAACATTTTTTCCCCTGTTTACCTGAAGGAAACACGTACGATCACGCCCTCCCTCTAGTGTTGTATACACAAGACACTTGAAACTGGCATAAAATTACACGCCAAAATGTGTGAATTGAAAACAGAACAGAAGGTGATACTGATAGATCGATTGTGCTTCAGATATTTCACACAAAATTCAAATAATGAGTGACGTTGTGACAATAATGTAAATGCATTGAACGTGGGCTCCCCTCTGTGCAAAAATACAAAAATATAATGACAAAAATTAGTCCATTCACTGACATTGAACTCCTAAAAACAAAATTAAAAATGTTAAATTCTTCTATAAAACTACTGTCACGAGCCGCATGAGCTCCTTTTTTTCTGTTAGTCATGGGTTGGTTTATTTTGGGAGAATATGAAACGCGTTTAGCTATTAATCGAGCCACGGATTTCGTGATGAGGGATGTGTGAGTGAAGTTTGTAAACATTAAGTTAACCCTTTGATTTTGGTATGCGTGTGAGATTTTCTTGTTTACATAGTAGGATTGTAGAAGTTTGAGCGTAGATTTTCGAGTTACGTACATATCCTTTTGAGAAAGCAGTTAGGGTTAACTGAAAGACAAACTTGTGTTTGTCGTGGCTAGGTCCTTGATCGTCCAATCGGGAGGGAGACCCTTAGTAACCATCGGGGGGTATAAAAGCTAACACACGTACTAAGATCAGTGGATTCATATTTCGAGCATTTGGCGAAAGGACGAGTCACGGGGGCCTCCTACCTGAGTGGAGATGACAGACAGAAAGATTCGCACTGTGAGAGACCTGGACAGTGACGAAGCCTCTGTGCACCAGGCTTAAGTGTGCACACCGCTTGCATTGGACTCTATCGCTCGCAAAACCATAGCGAGCGAGGAAATGGTGAGATCCCTCGTATGTGTTCGTGTCAGGAACTGTGACAGTTTTTCCGTCACCCCATTGTGACGAAGAGAAGGACATTGATTATATTTTTACTAGATGTGTAATGAGCTGTTAGATTGTGTTTGAGATTGAACTATGTTCATTTCCCAGCTGTATACTTCTTAGTGTGGAGCAGCATAGATATTTTGTAAAATGTATTACTGTGAAAATTATTAGTGAGTGCTGCGGCGCTTTATGAGTCAGTCAATTATCTGATTAGGTGCTATTACTGATTGTATGAAAGCGAGACCGACCAAATTGAATTTGTTTACACCGATGTCCTTTAGGAACCGTAGTCCTGGATAGGTGCACTTCAAGAGTGCATAGTACAATACTTTCTTTCTATACCCTATTTTAGATAGACTTGCTGGACTTTCTGTAGTCGATGACTTTTATGTAATATCTATGATTGTGATTACCGTAAATTATGCAGTCGAATGTTGTATTATGATTATATGGCCCGTCAGGCCTGAACATCAGTAATCCTGTGTTGCTTAGTTATTGAGGTATGAATGTTTCGGGTGGGAGTCAACGAGCTGTGTTCACATCTACTATATCCACCAAATCCCACCTCTGACAACTACCACTTCCACTACCAACTCGAGGGGAGAGTGGGGTATGTGAAAGGTGACTTGGAGCAAACATCTGAAGCCAGACATGAAGCTCAGACAATTGCAGACAGAATGGGTTCCCTTCAAACTGCTCTGATGGCTAAATTTTTGATACGATACCGATGTGCTCGGTTTGTTTGTTTTTTTTTCTGCTGTCTTTTGGACATATCTCGACTTTAGTTCTTGTTTGTTCCTACTCCACTTTTTGCACAACTGAGAAAGTCGACGTTAAACGTTTGCAGCCGAAAAGACACGCACAGCAGAGGCTGAAAGCGACGCCACCGAAAAGAGCGAGCGGCTAGCACATCCACTCCACCCCCCTCCCCCCCCCCCCACGCCTGCCCAGTGTGTGGGAAACACTTCCGTGCCCGGATTGGACTCACCAGCCATCTCCGGACACACCCAGTCCCAACCCCATGATAGAGGGATGTCAGTGGTCCTCATCGCCTGCGATGGACGAACAACATAATCATGTCTACAAATTGCGCGCGTATAAATACTATGAGAACTATTCCTTTTCGTTCAATTATGAAGGGCTGTGGTGCGAATTGTTGCATTGTTTGTCATTGATAATAAGCTCGCCAGTCGACGGACGGAATGTGACGCTGCCTGGGGAAAATTCTAAAAAAGCAACTAATCCCTACCATACCACAGAAAGACACAGAAACTAGAACAAGAAAAGAAAAGTAATGTGTAAATGCCAAGGGCAGCGAACGTCCTAAAATAAAAACCTAAACACTTCATAAACTTTGTAGCAATGATAGAAAACACTTTATTATGCCATCATAATAATATGGTCTCATCTCATGTTTTGTCAGAAGTGGAGATAAAATAAAGCATTACTGGGGAGATCTGAACTGCTTCACGTGAAAGTCTTTTTGTATCAGTAGGAATTCTTTGTAGTTGAAAAAGTAGGGTTTTTTGTTTGTTTTTTTTTTTGGTGGGGAAAAAAGTGGGAGTGGGGGTGGGGTGGTCAGTAACGAACTGATCTTTTAAAAAAACGAGTTCCATGACTGCTCAGTTGTGTCATGATTTACACTGACATCCTGCTCTCAGAACTACTGACACACCCACCTCCTCAACGTGACAACATTTCTTTAAACAGCCGATGATCTCATACAACCATAACTGTGGTTCTCAATTTTCACAGTAAAACTTAGCTTTACACGTAGATAGCTGAAGGAATGAAAATACCTACGAGAATCAACGCACGAAACTATCATGTTCTTGCCAAATATTTCACAATTCAGATTGCTTCATTTGGAGGGGGGGGGGGGGGGAGTCAGTAGTGAAATAAAAAAAAAAGCAATACAAACTAGTTCCGTGACCTTTCAACTATCATAATAATTTTATACTGACGACCTGGCCTCAGTTCTACTGTCACATCCACCCAGAGAACACGACAAAATTTCTTTAAATAGCCGATGATCTCATATAACCAGCGTTTTTGTCCCCAGTTTCTATTATAATAATTATTATACTGGCAGTAAAACCTAACTGCACACGTTCATAGCTGAAGGAATGAAAATAACTACGGGAATCAACGCACCGAACATTTTCTTGCCAAATTTGTCACAAAACAAATTGTTTCACGTTTAGATCCTTGTATATCAGTGCAGATTTTGTATTGCTGGTAAGAAGGGAGAGGGGTTGTCAGTATTGAATATATGTTTTAAAAAAATACAAACTAGTTCCGTGACTTTTCAACTATCATAATATTTACACTGACGCCCTGACCTCAATTCTGCCCGAGACGCAGGATATCGAGACGAATCAATTCGTCATAATTATTCCGTCCGTCGACTTGCACGCGTATCATCGACGTCAACAATGCAACAATTCACACCATACCCCTTCATAATTGGACAAAAAAGAGTAGTGATCACTGTATTTATACGCGCTCAAGTTGTGGACATATAGTAGGAAAAGGAATGGTTCATCTCTATATTCTGTGTCTCGGGTTCTACTATCATATCCACTTAAATAACATAACAACATTTCTTTAAATAGCCGATGATATCATCTAACCAGAACTGTTGTCCCCAATTTCAGACACCGGCAGTAAAACTCAGCACTCCTAACTGATTAGAGCAGTTTACTGGCGTGGTGATAAGGGAACCTGTCGATCAGAAACATATTTACGAGGATCCTGGTGGGCCAGTATGAGAGCAACACACGCCTCCTGTTGCTTACCCCAGAATAGTATCGTCGCATTGCAATGGTTTTCAGCCCTACTTTAGCAACGACTCACAATTATGCTATTCACAATGCTCGCTACTGGCATTTCGGTTTGCCTTTGTAAATATTAAAGATTATTTGGACCCTGTAGCTCTAAATACCTCACAGGAGAGAGAGAGAGAGAGAGAGAGAGAGAGAGAGAGAGAGAGAGAGAGAGAGAGAGAGAGAGAGAGAGAGAGAGAGAGAGAGAGAGAGGGAGAGAGCTAGAGGCTAAAGAGAAAGTGGAAGAGAGAGAAAGAAAGGATGTGAGAAAGAGAGAGAGAAAGAGAGACAGAGAGAGAAAGAGGCAAAAGAACGAGAAAGAAAGAGCGAGAGAAAGAGAAAGGGATCAAGAAAGGGAGAGAGAGAGAGAGAAAGAGATAGAGAGAGAGAGAGATTGTCTAATATGTCTATGCCATTACCACAGTAGACCGACCAATAATAACAATAGATCAAACACTGAGTGTGTCAGAATACAAAATTACTGAGAACATTTGTCCAAATTTTGGCAAAGATATTGAGTCTCACCTCTACTGTTATCTTGAACTTCAAAAACTTCTTTGATGTGTCAGATCTCTCATTTGTGTTCCTACAAAATCCACATCTATCATTGGTGACAGCGACAAGAAATTGCAAAGTTAAGGTAAGCCACAACTGGTACTCGTGGTTGTTCCAGATTAACTCCCTAGAGCCTTATCAGACATTCTGAAATTGGTAAAGTTTATTTAAAATACATGTATGAGAGTAAACTAAGTAATTATTCAAGATAGGAGAAAGAGAGAGAGAGAGATAGAGAGAGAGAGAGAGAGAGAGAGAGAAAGAGAGAGAGAGAGAGAGAGAGAGAGAGAGAGAGAGAGAAGATAGACAGACAGACAGACAGACAGACGGACGGACGGACGGACGGACGGACGGACGGACGGACGGACGGACGGACGGACGGACGGATGGATGGATGGATGGATGGATGGATAGATAGATCCAGATCACGGAATAAGGTAAAATGTACTACATTGTATTGTCATTCAGTCATTATCTGTGAAAGTCAACAAACAATAGAGTTCTATAGCACTAGAGTGGAAATCTTTACCTTTAGATCCATTAAAACCTAAAATCGAAATTGGAGAAGCAGAAAAATAAGACAGAATAAAAATGTAAGAAAGCAGTCTTTGATAATCGATAAAAAGGTAAAACTAGATTTGAAAATCAACCCAGAGGTAAGAAAGTACACCTGTATCTTGGTTCGCTTCGCAGTGGCGTCCTGAGGTTTGGTGATGCCCTGTCATGCTCGGGCCCAGCTCCTTGACTGTATGCCCCATGATTCAAGTGTAGGGCCTAGACACTCTCTGATTGGATGCCCCTGAAATGGATGGCAGGGCCCGTTGCCCCCCCCCCCCCACCTTTCTGCCCGACACTGTCGCTTCGAAATTAAGGTTCTAATTATAGGGCCATTGCAGATAACGGCCATTTTAGTTGTCAAGACCGACGCCTCACCATGGCGGTGGTAGCATTGATTCTGATTCGTTAGCTGATTTGCACCGTGAGCACTTCAGGCGTCGCGAACCAATCGGCGGCGAGCTAAAAAAAAATTCACTACAGTAAACAATGACACGTGTGTTCACGAACATGGCAGACGTTCGGTCAATTCTTTCACTTCCTTTCCCTTGTTTACAAGGATGGTAGGGAATCTGACCAGCTTGGATCCATCCTTTCCATCCCTGTCATAACAGTCAATTGCAATGCAACCAGCAGGCATTTTATATTAACCTCTTAGACATATCTGGAAGTTACACCCATCAGCTGATCCACCGGCCATTTTAGGTGTCGGAAGTACAAAACAAAAACACTCTGTGACGTCATTCGCAATGGGCCTATAAAAACATGTCAGTTGCAGCCTTAAACTTACAACTATCCTAAGTTAAGTTGGCCTCCTTACACTTAAGGCGCATTTACCTCCTCTTACAGCACGTTTTATGGCAGCATGAATAAGTAGGGGCGACGTTTATGAGTTCGATTAGCTGAGATATCTCCACAGGCGCGCCTCAGTGCAGTTCTTAGAAGTAAGGAAACCTGATATAACAAAGGCTTTCATTTTCAGTATTGACAGGCTAACTTCACTTTCAATTTAAGCCATTCGGCAGTTGTCGTGACTTGAGCTTTCTAGTAGACCCGAGTTCTTGTTTGTTCTGTCTCTATTTTCGAAATAAACTGTAGATCTTTTAGTATGTAGAGGAGGTATAAGAAATGCACACTTTGACGCCTGGCTTAAAAATGCTTTTGTGGCACGCATAAGCTGTTTCACAGTTTCAAGAAACAGGATCACGAATGTTTAACCACTGCTTGGGACAAAATGATCTGGGCATTTAGTTTTTTTAGGGGACCTCAGTCTTTCCAGGAGAATTGCTTTTGCTGATATTATAATACTAGCCGACCCGGGCAAGATAAATCTTGCAAAATTTCCTTGTACCAAGCCCAGCTGTATAATTACTTAGGTCTGGATCGCATTAATAACGCCACTTGGATTTGACGCAAAGAGTAATAGATCGTTTTGTTCTACCACTGCTCCTTGCAGAATACACAAATATCATAAAGAAGACGAGGTGTAGAACGCAATTTGTATTTGTATTTGTATACTACTTTAATCCCATTTGGGAAATTTGCCTTTGTGTCATTGCACCCAGTTACAACTGGAGCAGGCACATCGTTGCCACAGTGCAGCGCCGGTCGGCGGGTTTTTTTTGGGGGGGTGGGGTGGGGGGGGGGGGTAAATTTTATTTAATTTTGCCCGGGCAGCAGCTCCACTTCTCGATTCTGCTCGATGAAAATGCATCTCCTATTTTGCTGATCAAGAAATGGTGAAGAAATAATGTCAAAGACTGAATTCTGTCCAGAAAGGTGGGTATCCAAGTAACTTATCATCAGATATTGAAGCAGTACACCAAATTTTATCATTTTTGGTCGCTTAGTCAAGATAGTTTTAGAAACTTACATGTTCACCCTCTGGCTCCATTATATTTGTAGTTTATGTATTTTGTATACTTCTTTCATCCCATTTGGGAAATTTGCCTCAGTGTCATTGCAGCTTAGTTACAACTGGAGCACACTCGTCATCGCCACAGTGCAACGTCAGCGGGTGTTTTTTTTTTGCGGGGTGGGTGGTGGTATGGATAAATTTTATTTACTTTTGCCCGGGGAAGCCGCCTTGTTCGGCCTGCTCTTCTCGATTTCCAACTACCAAGGTATCTTTAAACGTGGGCAACGTGCATACAGGCCCTCCGAGTTTGTCGTCCGTATCCGAGAATACTAGGCGCTCGATCCTACCTACCATAAGATCAGGGACAGGAAAATATGACAAAAAATCCCCAGATTCCAACATGCCTGCACCGACCTGGATTCAAACCCGGTACCTTCGGCATGAGAAGCGAGCACCCTGCCTCTAGGCCACCGTTTCCCCACATATAGTGAGACAAGTAAGTTTTATGCTGCAAATTCACTGCATGAACCTTCATTTTAAATTGTCACTTCCGTCAATATACAAAGAGGCATGTAGGATGCCGAAAAAGGCCATGAAAGGTGCAAAGAGGCCATTATCGTGCCGACACGCAGTGAAATCCAGGCTCAAACTCAAACTCACAAACGAGTTTACGATGAAAAGCAATAACAAACAGAAACATAACGGAAATGTTATTTTAAAAATGAGTGTTCTTTTGTGTTTTGAATTGTTAAATCCGGCAGGGTCCTTACACTTAACCCTCTAGGCTCTGCCACCGTTTTTTGCTTGTGGGCGAATTCTGATTTTATGAGAATTTGTTCTTAGGGTCAATATTAATGGGTTTTTCATGATCATTTAGTTGATTTATTGTGTATAGACCTTTTTAATTTACCGTCCTCCATATTACGTGATTTGCAAACAAAAAGGCGGCGTGCCTGACTTGTAGGGCGGAAGCGGTGGACAACGATCGAACGATGCCATCCTCTTGTTGGGCACCCAACTGAACAAACCCGTTACGTGTTGGTTCTGGCATAAAAATGCATCTTTGCTTACACTGTGCACATATTCAGATGCCATCATCAAGGCAAGTGGAGCTTTTTGCCCTACCCGGTGCTTTTCGAAGCCGTGCGGCTCCCAGCAAACAACTGTAACGCGGAAGTTGAAAGGGTCTATATTGTAGGTGGTCTAAAGGCAAGGTGCTTGCCTCTCATGGTACGGGTACTGGGTTCAAAACCCGGCCGCTGCAGGCATGTTGGAAGTTTGGGATTTTTCTCATATTTTAGTGTCTCTGATCCTATTGGGGGTAGGATCGAGTACCTAGTCTTCTCGGATAAGGACGAACAAATTCGGATAGCCCGTGTGAAGTTGCGCACGTTAAAGATACCTTGACAGTTGGAAATCGAAAACAGCAGGCCGAACAGGCCGCTGCCCGGGTAAAATCAATTAAAATTCAACTACCACCTCCCCCCCCCCTTCATCTCCGACCCCCCCCCCCCAAAAAAAAAGCACCGCCGACCGGCACTGCACTGTGGCGACGACGTGCCTGCTCCAGTTGTAACTAGGTGCAATGACACAAAGGCAAAATTCCCAAAATGGGATTAAAGTAGTATACAAATACAAATACAAAGCTAAAAATAACTTACTTTTCTCCCGCAGAGGTCTTGTGGGAACTGAAACAGAGTAATAAATGTTTGTGTAACACTGGGGATGCATTATGGTGCTGAGAGGGGTAAGGGCTTATAACTCAAAACCACGGGAAGTAAAGGCTTACATTAATGTGTCAAAGACTTTTTCAATTAATAATTAAGTGGCCACTTCTATTTATTCTCAGTCCTCCTCCCTTTCAAAACAAAAACAAAAAAATGTCGACAATAATGATAAGCCACCGCTACCGGGCGCTTTATTCATTGCTATACATAGCGAACACTGTGGCCTTTGAACTTCTATGAAATTAATTGTATTGATACTGTACTGTTTAGGTCAGGTCAGAAAAATCTGCTACTGGTAACATGTAATCCAGTACAACCTGTTTCATGAACTGGTACGCTAGCATGGTATCAGTGGGCGTGCACCTGTCGGTGCAAACGGCCAGGGCGGAGGAGGTTTCATCTAACCCAACGGCCACATGCTAGGGCACAATGTGACCCTCAGTACTTGAGTCCTTCACATTGGCCCCCGGTAGCGGTGTGGTCATAGGCTTGTTTGCCTAAATCACAGACGAAGAATTGAGCAAACTTCCCGGACGCAGCTTCGAAGCTGGCGGCAGCAGGCCAGTGGTTGATTGATAGGGCAGATGGCAATATACCGTCACTCTGGCCTGGATATCGTGACACAGAGCATCCACCAGTATTGGTGTTCTTTGGTTTGGGTCTTTCACCCTAGTCAGTTGGGACTGCGAGGCTGTGGAGTAGCCTACAGGCAGCCGGTCAGGCAATATGACTGTCCCTCTGGCATCCTCCTGCACCTGGATACATTTCCAGTCGTCTTGACCCTGTCTTGCCACTTGGATAAGTTGTGTCCAGGCGAGAGAGTGAGTCTGATGTTTGCGCAGCTCTTTCTCACTAAAAACAAATTCTTTGCGCCAGTCTTAACACTCACCTCGTCTTCTTTCATCTTTGTCTCGTCTTCTTTCCTCTCAAAATTCCAACGGCGATGGGCGAGTGCGGTGGCAGCAGGTTTGGATAGACTGGAAGCTGTTAGCACAGACCTACACGTTGGTGGCTGTGGGCTATGGTCGCTTCATAGTCGATTGAAGTGGAGGCGTGGGGAGGCAGCACCCACAGTAGCTGAGCAGCCTTATTTAAGGATAGCACTGCTCACCTCAACTGAGGAAGGGGCTAGAAAAGGTGCCCTAAAGAAAGCCCACTTCACATCACCCTGACTGGTATACCGCGATCAGTGGGGATCCCTTTTTGCGGTCGAAACAAACAAAAATTCAGCTTACTCAGGCTAGGAGCCTGGACTATACGCACACTACAGGACAACTCAAACAACCCGGAAAGACGCACTGCACTTATTGCCATTGAGCTCAGCAGGTACAACCTGGACATAGTGGCACTCAGTGAGACCAGACTCCCCGATAGTGGCCAACTCAAAGAGCTCAGTGGTGGATACACCTTCTTCTGGAAAGGCAAGGGTGCAGTCGAACCGAGACAGCATGGTGTTGGGTTTGCAATTAAAAATGACCTTGTCAGAAACTTGCAGTCCATGCCAATTGAAATAAATGACAGGCTAATGACACTCAGGATCCCAGTTGGGAAAAGCCAGTCAGCCACCCTCATTAGCGCATATGCGCCCACCATGACAAACCCAGGTGAAGCCAAAGACAAGTTCTATTCTGATCTAGAATCTGTCATATGCTCTGTCCCGGCAGCTGATAAGCTGATTCTCTTGGGGGACTTCAATGCTAGGGTTGGCTCCGAAATCTCAGCGTGGCCAAATGTTTTGGGCCCTCATGGAGTTGGTTCATGCAATAACAATGGGTTGCGCTTACTTACTTTGTGCGCTGAATTTGGCCTGTTCATTACCAACACAAATTTTAGTCTCCCCGTGAGAAACAGAACGTCATGGATGCATCCCCGCTCAAAGCATTGGCATCTCATAGACTATGTCATTGTGAGGAAGACTGACAGAAAGGATGTCCTTGTAACAAAGGCGATGTGTGGTGCCGAGTGTGGAACTGACCACAGACTCATTGTTTGCAAGCCCAGACTAACATTGAGGCGCAATAGACGCCCTCAAGGAAAAGCGCCACCTAAACGCCTAAATGTTTCAAAACTCTGCTCAGCTGAGAAACAGAGCGAGCTCTCATCAGAACTCTCCTCAAAATTGGATTGCGTGACTTTTGACCCTGAGAACATTGAACAGAGCTGGACTGACCTAAAAACGACTGTACACTCTTGCGCCAGCAGCACAGTTGGTTTTCCTGTCCGCAAGCACCAGGACTGGTTCAATGATAATGATAATGAAATCAAAGTGCTCATCAAAGAAAAAAATAGTCTCATCCAAGCTCACTGCAGTGACCCCTCTTCCACAGCAAAAGCTGATGCACTGCGTGCATGTAAGGGTGTACTCCAGAAGAAGCTGAGGAAAATGAAAAATGACTGGCTTGAAGAGCGAGTAAGAGAAACTCAGAAATATGCCGACACAAACAACACTAGAAAGTTCTTTGAGAGCCTCCGAGCTGTGTTTGGACCATCCCGCTCTGGCACTACGCCACTTCTTGCGTCAGATGGTTCAACACGCATTGTTGAATTGAATGCCATAATTCAGCGCTGGGCAGAACATTTCGGAGGTGTGCTAAATCGGCCATCAAATATAAATACTGAGTCCATTGACCGCCTCCCTCAGATTCCTATTAATGCAGCTCTTGCCAAGCCATTCACAGCAAATGAGACCCGAACTGCCACAAATCAGATGTCCTTTAACAAATCACCAGGCGTGGATTCAATTCCTGCTGAGGTGTATGCCTTCAGTGGAGAAAAGCTTATTGAAAGGTTGTCCGAGTTGTTCAATCATATGTTGAAAGCAGGGAAGCTGCCACAGGACTTCAAAGATGCTTCAATCATCCATCTGTACAAAAACAAAGGGGACAGCCAAGTCTGTGACAACCATCGGGGAATCTCTCTACTTTCAATTGCTGGCAAAATATTGGCAAGAATGCTTCTGAATCGCCTTCTTGATCACCTCTCGTCAAATGACTTGCTTCCCGAGAGCCAATGTGGCTTTCGTAAAGAGAGGGGAACGGCGGATATGATTTTTGCTGCCAGACAGATTCAGGAAAAATGCATGGAACAAAATAAAGCGCTGTATATCACATTTGTTGACCTCACAAAAGCATTTGACACAGTGTGTCGTGAAGGCCTCTGGAAAATCTTGGCGAAGTTTGGGTGTCCACCCGAATTCATCACAATAGTGCGCCAGTTTCATGATGGCATGCAAGCTGCAGTCAAAAGCAACGGCAGTTTTTCAGAGCCCTTTGCTGTCACAAATGGGGTAAAACAGGGTTGTGTCTTAGCCCCAACTCTGTTCAGCATCATGTTCTCTGCAATGCTACAAGAAGCCTTTAGCTCTCCTCCTCAAGGGGTAAGCATCAAGTACCGAACTGATGGCAGTCTATTCAACCTCAGGAGACTTCAGGCAAATACCAAAACCAAAAGTACTCAAGTCTGTGACCTACTATTTGCTGATGATTGTGCACTTCTGGCACACGATGAGGATAGCATGCAAAACTGTGTTGATAAGTTCTCTAGTGCCTGTGACAACTTTGGCCTCACAATAAGCACAAAGAAGACGGAAGTGCTCCATCAGCCTACTCCAGACGACAAGTATCCTGTGACCCCAAATATCAAAGTCCATGACAGTCTTCTGAAGGTGTCGGAGAACTTCGCCTATCTTGGCAGTACACTGTCTTCCGCGGCTCGTGTTGATACTGAAATTCTCTCAAGAATCAGCAAAGCCAGCTCTGCATTTGGCAGGCTTCGAAAGAGAGTGTGGGATGTTGCCGGCATTCGCACAGACACTAAGCTGAAAGTGTACAATGCTGTGGTCCTTCCCACCCTACTCTATGGGGCTGAAACCTGGACAGTGTACCAATCGCATGCCAGAAAGCTAAATCACTTTCATCTGGCCTGCCTTAGAAAGATCCTAAGGATCAAATAGCAGGATAAAATTCCAGACACTGAGGTCCTCAATCGTGCCAAGGAATTGAGCATCTTCTGCCACCTGAAAAAAAATTCAGCTACGTTGGGCAGGACATGTTGTCAGAATGCCCGACTCCAGACTCCCTAAGCAAATCTTCTTCTCTGAGCTCTCCAATGGAACGAGGAATGTTGGGGCCCCAAAGAGACGTTACAAAGACACTCTCAAGCAATCACTGAAGGCCTTTGCCATTGATGTGAGTGAGTGGGAAAAGCTCTCACTTGATCGTGCAAATTGGAGGGCGGCCCTTACCAGAGGCAGCAAAGCATGGGAAGCTGACAGAGTCCAGCAGGCTATCAAAAAAGAGAATGGCGCAAGAAAAGGCCCAGTGGTACTGAACCAACGGAGCACTCTTGTCATTTATGCGGAAGGGTCTGCAGGGCAAAAATAGGACTTATCAGTCACATGAGAAGCCATAAGTCATGAAAGAACAGTCTTTCCATTCTGTCCTCTGTGTCCTTTAGTTCTCTTTGTTGTCCATGTGTTGAAATTCTCAACAATTTCTGTTCTTTATTCCTCTGGTGTTGTTAAGGTCATCATCATACCTGATGGACGAACTATTATATTATTATTATTACTGTACTGTTATTGGAACGCCCTGAAAACTGACGTCAAAGCACTTTTGGTACTATTATTGCGTCTCTAGAATTTCCTGTCCTTATCGCGAGACTTCTGGATAGCAACGATGACGTAACAACAACAAAACATTGGCCGCTTGAGGACACTGCGCTGGTCGGTTCAAGGGGGTACAATTCACTTCCTGCTAGACTCAAAACTGTAAAATCTGGGTTATAAACAGATGTATCCGAGAATGTAACGCACATTAATTTTAATCGATTAATGACTAGACCTGAAGGGTTCGAAAGAAAAAAGCAAAAAAAAAAAAAAAGCGTCTCATAACTTGTTTGCACAACCATATCGAAGGCCTTCAATCAGCATGTGTTAAGTCCAGTTATTATTCATTGCTCTTATATGCCTGTAGATATCCAAAACACACGGTGTATGACTTTATTTCATAACTCAATAAAACTGTTACATGTGACCATGTTGAAATTATTGCAATTATTTGAATTTTCATTAAGGTTACAAATTTCATACTTGATTTTCTCTTTAATTGTCTATTTTGGACATAAAACATTCTGGTTGCCAACCCTCGACATAATTATACCTTCAGTGCATTGACATGGAATCGATCAAGTTGTTAAATTTAACTTTCTACTCATGTTTGTCTTACATATTTTATGTAAAGATCGGACAACACAGTGCAGTGAGATCGGTTTATAATATTTATACTTTCTTCATTTTCTTCGGTATAAGGTTGACATTTGGCTTTTGCTAATACTGATAAAGCCATTTATTCCATTGTATTTCTACCATCGCCCCTCCCCTGTCAAAGTCTTTACTCAATTAGGACTCTAATTCCATCAGTTCTGAGCGCAACAGAGACTTACCTTAGGCTGGATAGATATCTTTGTGCAGATCTGCCAATTATTTCACCCTGAAATCGAGAGTGGCAGCGTTTATCACATGTCTATTTTCCTGAAACAGCACCAACAAATTTCTAATGAAACGAATGGCAATGAAGGTCTTTTGCAATGTCTTGGTTTGTATTAAGGGGTTCAGCTGATGACATTTCAAACTCCTTATTTGGTCCAGTGAATGAAAATACGCTGTTTGTAATGGTTCCCCATGGGGGAAATTCGTAACAAAGTGAAATTCTTTGAAAAAAAAATTATTTGTTCCCATGGTTAGGCAGCCATCTTGAATATTATTTACCAAAATCATACAGATTTTATAATCTTAAAATCTCAGAAATTATGACACCTTTTTGCCTAATTCTTTTTGTGTTATGGACAATAACATCAAAATTAAACAGCCAGCTAGTTTTGATTGATGGGTTCACAACAGGTAATTAATGACAGTCAAAGATGGAAAGAATAAACTCTGATTGTGACAAAAAATGTGTAAAATGAAAAGTATAAGGAATAGACTCACAATACCCAACTAGTTTTTTTCATTAATATCCCTTGCAAATTCCATGCAAAATTTCAGCACTCTTGCATCAATAGTTCTGAGATTTTAAGATTATGAAATGAGAAGTTAGCACAAAAATGTACTTTTGAGAAAACCAAGCTTAAAGATTGGGACGCAAGTCAAAACACAAAGGACTACTCAGAGTTTAAATTTCCATGTTGCAATCGATACATATGTCATTGCTTACGGATCATGTGTTGTTCTAAACATGTTGTAGGGGGTAAAAAGTGAAAAATCCCGAAGGCGATAATTTTTTTTTTTTTTTACCAAAATCGATGCCACTGTACCAGCCGAAAATCGCATCTCGGGTTTGCAATGATCAAGGTGACACACATTTGTTTCCTACACCAGTGATTTAGGGACATGTCTAAACATTGTGAACTGAACTTTAATAAATTTCTATTTTTTTTTAAAAAGCGATGAAAGAAACAACAACATCATCAAACAAAAACAAAAACAATAAAAAAAACACAAGACCAAAATTAAAAAACAACACAGAAGAAAATCAATCAAGATCAAGTTGCTATTGACACCTGTTTACTTGATGAGCGTAAACCTGAAACGGAGTATGTCACCTATTGAATGATATCACAAAGTAGTGCGTCATTTGTCAATTTCAATTTCTTTGTTCCTTGATAAAATTTTTGAATCGCAGTTACTGCGGTGTGGAGGAACAGGACGTTTTCACCTTTGCCCCTTTTCAAACCAAGTGATCAATATCTTTTTGTGAGTGAGTGTGTGTGTGTGTGTGTGTGTGTATTTGGGGGGTGGGGCGGGGTGGGTGTGTGGGTTGGGGGGGGGGGGTGCATGCATGGTATGGGGATGGGAAGGGTACTCTCATAGAATTTGCCAAAAAGCCCACGAGGAAAACACGTACACACACACACACACACACACATACATATTTGGACCGATTGTTTAAACATCATACACAACGGAGTTTGTGTTTCTTATTTTCAAGTTAGCGGATTCATGCAGAAGGGCCAAGATTCAATTTTTGTTTTCGTTTTTTTCTTAGGAGTTAAAGGAGGGGAGGAGAGGGGGGGGGGTACACAGGTGGAAGGGGCGGGGGGTCTATCTTTTCATGAGACCCAGGGCGACATTTGACACCTGCTGAACATACTGTTCTAGGGGACTATGCCGTGTGTAAATAACAAAGATTTTAATTTGACCTTCTTAGTTAACCAAAGAAAAAAATGTTTGGCCTTCAATAGAGAATTAACCCGCTTTCCACAGCCGTACCAGAGGATACTAGAACAATCTTACATCAACAAGCATACGGAATACGGAGTGACTATTTAGGCCAGGTGCCAAATTAGGTGTTGTTTGCACGGTGACGTTTTTGAGAAGATTGTTGTAACAAGTACGTACGTCCCCCAAGTTTGTTTGTGCATTAGGGGTACGTATTTTACAGCCTTTTGTGACTCCAGAGCTAGAGAGCTCCTCCCGAAATACTCCCAGCAACCGCCTTGATTAATTATTTTTTCTGATTGTCTTTTTGTTTTCCTCTTGTTTTTTTTTTTTTTGGTTGAGAGGGTAAGGGGGTAGGGTTAGGGGAGAGGGTTAGGGGAGAGGGTTAGGGATTCGATAAGATTTAGGGCTGAAGATAAGGACGGGGTTAGGGATATGTACGTAAACGTACGCGCCAGTAGTGCAAAACGCTTGGGGTACGTGCTTACGCGCGTATAAGCAACAACAGCTCAAATGGAAAAGAAGATGACAATTTATTGTACCCATGAATAATACAGCGGTCTAACTCCACTTGTGTTGGGAAATGAGACAGTTTTACGAGCATGTACAGAACCTTTTAATTCTTTTAGTAGAAGAAAGGTCTAACTCCTCGAAATGAAATGAAATAATTATTTTTGCCCTTTCTCTCAGGCTTCTACTTAAATCCAAGAACAAATAATGTTCGAACTCGGTATTCTCAATAACAATAAAACTGGAGTTCGACCATTCTTGGGCATAATTCTTTAAGCAGAAACAGCAAATCATGAACGTTAATTATATCATTATGTCATCAAACACCCCCACTGCATCTCACAATTTCTGTACACAGATCAGGTTTTTTGGAATCCTCTTCCTTTTTTTTTTTGAAATTAATTATTCAATTATAATATCCTATCTGGCAGTGACTCGATTTTTTTTTTTTTAACAGCCAGGAAGGGCGAATTACCAATCTCTAACAGCTGTATTCATTTAATAATTCCCCATTCTCTTCTTTCTGAGAGCAAAGCAAACTTGAAATCATTCCACATTACAATGTTCTCTGTCGCTGTCAGTGTTGTTTCAAGTGTAACCCACTTATTTGTCAGTTATCGTTCGTAACAAATATTTGTTTTATAGTCCACATTAAATCTTCAAGGGTATTTTGTTTGAATTGCAGCTCATTGAAAAACGATCAGAATCAATACAGACAGAAAAATCAGTGAAGACAGCATGTCTGTACATATCCCACGTTAATGTCCTGAAGGATTCAGGACCACAAATCACTTTGCAAGGTCATGTCGGTTCGATAGAAACCCGGCAAATTCCTTATCAGGTGAGACGGAACAGAGATAAAATCTGGGCATTGGCTCTGTTTGTGTCATTCTGTCTCGAGGTTTTGGTTTTGGTGTGCACAGGTAAGGCTAATAATTGCTGTCTACTTTTTCCTATTAGCTATTCAAAGCTGTGCGATACGGCCCATTGTACACTTGCAGCAGTTGCAGTATTTCGTCGTTGTTTATGCCTTCAAACTGAGTGTTGTCGTCAGTGTAAGGAGAACTTGCAGTAGAGAGAAGTTGTAATCAAGAAACAGGGTAAGCTGATGTGTATGCACGAAATACATTTCAGAGTGTAATCAGTGATTACAGATGTAGAGATATTATCGAGGGGTGCCTACTGTAAGACTGTATCGCCAGTTTTGTAAATTTTACAGGAGAGTGATTTGAAAATTTGACATGAAGTATTAAATGTCTGTTGCGACCTTTAAATCCTCATCAATAATTGGTAAATTAATCCGATAATGGAATTCGCATCATGTCAAAATGTATTACTTACCAAGGCAAAACAAAATATGAAAAAAAAAAAAACATTGAGTTCCAGTGTTTGCACAGGCGCCCCTCGGTATCAAAAGTTGAGACGTAGATTATAAAATTCTTTCAGGACATACTATTAGGTGAAAGTAAACTTTGAATCAAAGTTTGACTTGGAGTTCTGGAGGCCTTTGAAATGTTTTTATAAATCTGGCAATAAGAACTAAACGCCTCTTACTTTGTATGTGGGTGTGTGTTTGTTTTTTTACAAGAGTTTTGACAGCATAGATCTGCCATCCAGTGTCTGAACCACTCTTGAATTGGATAGCTCCCTCCCCCCCCCCTCCTCCCCCACCCCGACAAAAGCTTTTGAAAAAGCTCTGTTTCTAGTCATACTGTAAAGGAAGTAAAGTCTCCAATGAATCATGAAAGGCTTTTAAAAAAAACAAAAACCTCTGGGCCTTAAAATTCTGTAAAATGTCATATTACACATAGAGGGACGCAAAGGTGTACGCGGACATATTTTAAAAGGTCTTGAAGTTCGTTATATTTTTAAAACTTTCGTTGATTTTGAACCACGACTTAGTTGAACAGAAGAAAGTGTTCCGACATTTAGAGCCGGAAAAAAAGACGACAGGCAATTTCGTTTAGCGCCTCATTTTGCATATTGGTGATTTGAAACTCATTTTTAGGTGATTGAAACTCAAATTTAAAAATCGCATCTGTGTATTCCCCGAGTCAGCGGGCAACTAGTTGTAGATAACAGGGCAGATAATATAGGCAATGTGACTCAAAACATCCTTTCATGAGATTTGGTTTATGGTTGCACGTTAAGACGATTTTCCCTGTTACTTGGGGTATTTCTTGTATCTGTTTCTCAAGAAACTATCGTGGATCTGGAAATTCGAGTGGTCACAAGAATGCCCAGATTATGGGTAAACTGGTCATTAAATTTAACACTCTGTTGCTGCGTGTTCCAATTCCCACGGCGATGTAGTGGAACAGGTGCGCAGGAATTATAGTGCGTTCAAAACCATACAGTTTGCCAATTTCTTTAACATCTCCCGCTTGCCTTGATGAATCCGGGTCAAATTTTGCATAGCCTCCTGTTTCAATTCGTTTTTACCTGGAAACTGTTTTTTTTCCCTTGTAAATGAGATAGTACAGGCAATTTGACTTAAAGCAACCTTTCATGCAATTTGGGTTGGGCCGCACAGTAAGACGAATTTCCCTGTTATTTTGGACATTTCTTGCACCAATTTCTCAAGGAACTATCAGGGATCTGGAAATTCGAGTGGCCACAAGAAAATCCAGGTTATGAGTAAATTGGTCATTGAAATTAAAGCTCTGTTGCTACATGTTCCAATCCTTGCATTTCTTTTCTTTCTTTTTAAAAAAATTCTTTTTTCCTAATAAATAGTTTATTGACAAAACTATTAATAGACTATATAACAAATACTAGACGTAATGTACATAAAATGGTATAGTGTACAACTAAAAAGATATTCAGTAAAAAACAGAGGAGGTAAAAATTCATATAATAATAATAGTTCGTCCATCAGGTATGATGATGACCTTAACAACACCAGAGGAATAAAGAACAGAAATTGTTGAGAATTTCAACACATGGACAATAAAGAGAACTAAAGGACACAGAGGACAGAATGGAAAGACTGTTCTTTCATGACTTATGGCTTCTCATGTGACTGATAAGTCCTATTTTTGCCCTGCAGACCCTTCCGCATAAATGACAAGAGTGCTCCGTTGGTTCAGTACCACTGGGCCTTTTCTTGCGCCGTTCTCTTTTTTTGATAGCCTGCTGGACTCTGTCAGCTTCCCATGCTTTGCTGCCTATGGTAAGGGCCGCCCTCCAATTTGCACGATCAAGCGAGAGCTTTTCCCACTCACTCACATCAATGGCAAAGGCCTTCAGTGATTGCTTGAGAGTGTCTTTGTAACGTCTCTTTGGTGCCCCAACATTCCTCGTTCCATTGGAGAGCTCAGAGAAGAAGATTTGCTTAGGGAGTCTGGAGTCGGGCATTCTGACAACATGTCCTGCCCAACGTAGCTGAATTTTTTTTCAGGTGGCAGAAGATGCTCAATTCCTTGGCACGATTGAGGACCTCAGTGTCTGGAATTTTATCCTGCCATTTGATCCTTAGGATCTTTCTAAGGCAGGCCAGATGAAAGTGATTTAGCTTTCTGGCATGCGATTGGTACACTGTCCAGGTTTCAGCCCCATAGAGTAGGGTGGGAAGGACCACAGCATTGTACACTTTCAGCTTAGTGTCTGTGCGAATGCCGGCAACATCCCACACTCTCTTTCGAAGCCTGCCAAATGCAGAGCTGGCTTTGCTGATTCTTGAGAGAATTTCAGTATCAACACGAGCCGCGGAAGACAGTGTACTGCCAAGATAGGCGAAGTTCTCCGACACCTTCAGAAGACTGTCATGGACTTTGATATTTGGGGTCACAGGATAATTGTCGTCTGGAGTAGGCTGATGGAGCACTTCCGTCTTCTTTGTGCTTATTGTGAGGCCAAAGTTGTCACAGGCACTAGAGAACTTATCAACACAGTTTTGCATGCTATCCTCATCGTGTGCCAGAAGTGCACAATCATCAGCAAATAGTAGGTCACAGACTTGAGTACTTTTGGTTTTGGTTTTTGGCTGAAGTCTCCTGAGGTTGAATAGACTGCCATCAGTTCGGTACTTGATGCTTACCCCTTGAGGAGGAGAGCTAAAGGCTTCTTGTAGCATTGCAGAGAACATGATGCTGAACAGAGTTGGGGCTAAGACACAGCCCTGTTTTACCCCATTTGTGACAGCAAAGGGCTCTGAAACACTGCCGTTGCTTTTGACTGCAGTTTGCATGCCATCATGAAACTGGCGCACTATTGTGATGAATTCGGGTGGACACCCAAACTTCGCCAAGATTTTCCAGAGGCCTTCACGACACACTGCGTCAAATGCTTTTGTGAGGTCAACAAATGTGATATACAGCGCTTTATTTTGTTCCATGCATTTTTCCTGAATCTGTCTGGCAGCAAAAATCATATCCGCCGTTCCCCTCTCTTTACGAAAGCCACATTGGCTCTCGGGAAGCAAGTCATTTGACGAGAGGTGATCAAGAAGGCGATTCAGAAGCATTCTTGCCAATATTTTGCCAGCAATTGAAAGTAGAGAGATTCCCCGATGGTTGTCACAGACTTGGCTGTCCCCTTTGTTTTTGTACAGATGGATGATTGAAGCATCTTTGAAGTCCTAGTGTTAAGACTGGCGCAAAGAATTTGTTTTTAGTGAGAAAGAGCTGCGCAAACATCAGACTCACTCTCTCGCCTGGACACAACTTATCCAAGTGGCAAGACAGGGTCAAGACGACTGGAAATGTATCCAGGTGCAGGAGGATGCCAGAGGGACAGTCATATTGCCTGACCGGCTGCCTGTAGGCTACTCCACAGCCTCGCAGTCCCAACTGACTAGGGTGAAAGACCCAAACCAAAGAACACCAATACTGGTGGATGCTCTGTGTCACGATATCCAGGCCAGAGCGACGGTATATTGCCATCTGCCCTATCAATCAACCACTGGCCTGCTGCCGCCAGCTTCGAAGCTGCGTCCGGGAAGTTTGCTCAATTCTTCGTCTGTGATTTAGGCAAACAAGCCTATGACCACACCGCTACCGAGGGCCAATATGAAGGACTCAAGTACTGAGGGTCACATTGTGCCCTAGCATGTGGCCGTTGGGTTAGATGAAACCTCCTCCGCCCTGGCCGTTTGCACCGACAGGTGCACGCCCACTGATATCATGCTAGCGTACCAGTTCATGAAACAGGTTGTACTGGATTACATGTTAACCGGTGATCATATACAAAATTCATATACAATCATTGAATAAACACCAAATGAGAAATATGTTAAAATGATGGATCGTTAAAGAGAAAGAAAACTGGCACAATTCATCTCTAAAAATGGCATAATATTACGTTGTATATAATATACAAGGCACCCAAAAACCATAATATCAGTGATATAGTGGAAAGCGCACATAGGCATTAGTGTCCCCTCAGGCTGTAAAGTTCCCTTTGTGACAGTGTTGAGAAACCACAGAGAAACATTGGTAACGTCCACACCGTGATTCATGACGAAGGTGCAGTTTCCTAACGGAATGAAAACAAAACAGATCACCGGTTGTGTTTTCACACAATGCAGATTAATTCAATTATGGTTACACACAAATGGCCTAGCAACTGTTTACCTAAGGACGGGCAGAGATTTGGCAGTTGCAGCTCTCGGCAATGTCAGTTTGCTGTCGGGACGTGGCAAGTTTTGTATTGTGCCCATGTTATGGTTTTCCTGGCTTCTCCCACGCAGTTTCATATGGTAGAATAAATAATAATTATATTAGTGGATCTGGCGAAATCAGGCTTAAGGTAAAAGACCAAATTCCTGGGAATACCAGATTCCTGGTAAATTTGCTTATAAAGGGAATGATCAGCCATTTTTCTGCATTCATTTAAACTATTTTGCTTGGAGTCGTCCTCAAAATATTTATTTTGATTTTTTAAACTCGGTATAAAAATTCCATCTTAAGCCCGATTTCTCCAGATCCATTCACATGGGGTGTACTGTAGAATATTCGTGTTGTTTTTTTCTCACCCGGATATTTAGAGCATTTACCTTAAATTGCACATGAGACTAAAGACGGAGCAAAAAAAGGTATGCAAGCAACCAGCTCCAATTGTCATGTGATTTCTGTAGCTGAGATAGAAAGTGAATTATGAACAGCTGTTGAAAAAACAAAAAAGTGAAATAACAATATGCAGTAGGCCAATAATCCGAGCGCTTGACCCGAGGGTCCAGTTTGAAATCGTACCTGGTTTGAGGTCGCTATTTCGGGAGGGTTTCTGCCCTAAGCATTTACGCCTCGCTTTTCTTGTTGTAGTTTGATATTTCTTTTGTTTCTTCTGGGTTTTTTTTCTTGTTTCTTGAATCCCCCCCCCCCCCCACCCACCCACCCACAGACACCTCCCTTTCCTTTTAAAGTTCTCATAAAACATAAGGAAGTCAAAGGCCGAAACACTTGTTTCTTCTTTAATTTTGTACATGCTACCAGCAAAGTATGAAATTCAGGCATTCTATAGAATGCCGAGCAAATTAGGCAAAGTATGAAACAGAGTTGTTATTTTGATTTGTTTTATAGGTATGCCCAGCCATTATATACATTTCCTGGGCATTACATAGAATGACGAGCATCGTCTAGGCCATCTATGAAATAACAACCATGAGAAAGTTTCTCTCTGTTCTTTCATTGAAAAAAAAAAAGAACTCTTGAAAATCAAACAAGAACTACAAATTGGTACAAGATCCTAATATTACATTAAATATATTGATTCACTTGTGGCATATGAATGATTAAGCAGAGTATGAAAACGCAGTCATGGAATTATATCTAGCAATACACGAATATGAAGCTAAACCGTACGACAGCTTAATATAATGAAATAAATAAGATATTGATTCACTCATTGCAGGTGAATTAACGATTTAAGCAGAGTATGAAAATACAGTCATGAAACATTTTTTGGTTTTTTTTTTTTTCCTTTTTTCAAATGGACAAAGTCGTATCGAGTGAAATATGAAACTAAAACCATGAATGACGATCCAAGCATGTGTAGAAGGTCACACGCCTAATACTGGTGGGAAAATTTTACAGTTTGCCTAGCATTCTATAGAAGTCAATATAGGTGAGCAGAAGCTATATTGACTCCTGTTTGATAAAACTCGGAGGCATACATCTTGTATTCGTTGTCCTAGATGTTCGTATTGTCCAATGGCAGGCGGCTGAAAAAGAGAGAACAGGGGGGGGAGGGGTGACGCAAGTGGGTTGGGGTCCCAGCGAACGAATACTCAAGACAGCAAGAGACACCGTGAAACAGTTCGGCCACGGTCGTCTCTTTTTATGAGAGACGGAGTGGCCGTGCGGTTAAGCGATCTGTTTTCTTCTTGGCAAGGCGACGGGTGCCGTAGCAGAGGTCGCGGGTTCTAGTCCCATCTTGGTCATTTTTCTTTCTTCCTTCCTTCCTGAGCACTGACTAGGCACTACAACCTTCGTCCGCCTAATACTTATTTTCTCTTGAACTAGCATTCTATAGAATGCCTGAATTCATACTTTGCCGGTAACATATACATCTCTTGTAATGTTGTCCTCTCACGAGTAATAGTTTTCCCCAGAGGAGATTCAGCTACCAGAGAGTATAGATGTATAGAGAGGGTTCACTTCCGCCAAATGGCGAAACTTGTTCGCTGCGGTAAACAGGAAATTGAAGAATTGAAAGAGACCTTCTTCACCAAAGATAGTGTGCATATCTGTTCTCTGTGGTTTGTTCATGTTTTGGGGCTGATTGTAACTATTTACAACCGTTTGTAAGCTCCTACGCACCGTGGAAATGCACAAACGGATATTGTTTACCGCAGCAGCCTACTTTCCGCTCCATGCTAACAGTGGTTTCGCAGAGCCTCCCGTGTCTCGCAGTGCAAACTGACCAATAGTGAATCCTCTCGCTATATTTTTCCTCTCTGCAGCTACCCAAAAAAGCGATACTAGAGACGAGAAAGAATCGTGCTCAGAAACGTGTAATTATGTTGGTCATAAAGTGTCCTATAATTTTAAAAATCGTTGAGATTTCAAAAAGCTCGATATCTTTCGTGCTCTTATTTAAGGCAACACTTTGATTGATAGCAAAGGTAATTTTTTCCTCTATTGAAATAAAAAATGAGGCCATTGCCTTAGTTTGGGGAGCTATCACTGATAAGAGCTCCGGCTTTGTTGAAATTATTGATTTTTTTTTTTAGTCCCGATAAAACATATTGCCAAATCAATTGTCTCTTGGATACACGAAGTTCTTATTGCTTTCTTTCTTGGTCTGTCTTCCTTTCATTCATTCTTCCTTCTCTCGGCTGTGAGGTCGCCGAAAAAGCCCCTTTTCTTGTTATCTTATTCTAAATGTTATTTTTTTTTATATGTTGTTTTTAAAAACAAAAGTAATATTATTAGAGTCCCCAATGTGTTGAATACAATTTATATAACTATATTAATGCCGATCCTAATTACCATGAACAACAGAGAAATGTTGGTGTTCTGTACTGACGGATGGGATTGGTTGCGACCGATGTGCCAGGGCTATTATTTTGGATCGCTCTCTCTCTCTCCTTCTGGCTCTCTTTCTGCCTCTCTCTTTCTTTTTCGCTCTCTCTTTCTCTCTCTTTCCTTGTCGCCCTCTTTTTCTCTTTGTCTCTCTTTCTCTCTCACTCTCTATTCCTCCATCTCTCTCTTTCTCTCTCTCTCTCCCTCTCTCATTCTTTCTCTCTCACTCTCTCTCTTCCCTCTCCCTCTTTCCCCATCACTTTCTTTGTCTCTCTCTCTCTCTTACTCCCCTCCTCTCTCTTTCTGTCTCTCTCTAGCCCTTTCTCCCCCCCCCCCCATGTCTCACTATCACTCTCACTCACGACACTATATGAGAACCACTGATCTAGTGGGGAAAAGGGACCAATCGTAAGCACTGAAACCCCTGAACTGCCGAGAGACTATCACTTCTATTTTACAGATAATTTTACCGGGCCTTATCAACGTTACGTAAACACTACCATTCAATCAGCAGCCATTGAATGTTACTGAAGTCAGTCATTAATCACTGTTATATTTGCATTTAATGTAAAGGCAAGACCTCGTACTCTGGAAATAGGATTTACAGTCTAAAGGTGAGGCCACCTCGAAACAAAGATCTCTCGGTACAGTGAAACTGGTAGAAGACCTCGAACATTCAGGAGTCTAATGATCAGTGTTTCTCAACCTGTCCTGTCCCATGACACACCTCGATTTTCAGAAAAAAACAAAACAACAACCCAAAACCTACGCCCTACCACGGTAGGACAAGGTTAGTATACAGTATAAAATACAGTATACAGTATAAAATACAGTATACAGTATAAAATACAGTATACAGTATAAAATACAGTATACAGTATAAAATAGAGTATACAGTATAAAATACAGTATACAGTATAAAATACAAAAAGATGGTTAAAATGAATACATGTAGTGGTAAGAAACTCCCCAGGTGCAGTGAGGCAGATGACGATCTTCAGAGGAAGAGTGGATTCTTTCATTAGATGTATCGGCCTTTAACTTCCTGACATCTTCTAGAACCCCGGCCACAGCGAGTTCATGACTCTCGGTGTTTGTGAAATTAAAACTCTAACGGGAAGGGTCGACTTCAATTCAACTGGACTAATTGGCCCCAATATTGCTCCCCCCCCCCCCCCATTGTCTAAGGAGCTATGCGCTAGGGTAATCTAGCCTTGTCAGGTACATACAACCACACATTTTAGCTTTCACCAAAGATACTAGAAACGACAAGATGAGACACTCTCTTCTCCGCACCTCTAAAAAAAATCGTGCACACAGTTTGCGCGCTGATCGGGGGCGGGGCCCATAGTGCACAGCATGAAAAGAACGCTTGATATAAATGAATGACGAGAATTTGTGACAGTGCTGCTACGACTAAAAAAAAAAAAAAAAGCCAGAGTTTTCCCACAGTAATTGAAATTATATTAATTACAAAATATGTGACATTAATCAAAGTTTACAGTGATAGTTGCACAGTGAACAAAATTCAATATTTTCCCTATTTGGCTTTGTAAAATACGGCACCGTCCATTACTTTCTCGCATTCCCCGCTAGGTGGCGGTGTGAAATCTGTGCAATCTAAACCCGCTAGCTGTTTCATCTTATTGTTTCTAGTATCACTGGTTTCACACAGAACAGCAACGATTATGATTGTAGGGCCCCGTGCGTCCCCTGGGGTTTGAGAACTTTTTCTTGCTTTTGAAAACCCGACTTTCACCGCGTCTCTGTTTTCAATCCTATTCTTCTTGGTAATCGCTTGTTCTTATGGAACCGATTTCGTATAGGGGCCCTGTGGTTTTTAGTGTGGTAACCAGTGATATTGGGTCTATCGCAGGGATTCTCAACCTGGGGTAAATTGATCCCCATGAGTAAGTGAAATTCAGGGGGATAAATTTCACCTGCCGATTCCGGATGTGTTTGAGTACAGAGGTATCTGTTGTTCGTTAGTTGTCCATAACTATGTGAAATTTCATTGTTATGTCCTATTATTATCGTCATTCTTATTTGTACTTAAAATAATAACTTAAAAAACAATATTTTCAACAAATTTTCCCTTTATCCGTTGTTGTATTACCGTAGGAGTGTAAACTCAAATTACTGAACTTAACAGAGTGGGGTCCCATAGTTTACTCTCGAACAGTTCACAGGGGTAAACGAGACGAACAAATTTTGGGATCACTGGTGTATCGGCAACCATGAAATTCATCATTGTCGCTTCTGTCAAATGTTAGCTGGCGAGGTATACAAAGGTTGATAAGGAAAGTAGTTCTGTGTTCCGTCTATCTGACATGTTGAATGGCGTTTCTGCGTTTCTTAGTATTATGACCCTCGAACACACACCGGGTAGGTGATATTGTGTAACCGAGACATTTTGTCTTTTGCTACTGTATATGCTATATGGATAGTACGTTTTGAATTAATGATTTTCCAATTTCTGAAATTTTGTGTGTCCAAATTTCAATGTGTTATATAAAGACCAATTTCATAATGTAAATTGGGCAGTCATGTAATTTTTGTTTTTCTAAATACATAAATTACGAAAATGTGGGTTTATTACTTTCGAATTTGAGCCTTTTCCTTCTACATCTCTCACCACGCTACGTTTTTGTTTAGTACTAAGTGTCTACAGATCAAGCTAAAAGTGTTAATGTTGATTGGTCTTTTTGGTTGAGTGACTAGTGTGCATGAAGTCTGCGACAAGGCCGCGTTTGACAAGCGCCCGATCTGGTGCAAGTTCGGATTTTTTGTGCATTGTTAGCCAGAATCA
Organism: Onchidella celtica; assembly: GCA_963931925.1. NCBI lineage: Eukaryota > Metazoa > Mollusca > Gastropoda > Systellommatophora > Onchidiidae > Onchidella > Onchidella celtica. The sequence continues at coordinate 33,884,123 of OZ007581.1, forward strand.
GTTCTATCAGCAATTGCTATTATCGTATACTTGGGAGAGTATCACACTAAGTGGTCTTGTCCACGGAATCCGCTCCGCTCGGCTAAGTAAAGGAAAATGTCGTATGACAAAATAAAAATACTCTTCGTTCTATAGCGGTGAGGAGCGGAGCGGAACGGATGCTGTCGACAAGTATACAGGGGCAAAAGTACTTTACTTTGTCATAGGTCATTTCCGTAAAATAACGAAGCGGAGCGGATGCTGTGGACAACACCACTAAGCCCGGAACGTCACAGCCAGTTGCTGCCAGCAAAATGTTCACCCAAGAAATAATGGCAGAAGCTGGCTGTGTCTGACCGGGCTTAGTATGATAAGGTCTTCCTGGATTTACTAACGAAATATAGGAAATTATGGTGTGCATTTCTTGTTTGTCAGCACCTGACTGTGTCTGACCGGGCTTAGTGCTTGATATCTCCCTTAGTTAAATGATAACCCGAATGTTTAAAGAGAGTGAGTAGTGGCTCCTGACGTGTTATCTTCATAGTTCAATGTGCATCTTGGATTTGGTGTGCACACTACTAGTCTTGAAAGCCGATCCATTCCACACGTTAAAGTCAATAATATCCGTGCATTTATTACTGAAATTAAAGCTACATTATATTTGTAAATATATTACTTTATTTGCAGGTTTGACACCATACCAAGAGGACATTTTTGTGATTGAGAACAAGAAAAAACATTGAAATTTTCACCCGTGACCTGTTCCCATTGCCACAAGAGATCTTTGAACGAAATACTTCTGGTGTCTAGATAAAGCCGACCCTGGAAAGTTAAGAGCCACTTTTGAACTCTCAGACTTTCAACTTTTTTGGTCCAGTCTCAAGATAGACGGGCGTTCTAAGCCCGGAAAATTGGGAAAAGTCGCAAGATACGCAGTGTATCAAGTACTGTGGGGACCCTCAGTGGCAGTGCAATCCAAGCTGCTTGTGCATGTCATGACACATGCAGTGGTAAAACAGAACGCCGTAAAACACGAGAGATACTAAATAGTTAGCCTGTGGATCTTTGACACGCTGAAGTTGTTTCTCCTACCCAAGCTTGATACTTATAGAACATCATACTGAAAGTATCAGCCGAGTTGGTGTATTTTGTATTTAGTGTCCCTACCAGGTGCGTAGAAAAAGATACCAAAGACAGTATTTCAACAGTACCAGAACGAAAAAAAGTGAAGCAACACTAAAGTCCGGACCCGGTTATCTTAAGGACCGAAATCTTTCTGCAGAGAAGCATAGTAGACCAATTGAGCTGCACACGGGAATTTCTACACTGTCAAGATGGTTTGTGCGGGTATTGGCAAGTGTGTGCTTATGATTCTGAATTCGCTGTTCCTGGTAAGTCATTTTTTAAAGTATTATTATTAACCAGTTTATTTCATAAACGCGACCCTGCGCGACCCTGCTTCTTCTTGTTTGTAGTAACTCCGCTTTCTGCACAACTGAGAAATTCAACGTTAAACGTCGGCGGCTTTGGTACGATGATAACGAGTTAGAATAAATTGGAACTGTGAGACACCCAGACAAGTGTCACAACACATTTTAAACAAATGTCAAAGTGTACATACTAAAAGATCTCCAGTTTTTCTGAAAATGGAGATAGAGCAAATAAGAACTAAAGTCGCAAAATTATGCTTGTGGACACTATTTTCTTTTTCATGTTTCCTTCTCGGTCGACAACATCATTATACTTCCCAAAGACTGCTGGAGAACAATCAGACTTTAAAAAAAATGTGGGTGTGGTCCGGTATCAAGACTTCATGCCCCCCCCCCCCCCAAAAACAAAATCCTTTCCAAGTTAGATCCGTTCATCTGAAATTGATTTCTATGTAACCCTTGGGGAGTAGACAGAACCTGAGTTCATAATATTACATCTGCGCTGCTCATTATAACAGGAATGTACAATACTGCCGTCCTCATTCTGACGTAACTTAAGAGATAAATTCTTATGCTTATAAATTCTTGTTTGACCTGATATGTTTATTGAGTAAAACACCTGAAATATGCAAGATTGAAATCTTGTCTCAAATTCTGAAAAAAACAACAACACTTTTTTTTTTAAAATGCCCCCAAAGAGTTAATTGCATTAAAACCACGCACACACCAAATTCAAAGGTTCAAAATCACCTTCAGGCTATCTCTAGGGGTACTTGCAAATAGATTTCATCCTACCTCACAATAATCTTGATTGCAGATTTCAAATGATCAAGACATGGGTAAAGTAGTTATGATCTTAAATCGCTGCGCAGGTCCCCACTGAGGGTGATAAAGTCAAGGGTTGAAACATTCTTTGCCGGGGGAGCTACTCCTCTGAAGACCTCATGTTATCTTGCTCTTTAAAGAGTTTCAATTAAAAATAATGAACACATTATTGATATTTCAAGAAAAACCTCACTAGAGATAAGAAATATTTCTTTGTGTTGGAATTTTTTTTTTTTTTCTTAATTTTGGACATTACATGCAGTACTTTCTACCTTTAACCCAGCACCTGGCTTGTCAAGAATTAAGCTTACTATCGCGGGTGATTGGTGGGAGCTTTTGGTAGGATTTTCCTTATGACCTATCATTCTGTAATATCTGTCCGTCGTCTTGCTTCTTCCTGTATCGTGTCGTCTGTGCTTTCTTCGAACTCGAATTCAAAATGCATGAATTATTTCCCTTCCACTGGTTTCTGCCCAAACCATGGAGCTATTAATAACATTATTATTAATGGAAGTGCATAGGTAGGGAAGATATCCCCCACCTATACACTTTGCATAGGTAGGGAAGACATCCCCTACCTATTCACCTTGCATAGATAGGGAAGATATCCTCTGCCTATTCACTTTGCATAGGTAAGGAAGATATCCCCAGACTATGCAATCCCTATGTGAAAAGTGCATCCAGAGAAGATATTTCTTGACTATTCACTTAACTTAGGCAAGGAAAATATTTTTGTCTCTGCATATTTTTTAGGTCGGGAAGATATTTCTTGTGTAATCGGCCTACTTTGCTTAGGCAGGGAAGATAGTCCTTTCTACCTGTGCTTTGCCTGCTCTGTTTGCGATAGCTATGAAACATAATTAAAGGTAATGGTTATGTATCACACTCATCAGTCGGCGGTATGAAGCGAAATCAGCGATATCCCCATTACGACCCATTGACGACAGCAAACCTAACCTGCCTCTATGGCAAAAAGAAAAAGCTGTAAGAAGAAAGGCAACCCCATAGATTTTCTGTTGTTTTTACCTTCTTCAGTTTACGTTCATGTACGAGGGGACAATGAATTTGAAAGGCTTTAATTTTAAGCCCATGGGGGCAGAATGTAATTACATGTATTATTGTAATTGAGCATGGCACTTATGAAAAGTCCAGAGTGGATCTATTGGGAGAGGAATAAGGGGAACTAGCTGTTTCCTGCCTACTCAGGAAAACATACAGTAAAGCACACCTACACGAAGAAAACACCGGCATTTAATTTGGTGAGGCACTTGTAGGTCAAGCATTCCAGGGAATTTCCCAGCCAGCACCCCTACGCCAATCCGACGTATTTGTGTAGGATATCTCCGTAGAGTAGGTAGGATTACCGTAGGGGTGGGGTTCCTACATCAAACAGACGTCGGTCAATGCTGTAAACAGCGGATCTACGAGGGAACGGTGCCATAGCTTTGTGCAAACATCCTATACAGAGGATTACCTTAGGGGGTTGCTGGCTGGAGTGATCGACTACGCAGTAGTTCGACGATCGAACCTTCCACATTTCAGTTCATTCTCCACAAATTACACGACAAAGGAGAAAGAAAAATTTTGAAACTATTTCAAGCTAATATTTGCATCTTGGCAGTGCAGTATTGTCCACGCAGATTTTTTTTGCTTGTTTTTCAATTTTGGTGCATAACGAAATCGTCTGATACCCTCCCCCCCCCCCCCCCACACACACACACACACTCACACAAGTTCAGTAAGCGCGTGATTATGTTTATAATCCATGCTGCCGCACCACGAGGTCCGCTTCCGTCTTGACCTTCTCTGCTCGGAGTGGGCGATGGAGCAGCGAGCCTTTTGTCACTACGTTTTGCTTTGAGCTCGGTCTTGGCCGTTCGTCTGTCTGTCTTTGCTGACTCGCCGATTGGTTCGAATGATTTTGATTCATATAACCTCCTGTCGTTGACTGACTCGAATCGCGATTCGCTCCTGTCGCCACTGGCTCGCCGACAACTAATTCTATTTAATTAATGCAAAGTGCATAGGGAAGGAATATCTTCCCTGCCTATGCACTTCCATTATTAATATTGATGTTATTAGTACCTCCACGGCCCAAACTCAAACGTAAAATGCACGAATTATTTCCCTTTGACTGGTTTCCATTGAAAACAAAAAAGAAACACTATTTCTAGATCGGAAAAGTTATTGATGACACTGATTATGTAATATAAGAGTTTAACATGTTTAATATGTCAAAATGTTTGTGTTACAGCTGATCAGCCTGGTGTTTATGGCCGCTGGTTGTTTCCTGGCGTTTTTTCCTGGTCAGATACTGAAAAATATCTATGATGAGGCAAAAGAGGCGGCAGGTAATGGATGGATGGATGGATGGATGGATGGGTGGATGGATGGATGGGGTGGGTGGGTGGATGGATGGATGGGGTGGGTGGGTGGATGGATGGATGGATGGATGGATGGACGGATGGATGGATGGTTGAGTGGGTGGATGGATGGGTGGGTGGGTGGGTGGATGGATGGATGGATGGATGGGTGAGTTGGTGGATGGATGGATGGATGGATGGGTGGGTGGATGGATGAGGATGGTAGGATAGGTAGACGGATGGATGGATGGATGGATAGGGGTGGGATAGGGTGGATAGGTAGATCAATGGGTGGATGGATGGATGGATGGGGTGGGGGTGGATAGGTAGACGGATGGATGGGTGGGGTGGATAGGTAGGTGGGTGGATGGATGGGTGGATGGACGGATGGATGGAATGATGGGTGGATGATGGGATGGAGGGATGGATGGATGGATGGGTGGATGATGGCTAGAAGGATGGACTAGTGTATGCATGGATGGATAGATGGGTGGATGGGGCGCGTGGAAGGACGGATGGATGAATGAATAGATGAGTGAATAGATGGATGAATAGATGAATGGATGGATGGATGGAGGGACAGATGGGTGGATGGATGGATGGATGGATGGATGAATAGATAGACGGATGCATGGATGGATGGGCGGATGGATGGATGAATGTGTGCATGGAAGGAGGGACCGACGGATATAAAGGTGTCCCGTCTGAGGGTAGGTCGACAGAAAGACGAACTGCGATCTTAAACAAAAATCTTTATCATGTACATCAGTTCCTTAATTTTTCATTTCCGACAGACAGCAATGGTATAAATGCAGATCTACTTCCGAAAGAAGCAGATGACCTGGAAGAAGTGCCATTTGTCTACGATGTCGGTATTGCTTTTCTGGCACTGGGCATTTTCCTGTTCTTCATCAGTATGATGGGCTGTTGTGGTGCCTGTTGTACCACCTGCTGTCGCTGGATGCTGATCATCGTAAGTACCATCAATGACAGGGCTGTCTCAAGGCATCTTTACACTGGTAGGTTTTAGGAATAGAAAAAAGGAATGGGGGACTGTGTGGGAAGAACTCTCCTGGCTTTCCGTCTTTTGTTTTCCGATTTCCCCCTTCGAAACATGACCAAAACAAACGACGCGCATCGCTTCTCATTCAGAAAACAGACCAGTGTGTAAACAAACAACGTTTTGAAAGGGGAAATCAGAAAACAAAAGACGGAAAGCCAGGAGAGTTCTTCCCACACAGTCCCCCATTCCTTTTTTCTATTCCTAAAACCTACCAGCGTAAGCAGGCCTTTAATATAATTATAGGGACCCTGGGCAGATTCTTTTGTAATGCTCGAGTTTTCTCCCTCGTTTCGAAAACCAATGCAAATGTCCATGCATGGGGCCCCCTTAAAGTCTTGGGGCCCCTGGGCAACTGTCTATTGTACCCATGAGTTAAGACGGTGATGATCATTTATGTCGTGGCTGCTGGTGACGGTGTAATGTGGGAAATTAGGAAGAGGGGGAAGAGGAATGGAAATGGGAAAGGTGTGAAACAAATAAAAGAAATAAAAGATTGAAAAGAAGAGGGATATAATTATATTATTTTGCACCCAGCAGGGACACAACTGGGAAAACATCTTGCCCTTCCACTGGCAGGGGCGACAACCAATTAAAAAAAACAACCACTCGTCTTTGCGCGCCTATCGCGGGGTAGGAAATCAAACAAAATTGAAGACATTTTTCCAACAGCCCCTCCACCACTACCCCCTCATCCAACCTCCCAAAGTAGGAAAGTCTATCTCTCCTTACCACTTCTCTCAAGCTATGCTTTGGCGCCAGCTTAAGGAAAAAGCAAAAAGCAGGCCGATTGGGAACCCTTTGGAGGGCTAAGAAAGAAAGAAGGACAGAAGATCAATACGAGGACAAGAAAAGACAACCGATTGAGGAGCCCTTTTGAGGGCTAAGAAAGAAGGAAGCCTTGAAGATCAAGACGAGGACAAGAAAAGACAAGCCACTAGGGGGCCCCTTTGAGGGCTAAGAAAGCCGAGAAGACAACAGAAACATCAACAGCCAAAACAAGGACAAGAGAAATGAAAACAAGAGGAAAAGAGGTGCAAATGCTAAGGGCAGAGACCCTCCCAAAAGAAAGAGCTCAACACGAGGAAGAGAGATTATGGATGATGAAGAAGTAGTGGATGGGGAGGAGGAAAAACAAGAGACAAAGGTCAATTTTTGGGGTGGGGGTGGCGGGGAGGGGGCAGGGAGAACGTAGGTTATTTTCATGCAGTTCTTCTTCATTTCATTGCTTTTATTCATACCACTCCTACGATGACTATGTCACCGCAGCTACCGGTACTACTATTACTGTATCACTCCAACTCCCACTGTTATTATCGCTCCCAAATTATGCTTACAACTTTTACAATAATTTGTAAGACTTCATCTAGGCAGACAAATTTCTTCCCCAGTTCGCCATCGTCTTGCTGGTGCTGATGATTGTTGAACTTGTCCTTGGTGCTTTGTTCTACGTGAAAGACTCTTCGGTAAGTCTGTCTGTCTGTCTGTGGGTCTGTGGGCCTGTTCGTCCGTCCCTCTATCTGTCCATCTGTCTGTCTATGTGTCAGTCCGTCTTTCTGCTTGTCTGTATGTCTGTCTGTCTCTCTGTCCGTCGGTCTATCTGTTATTCTGTCTGCCTGTCTGTCCATCCGTCTGTTTGTCTGTCTGTCTTTCTGTCTGTTCGTTCGTTCGTGCGTCCGTCCGTCTTGCTGTCTCTCTATCTATACGTTCGTGCGTCCGTCCGTCTGCCTGTCTGTTTGTCTGTCTGTCTCTCCGTCTGTCTATCTGTCTATTCAACTGTTTTAATCATAATTTGTATATTCTTATGTACGAGTAATGCCTTTTCCATAAGGGATAACCTTTCCCTTAAACCCTCCTTCCCCCATTCAGTTCCTAAATCTATGACATAATGATGATGAAGAGGGTGAATTCGTGTTCTGGTAAGACTATTAACTTCCGAAACAAGTTACTCCATGAGTTACGACTTTCTTCCACAGCTCCATGACACCATCCGAGGCAATCTGAAGGACAGAATTAAGGAGGACTACGAAAATACAGGCTCAGACATTTTCAGTTTAACCATGAATACCGTACAACTGTTCGTGAGTACATGTAGTGCGGATACTGTGGCGACAACGTGTCTGCTCCAGTTGTAACTGGGGTGCAATGACACAAAGGCAAATTTCCCAAATGGAATTAAAGAGTTATACAAATACAAAGACAAAAAATACAAATACCTGTCACTCCATGTGTTCGTGGTTTATTCCGTTTGTCGTTGGTGGATAAGTGGACCCTTGCACTGTCCGTCTGTAATAAAGTGCAAAGATGACCCCCTGGTTATTATTTACTATAAACACAAACGCGAACAGAATGATATGAAGAAATCGGGGGACACGGTGGCCTAGAGGCAAGGTGCTGGTCTCTCATGCCAAGGGTACCGGGTTCGAATCCCATTCGGTACAGGCATGTTGGAATTTTGGGATATTTCTCATATTTTCCTGTCCCTGATCCTATGGTAGGTAGGACCCAGCACCTAGTCTTCTCGGATATGGACGAAAAATTCGGAGGGCCCGTATGCACGTTGCGCACGTTAAAGATACCTTGGCAGTTGGAAATCGAAAAGAGCAGGCCGAACAGGCCGCTCCCCTGGGCAAAATTCTGAAAAACCAATCCCTGGCACAACAAGAAAAATGAAAAGAAGAAAAGTGAGGTGAAAATGCCAAGGGCAGTGAAATCTCTTAAATAAAGACCTGGACACACGATATGAAGAAATTCCAGGGCTTGTACAACTGTGTAAATAGGATAGGGATCGTTTAGAACCGTCATTCTTTTTTTTTTTCGAGAAAATTTACTCGATCACGATTGCTATCACAGTATATAATTCAGACATGTTTAGCTTTCTAAAAAACCCATGTGGCAATTTTCTCCCATGAGTGGATCTTTTGGGCCCCTCTTGCCCGATCCAGCTGATACACAACCCAATACTTGGCTCTTTTCCTCTTGACTGACGGTCAGCAGCTAAATTTACTCCTTTCTCCCGCAGCTTCTCTCATGGCTTATCCTACCGATGTTGGATAGGCATCTCCTATTACAGTACAGGCAGATTAGAGAGGTGCCGCGAGATTGGGGGGGGGGGGGGGTTTCTCCTTTCTTACTTGGCGCTTCTCAATTTGGTCTGAGATGATGTTGATCTCGAAGTGTTGGACTCCACCTCTCACTGTGGACTCCCAAGCTGAACGGTCTTCTGCTAGTTCTTCCCAAGTTCCAGGGTTGATGTTACACATTACCATGTTGTTCTGGCACAACCCAATAGACATACACCTTTTCAATTGGGAACAGGAGTGAGGACCGGATATACTCAAAATAGTTCTCTCATGACTTCCGGGGGGTAGCGATGCCTACATGAATTAGCACTGTTCAGAGGCGACTATGGTCTGAGCACGAATGATTTTGATTTATTTGCGAGTAACATCTTATTCCATTATAATTCAGCTTCGGGAGCATCGTCTTCTGCCAGCGCTATAGACGCAGAGAGCGTTTTCGACAACATTTTGCCCCCGGAACAAGTAGGAACATTGAAAGTCGTGACGTCACTTCATATGAAAATTCCCGTTCCCTATATAAAGGCTGACGACAACCTGTAGATTGCCCTCCCCCCTCTTTTTTTAAAAAAACAACAACAAAAAACTGTTTTACTAAGCTTTCATAGTGTTTTTCTTTGCTAAGTTAGGGCGATATCAAAATATAATTTAGAGAGATTCTACGAGGCAATTACAATTCTACGATTTGCCTGATCATTTTGGGACGCACGTTTTTTTTTTTTTTTAATTGAAAGGCATGGGAGTAAACAAAAGTTGAAAACCACTGCTCTCGAGAAATATTGCAAATAATTGTAGAGTTGTAATTGTAGAATCTACTACAAAGGCAATTATGAAAGCCAATTGGTGTCATGTCATGTTTCACTTGTTCTTCATTTCTGACTTGTGTTCCCATGTGCACGGAAACGAAAACGGCAAAGGAAACGACAAAAACCCTTGAAGTAGTGAAACACAATGAATGTTTGCATGTATGTGGAAACGGCAACGGAGACGTCAAAAAAACTCTTCGAGTAGTGAAAAAAGAGAATGTTTCCAAGTGTATATGTCACAAAGCGTAGGTGCAGACAATGGTACTGCAAGAGCGTTTTGCAACCTTGGGATGTTTCGGCCTATATGAGACTACAACACACCAATGGATAATAAGTATTAGGCGGACCAAAGTTGTAGTGCCTAGTTAGTGCTCAGAAAAGCAAAACGGGAGTGAAAGAAGGAAGAAAGAGAAATGATCAAGATGGGATTAGAATCCGCGATCTCTGCTACGGCACCCGTCCTCTTCCCAAGAAGAAAACAGATCGCTTGACCGTTCGGCCACCCCGTTCTAAAAAAAAAAAAAAAGACGATTGTGGCCGAACTATCTCGCGGTGTCTCTTGTTGACTTGAATATTCATTCGCTGGGACCCAACGGTCAAGTGATCTGTTTTCTTCTTGGGAAGAGGACGGGTGGCGTAGCAGAGGTCGCGGGTTCTAATCCCAACTTGATCATTTCTCTTTCTTCCTTCTTTCACTCCCGCTTTGCTTTTCTGAGCACTAACTAGGCACTACAACCCTGGTTCGCCTAATACTTATTTTCTCTGAATTGTTATCTTAGTGCTCTGCCTTCCCCCCGAGCTTCTGCTTACACCTATTAACACCAATGGACGCTGGGGTAATAGTTGGACGGTCGGAGATAATTTGCTCTATGCAAATCGTAGCCTAGCTGAGACATAAATTTGAACAATCGAACGGGAAGGTGGACCGATCGAACGGGAAGGTGGACGGTCATTTCATGGCATTTCGTTACAGTATAGAATCGGAAAGCCTTCAAGTAGTGAAATAGAATGTTTTCATGCTAGGAAACGCAATTTCCTCTGGATGGATTTTTGCGCTTTCTTTTGCCGTTTTCGTTTCAGTACACATGAAAACACAGCTTCGACATAGCGAGACAATTTGTTTATTGCTATATTTTCCAGTTCGAGTGCTGTGGAATTGAGGGGGGTGGTGACTTCCAAACTACACCCGATACTTGTAGAAAATCTGCTACCGAGTATTATCAGGTGAGTATAGGTACATATGAATATTATTCTTATTTCTCAGGTCTAGCAACTATGCGTCTGTCCAATCAAACCAGTAACAGAAGGCAGTTTAACCCAAGACCCACAAATGGGGTCTTGGGTTTAACTGAGTACTCCAGCTAGACTTTAGAGCATTGTTTCTCAAGATGGGGCACGGGACTTCAGAATGAGGCGCAGAAATTTTTCATAGAAATTTTAATTCCATAACGAATTTTTACGTAACTTTTTAGATAAACTATTATTTGTTTAGGTCGTATTGGTGATTTCCTCGTTTACCTCGGATTAAAAAACTGAAGTAAGAAACAAATGAATAAAACTTGAAATGAAATTCTGATTAATACATCTTTTGGATGTCTAGCCTACATACTGAATATATAAATATTTTTAGTCTTTTTGTACTACTGTACACAAACTTTGCCTGATCATGGTGGCACGCACGTTTTGTTTTGTTTTATAATTGAAAGGCTTGGGATTTAAAAAAAAAGTTGAGAACCACTGCTCTAGAGAAATATTGCAAAGAAATCATAATGGCCTAGCCAAAAGACCTGTAAGAATCTCTCGTAGTCTTTGAACAAACAAAGCAATCAGCCAACTAACCTAATAACCAGGAAAGACCAGGAAAAATTAAATGCTCAGTACATTGATTCCATATGATCAAATCCGACTTGTCTGTAGATTTGACCAGATGAACCACATGTTATGATGTAACTGTGGATTTCAGATTGCCGACTGGATTTATAAGACTAGTTGACATGTCAAAAATATATTTTCGATGTTATATTTTTACATACGATTATCATGATTATTACTATTATTATTGTTATTATTATTACTATTACAGACTAACAACACATCTTACGAACTGAGAAACAAAACCTGTAAAAAATAACAAATTCACTAGATAAGATACTCGGTCTTAACGCTGATAAACCTGATTTCACCCTCTCTCTTTCTCTCTCTCTCTCTCTCTCTCTATCTCTCTCTCTCTCTCTCTCACTCTGTGTGTGTGTGTGTGTGTGTGTGTGTGTGTGTGTGTGTGTGCCCCGTTTACATGTCCGCCCTCTGGCGTCATTATAGTATGATTGTTATTGTATTATTATTGGAGTCTCCATTTAATATGAACGTAAAGAAAAAACAACAAAAAACAAAGAGAGTCTGGTGTATTTCAGGAGGGCTGTTACACCAAACTGACGGACATCATTGAAGACAACATTGTCTGGGCAGGTCTTGCTCTCGCCGGTTTGCTGGCCCTTCAGGTATACTGACTGAGTTATACTTATAGATGCCATTGTGATAAACGTTTGATTTTGGGTTACGTTTGTTTGTGTTTTATTTATTGGCTGGTTGATGGATAGATCGACCAGTCAATGGATCGAACATTCAATCATTCAGACATGCCATGAGAGTGGTGAGAATTGTTTTGTTTTTTTTGTTTTGTTTTGTTTTTGTTTTAATTTGTACTCATCAGTTAACCATTGTTTTCCCAACAAATTCGTTCCTCTGTATTTACTAATGCTAAAATCTGATCAAGTTTGATTTGAATGTAATGTTTTTGAAAGAGTAACGACAGCTTCTTCTGGGTGGGACTTTGCTAACAAAACATCTCCTGGATTTCGAAAGACGAATATCAGATGGGTGTGGTACTGCTGGGGGAAAAAAACACAACAACATCTGTTGGATGCAACTGTGTTCTAAAATAACTACAGCTATTGAATGAATCTTTGCTAAAAGAACACCTATTCGATGAATCGTTCTAAGTGAACAACATTCCTATTGGGTGTGGCTTTGCTAAAAGAACGTCTACTGTGAGCGGTTTTGCGAAAGGAACATCTGTTAGATGCTAAGGGAACAAAAATCCTTTTGGGTATAGTTTTGCCACAAGGGCAACATCTATTGTGTGAGGTTTTGCTAAATAAACAACATAATGTTGGCCGCTGCTTTGCTAACACAACAACACCTATCGGCCGTGGGTTTTTTAAAAGAACAACATCTATTGGTTGTGGCTTTGGTAAAAGAAGAACATTTATTGGAAGTGACATGCGGCTCTTGTTAAAAGCATTAGGGCTGCTGGATTTGTCCATAGAAGTAATATAATAACGCGTCTGGTTTTACTCAAAGAAGAAGACCCATTGAATACTCTTTTCACTTGCTCTCCTCATTTAGTTCACTTGATGTTTACTTGTTTTACTCACTGTTTGTTTTCAGTTACTTGAGGTCATCTTTGCTATTGTGGTCTTCAAGGATGCCAACAAAGTAGGAATACTGTAAAGCTCCTATCCTAGCTGTGGTCCTGACTACCTCTGGGAATGTGTCTGATTGGATGTAGAGACCCGGGGAGTATCTGTCCAGAAATTATGGGGAGCAGGAGAGAGTCGAAGGAGGAGAACAAGATATGTCTCTGTGATATCTTCTAAGTTTACACTTTATACGCTTTTCTAAACTGATTACATTCCTTGAAATAAGCACGAAGAAAATATTTTGTATGTTTGCGGCCTTCACTATATTATTTATGCAATCTCCCTCACCGAACTGTGAGATGGTTAATGATACCAGCATGGGTTACAATAGTTACATTATCAAAAGATGCGAATTAAATTACGAAAACAAATAAAATTAAGTCATAATTTATTTTTTTTAAACTCAACTAATTTTCCAGGAACGAAGAACGTCGGAATTCCTTAAGAAATTCAAGTGAACACATTAATAAAATAATCTAGCCACAATCCACATGAATGTCCGTACATTCCTTTAAGGCGCGGGTGTTTGTTATATATTTTTATTACATATTTCCGTATACCTAGTACCTGTAGACATTGTAGCTGTTTGTCATGCCATTCCTAAGATTAAGAAGGCTACAATCTTTCTTCATAATATAAGCCCTATAGATAGTAGACAGTAGTTTCATTCATTTTTTAGTTTTTATTTTTGAATGTCAGTAATTGACTATTAGGGAAAATTGATACCAAGTTGGTTTTTCATTCCATATGCGTATATTTTGCTATAACATGTAAAATACAGGACCGATTAAAATATTTAGAGGCCGTAAGCCCTTAAAAGACTTTAGTGCCCCCATATACTGATGTAATTCAAAGCATACACAAAAATAAAGCACTAAAAATTAAGAAAGCGAGTTTTATTCACCAGCAAATACTTCAATTTTTTTCATTTAGTGTGGGGGCCCCCTTTCTGTCGACCCTGGTTCAGCTGCACCATTTGCAGTTTTGCACCATATGGTCCATGGTAAATCCAGCTATGAAAAATTTCTGTGGTGCCCCCCTGCTCTTGATGCCCTGAGCACGTGCTCATTTTGTTTAATGAGTAATCCAGGTGGGGTAAAATAGTGTTGATTTCTACTTGTGTGTGTGTGTGTGTGCGCGTGTATGTGTGTTTGCGACATGAAATGTTTAAAATGCTTTTGACTGGTTAGCGTGGCAACGATCCTGAATCATTAAACTTCGGCTGTTTCTCTTAATTATGTCATTAAATTTTATTTTTTTTTATCGATTGTTTCGTAAGAATTCTGTATATATAGGTGTGTAATTTTCCAATAATTGACACCATTTTTTTTTGTATGTGCATTTGCTCTTTATTTCTCTCGGTCCTTTTATAGGATCTGAGGTTATGATACTTCGAGGATTGCTTCAGTGCGTACTTTTTGTGTGCGTTTGTGTTTTGTAATTTTCTTTCTTTCTTTTTTGTATTTTTTATTTTTATACTTTTTTTTTATATTTAAAACTTTATGGGTAAACATTTGTAGCTGGAATGTTCCAAAGCCCAGTGGTCGTTCTACGGTCACTGCGGACAAGAAATCAATGTATGCCCTGCCTTTGTTGTCTCTATCCTCTACCCAGTCATAAAACGTACACATGCATTAGTCCTGCCTGTAAGCCAAGCTCTAAACTCTTGCCCTGAACCATTTTCTTGTGTACTGCCAACGCCTGAAAGAGCACATTGCATTATTTCAACCAGCTGACCAGCCATCTTACCAAGTTTTCTTTTCTTTTGGGGGCAAAGAGGGGGTGGGGTGGGGTGGGGGTGGGTGGGGGGTGATGGCCAACAGCTGAAAGTTTCAGAGTTCTTTAAATTATAATTCGACTACCGGCGATTATCGTGTGAGGTTTAGTTTAATATGCACCACCGTTTATTATAGTTCTCTGCAGAGGGTGCGAAAACGTCACTTTGATACTGGTTCTAATAATAGCGCTCTCCAGCTTTGTCCACTTTCTCATTATTGCATGACGAGATATGCGTAACGTTGGCTTCGTTGATGGATGTCTTATTGCTTTTGCCTACACAAGACGAAACCTATCATGGTTGATGTGGTGACTGGCTAGCGGTGTCAGACCGTTGCTTTAACTATGAACGTACCTCACTGAAATATTTCCATCCACAACACAGAGATGGACCATAGAAGAAAACGACATTATTATACAACAATGTCTAATTGTAATACCGTGCGTACACTTGAAGTGCGCAAAGGCAGATAACTCTTTGTCTCTGCAAAGTGATGTCCCTTCCTTGGAGATAAACTGAAGTTTATGCCGGGACACCATCTACATTACATGAATTTTAACAAACTAATTTTTTGTTTTGTTTTTGTATTTTGAATAAATAAAGTTTTCTTCTATCATTGACATGCTGTTGAGGCTTCTTTGTCTTGTTACCATGGCAACTGAACAATGTAAAAAGAGGAAGTATGTTCTCTTCTTCATCATCGTTCTTTGGACATTATTCTGTTAGTTCTATTTGGTTGAAAGTATGGCGTTTCGCAATCACATTTGATGCTGAATTTGAAATTGTATAATCAGGTTGCACAACAGCAAGTCGATATCACAATGATGGTTGATTACCGTATCTCGCTGTATGGACTGGTGGTTGGTTCCTTACTGAGAATTACAAGAATCTGAATGTTTTACAAGGTGCGAGAAAATTTCATGCATCCTACACGACAACTTTGACGGTTCATCCGATCAGTCAACCTCTCATCTCTGTTTCTCGCGGTCCCTGCCTCTTCCTATTCTCGCTCTGTCTCTCTCTAATCTCTGCCTCTCTCTCTCTCTCTCTCTCATTGTGTCTGTATTGTCTGTGTGTCTCTTTAGCCTTCTCTCCCTCCCCGTCTCACTCTTTCTCCCTCGCTCCTCCGTTTCCTTATCCAGTCCCCGTCTCTCTTCCTTTCTCTCTTACACCATCCCGGCCTCTCTGGGTGTGTATGTAAGTGTGTAGTGTTTGTGTGTATATGTGTGATAAATATATATTTGAGTATTTGGTCAGACTCGTCATCCGGATTTGTTGGACTTGACTTTTTTGCTGTGATAACTAGATGAAGTTCCCGGCATTATCCGGGATAAACCTGCGAACCCACTGTTTTATCTCTCTCGCTCTTTCTCTCTTGTAGGTCTAGGAAGCTTCTCATATTCTACACTCTTACTATAGATATCATGCGCATCAGAGCACTACGCACTAATTTCTGGTAGGAAAATTGCTGGTACCGAACTGAACGCGTATTAATACAAATTGTTTCCGGTGTGGTGGGCCTACTACTGGGAGCAAAAACAAAGATCATTGTATTTTTCATTTTTACACATTTTTATTTAAAATTCCTGAAACTTGAATCAACACAATGGGTCGATACAAAAGCGATTGGACTGGATTGATTAACACTCAGAAAAATTAACTTTATAATTGTTGAAACCACCATTTAGGCTGTAGCATCGAGCAAAAAAAGGGCTAAAATTACACTACAATGAATTACTCCCACCACTATTTTTTTTTAATAATAAGATTGTCTTGCTAACGAGGTAGTTGTAGATCTTTGTTTAGGGAGGATTGCTGCCCTTGGCATTTACACCCCGCTTTTCTTGTTAGTTTTGTTGGATTGTTTGTTGTTTTTCTCCTTGTTTCTTTAGTTCTTTGACAGCCCTCAAAAAGGCTCCCCGATGGGCTGCCTTGGTCTTGGTCATCCTTTTTTTTATTTTCGCCTAGCTGGCTCTTTTCCTGAAGGCTGGTGCCATAGACAAGACTTAGAGAGAGAGAGAGAGAGAGAGAGAGAGAGAGAGAGAGAGAGAGGGGGGGGGGAGAGAGAGAGAGAGAGAGAGAGAGTTCCTTGTTATGAAGGGGGGGTTGGGGTTGGGGGGGGGGGGGGTTATAAACATCAATATTATTGTTTTTGGTTTCTGCCCCTTATTAGGGGAGGTAATAGTGTTATTTAATTTAAATTTAATTATTGTCGCTCCTGCTGGTGGCAAGGGGGAGCAGTTTTTCTAGTTGTGTCCCTGCTCAGTGCAGATAGAGCAGGGGCTGGCTATTTTTAATTTGGTCAGTTTGTTGGGTGAGTTCTGAAGTGGCCGCGTCGGTGTGCCGCTGGCGTTGGATGGGGCAGTGGGTTGGGGATAAACAGTAGAAGTAGATTCGGTAGATGAGAATATGCGGTAATTATATGTATATAATGTGAAAATAGGGCAGTTATCGACCTTCCAGGGTATAGGTTCAAGTTAAAGGACAAAAACGGTAACAAAATGACATTGGGTCAAAACTAAGTTCTTTGCCATTAAGTGGCATCTTAAACCATTTCTAAACAGTTTCTCAAAAGCATTTACATGTAATAATTTAATATGCATCCAAAATATTTTGGAAAAAGTATTTTCTAATCCCTACTGAGTTACATTTTTGCAGCTATCGACTGTTATGATATTCTTTTACGTTTGCTTCGGTGGGTGTACAAGTGGAAGCTGCAAACGAGAGTTTGACTAACTTTGTTCTGACATTTTGAAACTATCACTATTTCAACTGCCCATTGCGAAAGAAGTTTCTCAAAACTTAAATGAATCAAAACGTATCAGAGATCTACAATGAACCAAGAAAGACTGAGTAACCTAACGACAATACTGTCAGTTGAGAGAGATTTCAGTGTAGATTTCAATAAGTTTGCACAAATTAAAACCAGGCGATTTTAAATCTATTTGAGTATCCCAGGATTAAATGCATTTATTTTAATTACATTTTTCTTGAAATACAGTACATATGCTTGGGGAAGAGGGGGGGTGGGTCAATATTGGACTGGTGAAAGGGACTCAGGGATTGAAAACAGTCCACATTTCAGAGGGCTCCATGTCTGCCTTACCCCGCGAGCGCCGGCAACCCACCGCTACTCCACTGTGCGTGAGGGAGAAAACGTAGAGAACGCTTCAAGCGCAAGAAAGTTAGCGCCTTCAGACAAGCGCATTTTAAGAAAGCGCCTTTTGCTGCCGAGAATGCACGTAAATGAACCCCGGAAAAGCAAGCACTTCACCATTCATAGCACCCTCTCCTGTTTTAAGATAGGAGTCAACATCCATTTTGTTGCACCAGAGGATCAAAAAGTGCAAGTAACTACACACTGCTTTACAAAGTCGCTTCAAAGCCTGAAAAAGAATTCACTTTCAATATAAAAAAAAAAGTCAAAGCACCCTTGATTTTACAAGCGGCGCTCAACGCAGCAAGCTTTATAATAGGTGCGCTTTCCGTGTGTTAAAAGGGTTGAGTGGAATTCTTCACGAAGCTGTAAAGCGCTAGCTTGTCTTGAAGAGCTAGCTATCTCGTCTTTGAAGGGTTCTTCTCCATGTTCTCTCCCTGATGATTGTTGTAATTCGATCTGCTCTCGTATAAATCAAGAGCACAGAGCCATCTTAATCCGCTACAACTCCAAATCTACGCTTTCTGCCATTTAGTTATACAACCAATCCTTCGATCAACATGTGTTCTGACACTCTTTATTTCGACATGTTAATGAACAAAACCCAGCCTATCACAATAAACATTAAATTTTGTATTTGCTACAGCAATAAGAAGCGAAATCTCCTAACAGAGACAATATAAAAAAAAAAATACATCCCACTCTCTCGTGAACTTTGCTAATGCTCAGCAGTTATTGTTGTCATTGTTGAATTCTGTTTTGAGAAATTCAAATAAGTGAATCAAACAAAAAATAGTGGCACGGGGACTCCAGCACACACTACCCTACCTAGCACAGATGTGCCGTGTGACTATGTGGTTGCGAGAGCACTTTTCCCATGACATGGACGATCCTAAGTCTAATACTATAGTACCAGTTGCCCCTTAAGATCTAAGGAAGTAGGTTCTAATCCGTATGTTTTGTCCGGCCTACCCCCGACCAAACTCCACCCCAACTCTCAGTCCCTCAGTAAGCGCCTCAAGGGAGGAATCTCGCCAGACCCTAAGCATTACAGACTAGTTGGGCATGACTAGCCGTGCGAGAACCTTGGTCGACCGTCGACCTCGACGCTACATGGAAGCAGGAGCCAGTGACCACCCAGGTTTCCCACAAGTGGCTGTTCTGTACTATAAATAAATTTTGGTTTTTCTTATATGACACACAATCCATTCATTGTCTGCCATTATGGGTTTGACCTCATTATGCATAAAATCGTATATTAAATCCAATTCTTTACAAACCTTACTGAAAATACATGGCTTTCACATAAACACGCTCTATAAACACCATAAGCCAAAGATACAAGCCTTCTATTGGAAATAGAGCAATAAATATTCTTTTTGCAAAAAGTGTAAGCTGCACACATGATTACCTTCCTTTCCCCTTGACATCTTCTTGACTTTTATTTACAAAACGCAGCAGAAGTAGGAATCGATACCATTATTTGTTCTCCTTAAAGTGAATGTCACCACGGATTGAATACTTTCTTTTACTTTCTTGAAAATGTAAAACTGTTCACTTGCATTTACCTGAGGGTTTTTCTTCCTTTGGTTTACACGATTGAATAAAAATAAAATAGGTATAACAAAACAGTAAAATGATTTCATAATAGTTTTATGATTGACATTATAAAAAGTCCCTATTTAGGATACCAAAATCGATACCAAATAGACACATCCATTACCACTAAAAAATTCCATAACTTCTAAATTATGATATACGTCCTCGGTGTCGTGGCCAAACTGCCTCCCTCATGGAAACAAATTTTTACAGTAGAAGGGAAAAACTTGTCGGACTTGCCAAACCTCACCACCCTTAACGCTAAAAATCCTATAACCTCTAAATTATGATATATAACGTCGATGTCATGGTCAAACCACTTATCTCGTGGAAAAAAAGTTTTACGAAAGACTTGTTAGACTTGTCGGGCTTGTGCAACAGATTTCTCAGACTTGTCATCGAACCAGTGCCGCAGACTTTTTGATCTTGTCGGACTTGTTGAAAATGTCGGACTTTTCAGACTTGTTCGGAGCGTGGACTTATTCGACTTGTCAGACTTGTGCCATGGGGTGGTCGGTCTTGTGGGGAGGACTTGTTTCAATTGTGCAGCAGACTTGTCTGACTTGTGTGGCAGACTTGTCGTACTTGTCGAACCTGTGATCCGGGGGGCTTCCTCGTCTTGTCGGACTTCTGTGGCGAACTTGTCTGATTGTTCTGCAGACTTGTCAGACTTGTGCGGCAGACTTGTCAGCCTCGTAAGTCTTGTGTCTATGGCTTATCAGACTTATGCGGCAGACCTGTTGGACTAGTGCTGTGCATTTGTTGTTTTTGTCAGACTTGTACGGTGAACGTATCGGACTTGTTGGACTTGTGTGACATGTTCTTCGGACTTTTCGGACTTGTGTGGTGGACTTGTTAGACTTGTTGGACTTGTGCGGCAGATTTGTCGAGTTTGTTGGTCTTCTGCCACAGACTTGTTGGATTTGTGCTGCTGATTTGTCAGATTTGTTAGACTTGTCAGACCTGTCGAATCTGTGTGGCAGACATGTCGGACTTGTCGAACCTGTGTGGCGGACTTGTTGAACTTGTCGGAATTGCTGAAAATGTCAAATTTTTGGACTTGTTGGACATGTGAGACTTACGTCCTGGGGTTACCAGACTTGTGCGGCAGACTTGTCTGGCTTGTCCGGTAGACTTGTCATACTTGTCGATCCTGTGTGGCAGACTTCTTGGACTTGTCGGACTTCTACGGCAGACTTCTTAGACTAGTTGGACTTCTGCGGCAGACTTGTCTGACTTGTGCAGTGGACTTGTCTGCCTCGTCAGACTTGTGCCCCTGGCTTGCCAGATATATGCAACAGACCTGCTAGACTTATGCTGCGGATTTGTAAGACTTGTCAGATGTCTGCAGTGGACTTATAAGATATGTTGAACTTGGCAGACTTGCCCGGTGAACTTAGTTGGGCTTGTGTGGCGAATTTGTCAGATTTGTCGTAATTGTGCAGCTGTCATGTCAGACATGTCAAAGTTGTGGGGTTGTGCAGTGGACTTGTCGGACTTGTCAAAATTGTGCCGCGGACTTGTCGGACTTGTGCGGATGATTTGTTGGATTTGTCGTACTTGTCGGACCTGTGGAACCTATTTGACAGACTTGGTCGGACTCCTCAGACTTGTCCAGTAGACTGTTCGAATCTGGGTTGCAGATTTGTCGGATTTGTGCTGATGACTTGTCAGATTTGTCGAACCTGTGCGGCATTGTTGAACTTGTGTGGCAGACTTGTTGGACTTGTGCGGCCCACTTGTTGGACTTGTCAGACTTGTGCCCCGGGCTTTTCAGACTTTTTTTGCCAACTTCTTTGACTTGTACGTCAGAATTGTCAGACTTTTTGGGTTAAGTTTTTGTACTTGTGTGCAGGACTTGTCGGATTTTTTCGGCCAACTTTTTGGACTTATGCTTTGGACTTGTCAGATTTTTTTGGCCAATTTCTACGATTTGTTTGTCACACTTGTCAAATTGTTTTGGGCCAACTTGTCGGACTTCGTCAGACTTGTCAGACTTTTCGGCCAACTTGTTCGACTTGTGCATTGAATTTGTCAGAATTTTTCCGGCCAACTTGTTGGAATTGTTCATCGGACTTGTTGGAATTTTTTTGACCAAATTGTTGATCTTAATGTCAGACTTGTCGGAATTTTTCGGGTAACATTTTTGTCTTGTATTTCAGACTTATCAAAATGTTTTGGTCCAGTTGTCCGGCTTGTGCATCAGACTTGTGAACATTTCTGGGCCAACTTGTCTGACTTGTGCGTCAGACTTGTCAAAATTTTTTTGTCAACTTGTCGCAACTTGTCGGACCTGTCGGAATTTTTCAGCCAACTTATTGGACTTGTGCGTCCAACTTGTCAGAATTTTTCACTCAACTTCTTCAATTTGTGTATCAGACTTATCAAAATTGTTTGGCCAAATTATTGGACTTGTGCGTCAGACTTGTCAAAATTTTTTGGCCGACTTGTTGGACTTGTGTGTCGGACTTGTCAAAATTTTTTATCCTAATTATCGGGCTTCTGCGTCAGATTTTTTCAGACTTTTTTTTTGCAAATTTATTGGACTAATGCGTCAAACCTGTCAGAATTTTTCACCTAACTTCTTCAATTTATGGGTAAGACTTATCAAAATCGATTGGCCAACTTGTTGGACTTGTGCGTCGAACTTCTTAAAGTTTTCTATCCAAATTATCGGGCTTTTGTGTCAGATTTGTTGGACTCTTTTGGGTAACTAGTTGGATTTGCGCATTAGACTTGTCAAAATCTTTTGGCCAACTTGTCAGACTTGTGCGTCAGACTAATGAGAATTTTTTTTGGCAACTTGTTGGATTAATGCGTCAGATTTGTCACAAATTTTCCGCCAACTTGTCGGACATGTGCATCAGTCTTGTCAGATTTTTTTGGCCAACTTGTCGGACTTGTGCGTCAGACTTGTCAAAGTTTTTGGGCAGCTTGTTGGACTTATGCATCAGACTTGTCAAAATGTTGTGGCCAACTTGTCAGACTTGTCGGAATTTTTCAGCCAACTTGTTGGACTTACGCGTCAGACTTGTCAGAATTTTTTTACCAATATCTTTGACTTGTGCGTCCCATGGTCAGACTTTTTTCAGCCAACTTGTTGGACCTGTACGTCAGACTCATCGGAAATTTTTCAGCCAAGTTGTGGTACTTGGCCATTGGACTTGTTGGATTTTTGTGGTTAACTTATTAGACTTGTGCTTCAGACTTGTTGGAATTTTTTCGGCCAATTTGTTGGGTTTGTGTTTCGGATTGTCAGAGTTTTCCAGGCAACTAGTTGGATTTGTGCGTTGGGCTAGTCGGAATTTTTTTTTTTGCCTAGTGGTTGGACTTGTGTGTCGGATTGTCAGATTTCTTCGGGCAACTTCTTGGACCTGTGGGTTGAACTTGTCTGAATTTTTTGGCCAATTTACTCTACTTGTGCGTCAGACTTGTCAGAGATTTTTCTTCCAACTTGTTCGATTTGTGCGTCAGTTTGTCGGACTTGTGAGTCAGACTTATCGGAATTTTTTGGCCACTTGTTGGATTTGTGTATCAGGCCAGTTTGAATTTTTTGGCCAACTTATTAGACTTGTGCATCAGACTTGTCAAACTTTTTTGGCCAACAAGTCAGACTTGTACATTGGACTTGCTGGAATTTTTTGGTCAATTGGTCGGACTTGTGTGTCAGGCTCGTGGACATTTTTTGACCAACTTGTCTGTCTTGTGTCGGAATTTTTTGGCCAACTTATTAGACTTTTGCGTCAGACTTGTGAAAATTTTTCAGCCAACTTGTTGATTTGTGCATCAGACTTGTCAAAATATTTTGGCCAACATGTCAGACTTGTATGTCAGGCTCGTGAAAATTTTTGGACCAACTTGTCGGTCTTGTGCGTCAGACTTGTCAGATTTTTTTTTACCAATTTGTCGGTCTTGTGCGTCAGATTTGTCGGAATTTTTGGCCAGTTTGTAGAACTTGTGTGTCAGACTTATCGGGATTTTTGGCCAACTTGTTAGACTTGTGTGTCATGCTTGTGAAAATTTTTTCACCAACTTGTCGGTCCTTTGCGTCAGATTTGTCAGAATTTTTGGCCAACTGGTTGGACTTGTGCGTCAGATGTATCAGCTTTTTTTGGCCAAATTGTTGGATTTGTGTATCAGGCTAGTTTGAATTTTTTTGCCAGCTTATCAGACTCGTGTGTCAGGCTTGTCAAAATTTTTCGGCCAACTTGTTAGACTTGTGCATCAGTCTTGTCAAAATGTTTTGGCCTATACGTCAGACTTGTACATCGGACTTGTCCGAATTTTCTGGCCAACTGGTCAGACTTGTGTGTCAGGCTTGTGAAAATGTTTTCATAAACTTGTCAGTCTTGTGCGTCAGATTTGTCGGAATTTTTGGCCAACTTATTGGATTTGTGCATCGAACTTGTCGGATTTTTCGTTCAACTTTTTGGACTTGTACATTAAACTTGTCGGAATTTTTTGGCTAACTTGTTAGACTTGTGCATTGAACCTGTTGGACTTTTTTGGCCATCTTATTGGACTTGTGCATTAAGACTTGTCGAAATTTTTCAGCCAACTTGTCAGACTTGTGTAGCAGATTATTTGGACTTATGCTAACATTAAAACAAAAACTTGCAATTCTGCAGTTTGAGAAAGGGACGTCTGAAATAGCTGGCTTTATGCGTTAATTGCAGGTGTGTGTATGTGTGTTTTTGTGTCCTGATTTTAGATCTAGTTCAACCAGTGAAAAGGTCATGAATTGAGGATTTGGTTTTAGGGATCTCTGACCAGTTGCACGTAATTAATATTTATCCTAACACTAACTCTAATAGAAGCTTGCAATTCTAATAGGTGAAAATGAGGTGTTTAAAATAGTAGGCTGTATGCGTTATTTGTGTATGTGTCTATTGTCTGTCTGGGCATCTCTCTGTCTCACCCTCTCTCTCTGCCTCCCATCTCTTTCTCCCTGTCCCTCCCTATTCTCGCTATGTCTCTCTCTAATCTCTGCCTCCCTCTCATTATGTAAGCATACGTATGTCTCTTTGTCCTTCACTCCCTCCTCCCCCCGCTCTTTCTCCCTCCCTCCTCTGTGTGTGTAAGTGTGTGTGTGTGTACTGTGATGAAAGGGGATGAACCCTTTGCATTTACTTTGTAATCTAAGACTTTCAAGGTACTGTATTTATGTGTTCCTGTTTTAGCCAAAACGTTACATATATATGTTCAGTGGATCCTGCTTAAAATGAAAGCAGATAAAAAGACATTTCTTTTTATCGAAAATATTTCCATGGTCCTGCAGTAATCCTTCTTTATTCTTTGTAAGTTCGTGTCTGTTTACATGTAAAGAAAATCCTATCACTCCTTTTCAATCGAAAGATTCTCTTTCATTTATTTGGTCAAAAAAGGGTGCAGACTCGAAATTGCATTGCCAAAGAGGTGAAAGTTGTGTGTATTAATGTTAAAAGTTATTACCCTTTAGTTGTCCATATATTATCTTTCTTGTTTTAAGTTTGTTCGAAGCCTAAGAGCCCAGACACAATGGTTTCAGTTTTGTTTCTCTTTCAGTAGTTTTGATGAATGACATTAGCGTTGTTTTGCCGATAAAATGTCAAGAAACTTCACAGTGCCTTTTCAAGTGCAAAGTGCTGACGCTTTTATCTCATTTTGTTTTCAATTGTGACTGACCTCTTTCGGCAAAACTGTCAAGAGAATAAAAACCGAAGCCACTGTGTTTGGGCTCAAACACAGAATACCTACATAAGAACTACCAAGGGGATATTATTAAAACTGTTTTCAGTTCAGATTATGTCTCTTTGACAGTAAAATTGGAAATCAAGTGTTCTCCCTTCACATTTCGCCTTACATCTACTATCTGCAGGATGTAACCCTCCGACAATGACCTCCAGTCTTTTCTGATGTTTTCCTCATCCATGTTGTTTGCCCCCTGTTTAATGTCGTCCTTCCACCTTCTTCCCTTTTCATACTTCATGCAAAATTCAGATTTATATTAAACTGGGCATGTTAGTAAAATTAACTTTTCAATTGCATCCACACAGAGACGAATCCACCAGATTGATATAACAAAGATGACAAATAAATGATTATGTGACAGTTTAATGTACGATTGAAGACAGACAATAAAACATAATCACATTTCTCAAAACTGATGTGTATATCACCTTTGCAAAAGCGTAAAGGCTTGTCAAAAATATATTATGTATGATGTACATTTACAATATTTCAAAGATATTTTTTCTAATGGCAACAAAGTGAGAAACTGAAGGTGAAAACATACTATGTGGTGATACGACTGAACTAGAGATTCACCGCCCATCATGAAGTCCGTGTGGAATACTACCTTCCATGCCAAAATTGCTGCAAATGAGGGCGCCTAAGCTTTCGGGAAAATATGGATGAAAATCATGTTAACCTAAAGTAACCACTACAAACATTATTTTTCTCAAAAGTAGAAACTTGGTAGGTCTAAATTTTCAATGCCTCAAAAACATTATCTATAAACAACATAGATCGGTCTTCGAAGTGAAAGAAAAACTTGACTTGAAAACTCAGTCCTCCGCAGTCAAAAATATCCCCTTGCCCATCAAAGCATTTTATGACATACTGAATTTTCTTCAGGAACTTCCTCCATATGTAATGCTGTAGTATAAAACAAACAGACCAGAACAAAACAAAAAAAAAGTAAGTACACAATATTCATTGTACTGAGGTTGGGCTTGAATACTGTATACTCTTCAACAATGGAAAATGTGACACATCTAGTCATATCCACAATTAAGTTAGATTTGGTCATGCAGAGTCACAGTTGACACATCAAGGGCTGCGTGGTAAACTATCGTATCTCAGTTTTTACAAATTTATCAGACCAAGCAGTTAGATATTTAAAAAAATTTAATTTAACCTTCCAGTTCCTCAGAACTTAACCCTTCCCGCCCCCAACTTATAACACAACCCACAGACTGTCAAGGCAGGTATGCCAAATACATGGATCTCACTTTTTGAAAAAAGTAGAGTTACAATAGTTCAACACGTAGCCCTCCACATACAAGCATTTTATTTATTAAAAACTCATACACCTGTAAGCATACAAATGAAATACTGAGGAACAATTCTCAACCAAAACCTCAGATTGATCAAATCATCCTTGGCCAATAAGAGTGACATTTCCTTTGCTCCACCCCTGCAATGTACATGTAATTACGTGTCTGAGAAACTGGGTCCCAAGTAGACACAAAATATATTTGACATGTCTAATCTAAAATTTACGACAACGAAATGTCCAGTGATCCACAGGAACTGAAAGTGAAAAAGATTAAAGTGAGCAAAGTAAACATCTTGCTGTCGATCAACCAAACATAGGTTGTCTGTAAGCTTTATAAAAAATTTTTTTGGGTCTTCTGTAGAATTAGGCAAGCCGAAATGCAACTTTGCTTGAGGAAAGTGTTGATGTAGGTATGCCAAACTCATCATACAGCAAGTCACAGCACCGAAAACTCTCTAACACTGGGTATCTTAACTGTATAAAAAGCATCTTTCTTCAGGAGTGAAACGAGATGTTCTGGGCATCAAATGATGGGCCAACTACTTATCCTTCACAGAATGTAAAAATCACTTAGGCTTGTTTACAGAAAATGTCGCTTGAACGAACGCACTAAGAAATATATAAGTCTAACTCACAGTCCAACGAGTCATAATAAATTTGGAGGGTCATTGTGTTCAGCTAGAGTGTGGCGTTGCTGTGTAAAAAATACAAGGTTATGATTGACTGCTTTAAGTTTTGACGTGAAGAACTCACAATAAAGACGTGTAATGTCTCTATACTCTATCACAATGTAGGAAACTTAACCTTCCATGTCAGACCAGACACCCAAGTTCTTTTCCTCAATGTATGATATAATTATCTGTACTCTTAGGTGCAACATCACATGACATGAATTTCAAAACAAACGTACAACAATCAGTATGACATTTCTTCTCGATGCTTTGAAAAAGTATGGTCAACAACTTTAAAAACTTCAGTTGTGATTATTTGGCAGCAAAATGACAGATCGGAAAACATTGTATTGTTATGTCACTCGAGTCATTTTATCAAGCACTAAATTCATATATAAACATAAATACATACCAGTATATAAATGTAACTTTTGATCCACATAAAATGGTATTGAAAGACTGTTATTGCACACTTGAGTAAATAGACTGTATCTCCAGTACTATGATACAGCATTTCCACAAAATAACTATCGGTACAATAAGTGAAGTGGTAACATGTTAAATGAAGGAGTAACACATTAAATGAAAATGTAACATATTAGATGAGAAAGTAAACTTGTACTACAATAACACAAAATTGCTTTGCTGGGGCTTTACATTTCTTTTTCAGTTTTCAGCCCACTGATAGTACAATGTGAGTGACCTGGAAAAACCAGGGCTAAAGGTGAAATTTTTATACCCCTTTAGACAATCAAAATAAAATATTTCCATGTCGATTTCAGGCAAAAATGTTTCAACTGAATGCAGAAAAACAGCTAAGCAAATCTCAATTTCCATAGAAAAATTTTCCCCCTTCTGACAGAGTTTCTCAGGAATTTGGTCATTCCTCTGAAAGCCAGTTTTGCCAGATCCAGTCACAAATACGATAACCCACAATACTCAATGAAAAAGGGACAGAACCATTTTTGGCTCAATAGTGAAACTGTTTCTGCCCTTGAAAATCTCATCAGTTAACACTAATCTGAAAATGTAACAAGTTAGCACTCATTTAAATGGTATCATTTAAAAAAACAAGAGGGGGTGGGGAGGGGAATAGGTGCCAACTGTAGCTATTACATCTAGTAAGGATGAAACACCTGTAGCAAGAACGCTCATGTTGTGTTCTTGAAAATACAAGCTATCTTACATGAGGTAAGGTTAAACAGAAGGACACTGATCTTTGCCATTTTGATTTAAGCTTTACTCAAGTGAGGAAGATTTATTTCTAACCTGTTAAAAACAAATGAAGAATAAATTAAAAGATTTCAATAAGTAAACTTCAGCAAACTGCAACATACATAAACATCTGTACACTAAAGATCTTTGTCCATACTGCTGACATTATGCGTAGACTTCAGTATATGGTCAGCATTCAACACTAAATTGCTTAAGATTTGCTGCATTTCTTTTAAACACTTCTCTGATTTTTTCAGAAGTTCCCAGCTGACTGCATTACAGTTAGAACTGGGGTTTCCCAGTTTCTTTTCTGCCACTTCACTTGACTCTTCTGCCATTGTCTTGGGGTCTGCATCTCGCAACTTCTCCTCCCGAGTTCCACTGGTAGTTGAACTATTCTGTGCAGCATCTTTATTTGCCTCGCGTTTCCCAGTTTTATCAGCTGATTTCTGCCTGCCAACATTTTCCAGCTGTTTCCTCAGGTCCTTGTGATGCAATCTGTAAAAATCAAAATCACCATCAGAATGCAATACGATGTGCCACATTTTTACCAATCTCATAGCAACTTCCTTGTGATGTGAGGCACTATTTTGCACCTTTGCCTTGGTATCTAACAAAAGCGTCAATTCAGGCCACTATAAACTGACAGACTTGCTGGCGTCCAAGAATCCAAGTTTATGACTCGCAGATGTTAAGTACACACATTTGTTAAACTTTCAACAATTTCTTTGAATTTGTTGATTTCTTTATGTGTTTAATTTTCCATCTTGTCACATTTTTTTTGCCTGGCGAAAGTTAATATACCAAAAGCTTGGTCAGTCTTTCCTTTTTCTTTGCATTTGATCGCATCCTTTCTGTATTACTTCTTACGCAAGACTTTGCGAGTTTTTGTTTTTTCCACATTATTTCCAGTTAATCAATAGAAAAAGTAAAAATCCCTTCAAGGAACATCTGGTCATAATGAATTGTCATCTGCAATTGGGTGAATACATTTGCATGATTTCCTGACAGAGCCAAGGTCATTCTGGTGCAGGCTGAGCAACCTAACATTGTGGGATTAAAAGACTTCATGTAGGTCTGATACTCAGGATAGTTGTAACAGAAAGTCGGTCAAGAGACAGAAGGGCTTGTATACTTATGTATTTATTTATCTGCTTAATCATGTAACTCTTCCCCTAGGGGCCAGCTTTCCACGTCTGGACGGAGCACTTCCTAGGGTTATACGCCATACTGTACTGTGCATTTGTAAACAAAGATCGCCCTACTATACAACAGCTGTCCAAACCACATACTTATCGCACACGTGGTATCGCTGGAAATGCGAAGACAAAGGAAGCTTTACGAGAATCTATTTTTAAGGTTCAACGTCTCGGAATGTTAACATTTTCCATTACAGTGGTCAAGGAATAACTTTACAAAGTCACAACGTAGGCTGCGCTGTACTGTCTGCTGCCAGGAAAGCGTGCGATGCAGTATGAGTATGAGTTGTAGCATAGGGAAAGAGGTAACTCATTGAAGACCAGCCCGCCACGGCAGAACAACTCTTAAAGAGCAAGGGTTTTGGGGGGGTATTTCAAAAAATTCCCACAACCACATTTATTCACCAATCCATTCCATATTTTGATACATAACAGGTTTTAAATTGAACAATGCAAAAAACAAAACTTGAATAAATTTATTCAGATAGTTTTTTTTCATGAATTTTCAAATTTTGGCAAGTTTCTTTGTTTCGCAAAAATTTCTGGCCTTTGTGTATTGTTCTGATGACCTAATGAAAATGTCAAAAAAATTGTATGAAAGTGTCACAAGTGTTTGAAAGTACTGTTATTATTCACCATAGTCAACAAGAACTAGACCTACTACTGGCTTTGCCTTCCCCCTTGCCCTTACTCAGTGCACTGGCCTTAGCCTTAGCACGATCGCTGGTACTGGGAGGGCTAGATCTAGAATCTGAGTCAGAATTTCCCTTCCCAGGCATGAATTCAGGATCTAGATCTGAATTATAGGCTACATCTACCTCAGATTCATCACTGGTGTCTTCAAACAGCTGGAAATGTTCGTTTTCTTGCATTTTGAAGCCATTGTCTTGACTAGATCTAGCGATCAGCTGTGACAGATCGAGCAACTGACAGAAGTTCTTATTTCGACCCGGCATAGAATGATAGTTTTTAAAAAATCGTTAAAAAAAAAGTTGCCAGCCGAACCCGGTGAAACTTTCAACGAAACAAGTCAAGATGTTAAACTGCCGCAGAGAACCAATCCCGTAAGCGTTTCGGGAACAGTGCAGGGGTTAGAAATTTTATTAATGTACCCCGCAGGAGGTGCGGGTTTGGGCTTATGCGTCAATTTAGGTATCCCGCAACTTGTGCGGGAACGGGCGTCAGTGAGTTAATGATCTGGTCCGTTACTTATTTTACCTGTCAGATTATTTTATTTATTTATTTACCTATTTATTTATGTTTATTTATTTACTTACTTTATTTATTCATTCATTCATTCACCTATTTATTTGCATTCAACATAAAATTACGAAGTCATGCACAAAAGAGGTCACAGACCAAATCCCATTTCAATCTGAGCCCGAAAAATACAAAAAAATAAAAAAATTTTGTGGGATTCCTGAAGCAATTCTGGTCTGACATGTCACCTTAGTCGAGACAGTACATCTCCCATAGTCCTCATGCTGGCCTTGGTCTCCTGCAGAATGTGGTGGGCTTGTTCCCAGCTGGCCCTCTCTTCCATCAAACAGCTTTCTGTCACTGACCTCAGCTGCTGTTCCTGGCGGACCTGTGCCTTCAGGCGCTCCTCATTTTCATAAGCCTGAAGAAGCAGGAGACAAATCAGCTGGTAAACATTGCATCTCATGTATGTTTCAATTCTAAGAATATAAAACAGGCTACGTATCAAGCAATGCACAGCTAAAGTGATTCCAATTGTACACCATTCAGTTCATCTTACTCACATCCCTGTCCATATTGTCAAAATGTCACATTTCTTGCACACTGACTTTTTACGGTCTTAAAACCATATTCTTATTATATTCTTATTATGGGGTCTACTATCTCACCCACCCCAACACTACTTTTTACACAATTCCTGAAACTATATCTTACTACAATTGAGCCAGAGGGTGAACATGTAAGCAGCTAAAACTTCGTGACTATGCATCAAAAATCATGAAACTTGGTGTACTGCACCAATTTTTGATGAAGAGTTATGTGGACACATTCATTTTGAACAAAAATCAGTCCTTACTATTATTTATATTAACATTTGTTGAGCCGCAAAAACAGAGGTGTATTGTCATCGGACAGAATCAAAAAGTGTGACCAGAAATTCTGTCCTTGTCCTCTCTCTACACACTGGTAGTCTAAAATCAGCATAATCACATCTGTATTATATTTCTATGTGAAATGGTGGTGTAACAGTAAGTTCTATTAGTCATTGCATCGAATCCAAATGTTGTTTTAATGTAGCCTAGATCTGGATATACGGTTGGGCTTGGTACACGTTTGCAAGATTTATTGTGCAGGGGTCGGCTAGTTTCTATAATATTCCTACATCTTTTTGCTCCTGGACTGGATCTGTCCACCTAGCTCATCAGTCACACATGCCTTGGCAGAAAAGAGTTCAGTTATGATTCAATGGAAGTGAATGATGAGCCTTATGTCCAGAACATAAACATCTCTATTCTGTACCAGTGTGTCAGTGAAGCCTCCCATTTCTGTTACAATATCTTGTTAATTCCTTAATTAATAGTTCATTCACAGTGTGGTTTCAGTACTTTGGATGCCTGTGACAATGACAAAAGAGCAAATGTAATAATTAATGACATGTAACACAACCGAGTTTTGTAACTTCTAGCCAGCTGAGCTGGTGCCTACAGTCATTGACAGACCTGGTTGAGTTGTATAGCCATCTCCTGCATCTCTCCCTCCAGTTTGTCGGCATAGGCTTGTTCCAGTCTGTTGCTGGCCATAGGGGCACTGCTGTGCCATCGGGCAATGGCATTGGTCATTTTCTTTCTGGGTCCAAATAACCTAAAAATCGAATAAACAGTCTATGTTAATAGATCGTTATGGATCTTCGGGACGATGGCTGTGGACACAAACCACCGAAGTCTATAAAGGTAAATTTTATAGGAAGAAGAAAAACCTATTAAATGTGGAAAGATGGTTTGGATGTGATAGGAAAAGATAAGAATCACTTTATTATCCTAGGAGGGAAATTCTCCTTCACAGAGCATTTGAGAGCACATATATGGTACACACACCTCAAGCATCATTACATAAACCTATCGTAACCCTATAACAGGCACATTACATGAAGTAACAACAAGGCAACGTTTGAGTTTGAGTTTAACGGTGCATCAGCACGATCACGGCCACTTTGCGCCTCTCACGTTTTTTCTGTTCTCTCTCTTTGGGCTAGCTTTCAGTCCTCAATTCAACAACAAGGCAAGAAACCTTAGTAAAATATGGCACTCATCTAACTATAATGTCTTGCTGAGATGAAATGAGGAGGATAAAAATTAAAATCAATTTACAGTATTTTTCTCTGAATATATATGTTTTTTTGTATTTTCATTGTGTTCTATGGTACTTTTTTTCACCCAAAAGGTAGAATGAGATCCTGTGCTGTTTCCACCGAAAAGAAACAAAAAGACAAGCAATTCCAACATTTCACACTTGAGCAGCCGGTGCCTGAATGCCCCTTCCAATGAGCTTCCCGTTGTTGCAGTTTTATAACTTACTGTTTAATTGTTCTTATCTGTATCATGAAAGCAGATGCCAAAAACACTACAGATACATGGTATATTCTAATAAAACAAAAGTTTAAATTCTACACGTCCATAAAATCAGCTGTACTGTGAAGCAAAGAATCAAAAACTG
This sequence comes from Onchidella celtica, assembly GCA_963931925.1. NCBI lineage: Eukaryota > Metazoa > Mollusca > Gastropoda > Systellommatophora > Onchidiidae > Onchidella > Onchidella celtica. The sequence continues at coordinate 33,917,495 of OZ007581.1, forward strand.
CCTACACTCGGACTTTGTGGCAGAACCAAATGGAGCAAAATCTTCCACTTTGGGATTTGTGGGGCGTACTTAGATCTTACATCACAAGACTTACTTGATTCCAAGCTCTTTCAGATCATTATCAGTGAGAGACAGAAAAACTTGCAGATCCACATCTTGGTCTTCAAACTTTTCCAAGTATTTGGTAAGTCCCAGTTCACTCAGCATCTCTGCCAGGTCTCTGGGTCCGGCCTGGGACAACCAGGAAATAGAGCTGGAAACTGGCTGGGATTTCACATGACCTGGGATCATTACAGTGGCAGGGGATGTCGCTGTTTCTGCCGTAACTTGTCGTGTCTGAGGCTGTTCATACTGACAGGACTGGGTGGAGGATGCTGTCACGCCTGCAGCCAATGAGGGTGACACTGAAACTGGTGGCATCTGAGGATATGGACAATGGTCTCCTATCCCATTTTGTGCTACATTTTGAAAACCACTAACCAGAGCAAGTTTATCTGTTCCAGGATGTTGAGGATATTTTGATGGGAAAGGCAGACCTCCAGAAAACGCACTAGCTGGCTGTGCATCTAGAACACGGTTATCCGCTAATGGAGTTATGAGATGGGACAATGGATTACTTGCCGAGACCAGCTGAGAGGTATAATCCCTTGAAATTGTATTTTTTGTTGTCACTGGATCACCAGCTTGGACAGCTGAGCCAGATGAGTTGATACCAAAGTTAGGTTGAAGATGCTGAGCCAGATCACTGTAGAAATACTCTTGCGGCAAATTATGCATGAACTGTGTGGGTGTCCCATTTGGTTGATGAGATTGTGGAAGGTGGCCACTAGTTAGCCTTGGTGGAGTGTGACGCACATTGCCGCTTGCTCCATCTTGATAATGGGAGTGTGTATTATGCTGATGACGATTATGAAGCGGGTGGTGATGGTTTAACTGTGGATGGTGTGTGCGTTGGGGAGCTGATACAGGCACAGGCCCATCCTTTTGAATGTGATTCACATTTGATCCAAATGGTATGTGTCCTTGGCTCTTCTGATGTGGCTTGTTTCCTGTTTCTCTGAAATCATCTTGTGACACATTAGTCTTCAAACACTGAGGCTCCCCATCTTGCTCATGGGTCACACCATACTGCAGCAATGATCTGTCTTGATTCTGAGGAAGAGGTTGCTGATCCTTTCCACTATCAATGCATGGATCATTCTGAGATTCACTGGCCCATCTGTTCCCAAACATTCCGCACTGACCGTTGGACTTGTCTGAATTTTCCAAGGTCAAATTTTTCAAGAAACGGTTCACAATTTCCGCATGTGTCATATTGTCTTGCGGTAAGGTCTGATGTGAGTCTGCGGGAGGGTTATCTGTTGGCATTTGAATAGAATTTGTGGTGTTTCCAAGAGGTGGTGGCACACCTGTCCCAATTGGAAATGATGAATCCAAGGGGAAATAATCCCTCAAAGGGGACACAACTCCACTGTCTTGCTCCTCCACAGCCAACGTCCCTACACCATCAGCACCACCACTTCTTTCTGGAACTTTGAGGGGTGAGAGAGTGTTCTCATGTTTCACATGAGACAAATTTAATTCATCCTGGGAAAAATCAGCTCCTATTGGACTACTGCTGCCACTGTCACTTACTGGGGTATGAACCTTTGGAATAAGCTCTGGTTTACATTCTGGCGTTCCAAACTTCCCTTTGACATCAGAACTATTCCCATCAGGCGAATCTGTAGCCTGTTCGTAAGAGTGCGAATCATCACTATCAATGCTGCCCTCCCGACTCAGACCCAAAGCTGCGATTAATCCGCCACTTGAACTAGAACTACTTTTGATGGTGATGGCGCCCGTCTTGGTGAATGCATTACTGTCATCATTGAAGTCGTCAGATTCTGAAGAAGGACAGAGAAATATTCTGCCAAATAATTGTGTCAAGAATATGTTGTTGTTTCTTATCAGTTAATAAATGAACTATGAGATGGTTACTATGCAGAAATGTATGCGATGAGCAGACTGATTAGTTAGCTGATTTAACCCTCTCAGTGTATGAGCCCTGATGCCACGGTTTTTTCTCCCTGCCCTATCCACTATTGATAAGACCACAATATCATGGTCCCCTCTTCCCAGACCCCAGTTGCTAAGCCCATGATACATGGTCGTATCTCCCTTGTCCACCAATGATAAGGCCATGAATTCATGTTACCACTTCCTCAGCGTCCAGTTGATAAGCCCACGATATCGTGATTTGTGACATAGTCTTCTATTTTTAGTGCTAATGTTGCAGGTTTTTCCTGGAGCTTGTGCAGCCTATCAACTGAGGGATAACTGGAAGTAGATTTCTGTATCACTGCAAGGGTTAAAGTCTTTACAAGAAACCCTTGTACACCACAGATAGGAAAGTAATAACAGACATCAATTCTATGCTCACACTATTTCACTGCAATTCCTAGAACCAATCTCATAATGTAAAGGTCAGATACAAAGGATGTAAAAATATAAATGAACTGTCCTGATATGGAAGCAGTGAGGGTTTTTGTGTCCATAAGGATGTCTATGTTTTAGAAGTGAATTCTGAATTTCAATGGCCACTTTTTAGGATTATTACATGTTCACTGACTCCGTACTTTTGTCTATTTATCCACGTTGTAACTAGGCAGTGATCACAAATCGCAACATTAGTTCTAGTTTGTTCCAACTCCACCTTTTGTACAACTGAAAAATTTGATGTTGAATGTTTGCCGCTTAAGTATTACCAGCCGCCCCACCCCAGATAAATCTTGTAAATTTTCCTTATACTTATACCAATCCCAGCTGCATAACAAGATCTAGATCTCATAAATAACGCCATTTGGATTCAATACCACGACTAACAGAATTTACTGTTACACTACAATTTCACAGAGAAGTGCACAGAAGTGATAAAGTTGACTTTCAGCGAGCAACGGGTAAGAGTAGTGTAGAACGCAATTTCCAGTCACACTTTTCAATTATACTCGACGAAAATGCGTCTCTATTTTGCGGCTCGAAAAAATCTTACACAAATAATAATATTAAAGACTGATTTTTGTCCAAAATGAATGTGTCCACGTAACTCATCGTCAAAAAGTGGGACAGCACACAAAGTTTCATAATTTTTGGTCACATATTTGCTAAGTTTTAGCAGTTTACATGTTCATCCTCTAGCTACATTATAGCAAGATTATAAGGAGTTAGAATATATCGGAATTGTGAAACAGCTTGATAAGTGCCACAATACATTTTAAACAAGTGTCAAAGTGTGCATTTGTAATATCTCTTCTAATACTGAAAGATCTCCAGATTTTTCAGAGAATGGAGATAGGACAAACAAGAACTAACGTGGTGAAATGTAGAGAATATCTGGCCGCAACAAACCTCTACTTCCTGAACTGTCCTTGTAGTCTTCTGGATTGATAGGAGATGTGACGTCTCGGTAGGACAGTTGGGTTTCTTCCCTGTCAGTTCCACCCGCAGGGAAGGACACATAACCTTTAGGAATCAGGGAGTCTGGATAAGGGAACACATTACCCATCAGAAGTGAGAAAAACATTTTCATAACTGTCAAACAATTATAGTCAAAGATGATGAAAAGAAGTGGGCACTGGGAATTAGTAGAGAATACTGAGTGAGAGATCTCAAAGGGATGTTGATACTATTTGCTGTACTATTTCTAAGTTTAAGATAAACTCCAAAACCACAATATTTACAGTACTGCTGGAGAATTTGATATGTGATTTCCCTTTTTAGCTATGAACTGTAATGCTTTTACTTCTCTCTCACTTGTTTACCATGTAATCTGAATGAAATTTCCACAAAATATATGAACCAGCTCCATTAATCAATTTTCAATAACCTGTGGAATACACATTTCTTGACCTAAGACATCCGATTGTCTGATCATCAACACATCTGTAACATAGTATTAACATTGTACCTGAGTAAGCTGCTGGATAAGCCTGTTTTTGATGCACTGATGAAATTTTTTTTGGTTACTCTCTTTTGGGACATTTCAATTTTTATATGCATGACATTTTCCATTTGAATATCTAGCTGCCCATAAGGCCCATTGTAGTCTACTTTGAACCTTCAATATCTGAAAAATAAAGACTTCTAGTCAAGCAACCTTGCAAGGCTCTTTATAACTGCTACTGAACTGATGCATCATAAAGCAAAAACTGGAACCCACTACTAAAGCTGTTGTTGGGGAGCAGAGAACAGGGAGGAGGAGGAGGGGGAGTGGTAGGGAGGAATTTTTAATTTTATTTTTGCCCGGACAGCCGCCAAGCTCTTTTCAATTTCCAACTGCCAAGGTATCTTTAACGTGCCCAATGTGCACACGGGCCCTCCAAGTTTTTTCATCCTTATCTGAGAAGACTAGGTACTCGATCCTAGCCTCCAACAGGATCAGGGACATGAAAATATGAGAAAAATCCCAAACTTCCAAATTGCCTGCACCGGCCAGGTTTTGAACCTGGTACCCTTGGCATGAGAGACGAGCACCTTGCCTCCAGACCACCTTGTCCACCTTGTTCAGGTAAACCTTACAGTGTGCTGTACTACAGTTCCCCAACAACGGCCAACTGGGCCAGCAGTCATGGGTAACAACACGGCTAATAAAGCCCAACAACAGTCACATTATACTAACCAGGATGGAATGCCACAGCCTCTGAATTCCGTGTACGATCTATCATCCTGGCAATGGCTTCTGGTCCATCTCGGATACTCGGCCCTTGTGACTTAAGGCGGAGATTTCGTGCATTCGGATGCTGCTTTCTGGGCTCGGTATCATCAGAGGAGCTCAGGTAAAAATCCAGACCTATAGAAAGAAGTTTAAAAATTACAGAAATGTGCAAGTTTTCAATCTCCTGCAGTCACCGGTTTAACTATGTGTGCTATGCAGCCGACAAACACCCAAGAAATTGTACTGCTTTGGTAAAATCTTAAACAGAAAGAACTAGGCCAAACTGAATTGGGTGATAAAATCTCATTTGTTTGACAAGCAGGGCAAAGCTGAGTTCTTGTGATGATGTGAATAACAGATTCAATATGCAATTAATGCTCCACTCACATGGTAAAAGTAGTGCACGGGTGAATTTGCAAACCCTTTTGACATAACAAAGTTATCAATCATACATATCTATTTCACCAACTGCAAATCACAATACCTAATGGGAACTTATAACTGGTTCTCAGACAAAAATAAACAGAGATATAACCCTATGAGGGAAAGAGTAGAGAAGGGATTAGGTAGCAGTAAAAATGGTATGTCGCGCGGCCTGGTGAAATGAGTCGGATGTGAACATTTGAACACATTGAGGTATATAAACAAATTCCTTTGACAGGTATTTCATGAGCGAGGAAACGTCGAAAAAACAGTTGCGCTGATGCATAAAACCTTCATTTTATGATATGTATGTTTCTGTGAACAACAAAAATTCAATATATTTCGACCCACTACCAATAAAGTCAGATTTCTTCAATAAGACATCATTTGACATCCGAATCATTTCACGTGGCCGTGCGACATAATTATGATCTTAGAATATGAGATATTACATGTCACTATGGAAAGAATGCGAAGGATTGAGGGAAAACAAAGCAAACAAACAAACAACATACAAACAAAACAAAAAAACTGTGGCCTTCCTTCACCTTATGAATCAGTTCTCTCTGCAAAACACTCATTTCCTTCAAATGTAATACAATCAACCAACTGTCTTATATTTCTCATTAAAAACATACTGGATCTGACCTGGTTCTGATCTCAGACTGATGACAGGCAAGATGTGATTGTCTATCATACTGACAATCTTCATGTAGCCATTGACCAGTGCCAGGGACCGAGCCATATGTCCATTCTGTGTCTTGGCCTGCACATTGACACCCTGGTGGCAAAATCCAAATGTCAGTAACAATGTAATGCCTTTTCTAGACATTCCCATCAGAAGTAAGCAATAAGTCATGTCCCTTTCTCTACTCCTGTCACAAGTAAGCAATTTTACTCTACTCCTCTTATAGGTAAGCAATAAGTCATGTCTTTTTCTCTACTCCTGTCACAAGCAAATAATTTCACTCTTCTCCTGTCAGAAGCAAGCAATAAGTCAATTTTTCTTTTTCCTCTACTCCTGTCAGAAGTAAGCAATTTTTCTCTACTCCTGTCAGAAGTAAGCAATTTTTCTCTACTCCTGTCAGAAGTAAGCAATTTTTCTCTACTCCTGTCAGAAGAAAGCAATTTTCTCCACTTCTGTCAGAAGAAAGCAAGAAGTCAAATCCATTTCTCTAGTCCGGTCTGAAGTAAACAATATTTCTCTACTCCTCTCAGAAGGAAGCAAAAGTCATCTTTTTTTCTCTACTCTTGCCAAAAGTAAGCCATGACTCAAGAATTTTTCCAGCATATTTTTGACATAAAACGCAAAAGAAACAAAAACAAAAAAATTACAAAGAAACAAACTAATTTTGTCACCAGTCATATCTTCCAACACCAACTCAGACCAACAAAGTAACAAACAAACCACAAAATTCATGTTAAGTATGAGCTCAAGATTTGTCTCTTAGTGCAACTATTACAATTTATTTCCAAATAAACACTATAAATAAAAGCAATATTAATCTGACCTTTAATACCACAATGATTTTCTCACACGTGTTAAGACCACAATATGTAGTCTAGACTCATTAAAAATACTGTGGGTGAAAAGGAAGTTTACGCATGCATATGATAAACCAAACATTGAAATGTAGTAAGCTCACGAGAATTTTAGGCTCCCATTAACAGGTGAATCCCACATCGCAGTACTTACATGCTGCAGAAACAGCTGTACGATGATCTCATGGCCCTCAGCTGCAGCCTCCATGAATGGAGTCATCCCTGTATTGGGTTCCCTGACATCAACAAAAAAACAGGTTTAAATTTCTTCTGATGCATTATCCCCTTCCCTGCTTTGCCTGGAACTGTTCCGGGCTGTCTAATCTCACTATACTGCCATGTGCCAGGAACTGGAACTGTTGGGGGCCTAGTTCGTATGCATTTCTTGAGCGATCATAAGGAGAGAGTTGCCGAATTATGAATATTTTGTATTTCCTAGTTAGTTCACCTACTTACGTGCGTCATTTGTGTGTATTTTGAACCTGTGGAATTTATGGTGTGTACTTTTTGAGATTTCTTGTTTTGTCCCCTCTGGCACACGGCATATGAGTGGAAATCTGTGTGGCATTCAAAGGGTTACAAATGAACTTTATTTCCAGAATCTGTTCTTCCCAATGCTCGTTTATGAGAGAACAATGTAATCTGGCACTTTTTAACCCTTGCAGTGATACAGAAATCTACGTCCACTTGTCTCTAATTTGATAGGCCTGCACAAGCTCCACAGAATACCCTGCAACATAAGCACTACAAATGGAAGACCATGTCACAAGCCACAATATCGTGGGCTTATCAACTAAGCCCCTAGGAAGCGGGGACATGCATTCATGGCCTTATGAGTGACAGACAAGTGAGACACGACCACGACATTGCGGGCTTCCCAACTGGGGCCTGGGAGGACAGGACCATGATATTGTGGTTGTATCAGTAGTTGACAGGGAGGAAAAAAAAAACCCGCAATCATGACCCAAACACTGGAAAGGGTTAACATTTTCCTGACAGATCGAACAAGCTTAAGTTGTACATCTCATACCTTTTAGGGATGAAAAAGTCATGGGTGAGTTGGAAGGAACTACTGCATAAATGGATAGCATAATGAACATGAAAACCGCACAACATCCCTATTGCAAGCATCGTTTAGGTATGTACCCTCACCACAAGATCACTCCTTCATGTGTTATAATACATTTGTACAAACAAATTTTTTTTAATGATGAGTTGTAAGTTATTAGCAAGAATGCCAGGAATACAAAAAGGATAAAAAGGCAAATAAATCAGATAAAGTTTCTTGTGTACCTGGCATCTTTATTAGCCCCAGCGTCCAGCAGGAATGCCACAAAGTTCTGATGACCTGCATAGGTTGCATGGAACAGAGCAGACCAGCCATTCTTGTCTACCAGTTCCAACTGAGCTCCTCTCTGTCACGGATGTCAGAATTTGAAATCTCATTGCCAGAAAAATGAATTCAAATACTAATAAACATTATTATTAACCCCCTTGTCATAAGTTACAGAAGACTACCGCACGAACAACCTATCAGCCCTGCCATTTCATGCTAAAACTGCCATGAAGCCGATGTATCAGCTGGCATTGTTCCGGCATGTTTTGCACTCCTAATTTTACTACTTCCTGCTGTCTTTCTACCCCATAATCCATGATTCTAGTAGTCTAAATGAACAAATGGCATTTGGGATTGGCAGCAAAAGGATAGGGAATTTTCCTAATATATTAATTTATTTTAAAAATTAGATAAATAAAATAAATAAACAACAAACAACAACAACAACAATAAAAACAGCAAATGTGGTTATGTGTGTTCAAAATTTTTCCAAATTTGATTGGCAACTTAGACTGAAAACACCCTTTGTGGCTACGATTTTAAAGCAAATACAGTGAATCTTATGACCGTGGGTAACATTCATATACAACTCACACAAGGAAACAAATAATAATCTGCATGTTTTACCCTGACAAGCGTCCTTGCCACACTTTCATTGCCGCAGCTGGCTGCCAACATCAGTGGAGTGTGCCCTCGGGGATTTTTCGCATTCATATTGCAGTTGGCGTTTATTAACAGGTTGACGATATTGTCATGTCCAATGTAGCAGGCATACATCAAAGGGGTCCATCCTCCATGATTCTTTCTGTCTAGATCAATTCCCCCTTCATTCCTGAAATCAGAATAGGTATTACATGTAAATGCAATCCATCAGACTTGAAAAAAAATATAATTGCTTAAAAAATCTGTAAGACATTACACTGACGTAATGGCTTGACAGAAGTCTCAGATTTTGCTTTTACTGAACATCCACTTTTACTGTTCAAGCAATTCACCCATTCTATAAATGAAAAAAAAAAAGTGTAAAAAATACTAAATTTATCTAGATGAGATGCTAGCCCTTATTGGTAATAAACCTAATTTCGGCCTCTCTCTCTCCGAAGTCCAAGCCCTCCACTTGGACAGGAAAACGGTCAGTTAATATTTTTAACAAAACTCCATGTGACTGTGAAACTGGTGGAATTGGAAATCACGACAACCTGACTTAAATTATGACTCACAATGCATTTATTGGACAAGTTATTCCTCAGAATATTTTGCACTAAATGTCTACTCACGGCTTAATGACTCATGAGCTGGATAGAAAAGACTTCTGATTAAAAATAAAATAAATCTATCCATTATCGCAAATCATGTTAGGCATAAAAGATGACACATAATAGATCTTGAACTGAAGCCAGTTCACAAGCCATGTCCATGTTGTTTCTAGTTGTATAACTTTTTCTATCGTTTTACCAGCTCACGGGCTCTAGATTTCGATTTCTATCGTCGCTGACACACATGTATGCCTTAGCCTAGGCCTAGTTTATCGGTGATCGCCAATTACCTTCAAAGATTCTAAGACTGCCGACCTAGATCTAGAGGTCTAGATCTACTGGGAGTTACCACCGCCAAAGATGATTGTAAGCTATGTAAAATTGAAAAAATAGCGAAATAAAATGAAAACTCCAAAATGTGTCCACTGTTCTTACTCAATGACCGCCATCGTTTACGATACAATAAAAATCAATGTGTATGTCACAAATCCCAGACTGGGAAATGTAATAGTTTATGACAGGACGACAATCACGAACAAACAAGTTTAACACTTAACAAAACAACCCATCAGACTCACACATTTATTAAACATAATTATACATATAATAGCGCAATTACATACATTATATTATTGAAATGACTGCCGTACAACGGCCTTATTCTCACACATACTCTCCCTCGGATCCACAATCCGGTAGTTACTCCTAAAGGCACTTCGGCCTCAGCCTCTCCCCTCAGGGTCTTAATAGCACATTAGTAATTCACTGGCACCGCAGTCTCTCAATATCACCTTCCTATTGTCATACACCTTAGCACTCCCCTAGCACCTCAGCAGGGCAATAACACATTATTATTTCCATAGCCATCAACATGGCAACAACATAGTATCAGTTCACTAGCCTATCAACATGGCAACAATATAGTATCTCATTCACTCTCATATCTACGTCCCTGTCCGTGGCCTGACTGCCACGACTTTATGTGCCTCTACTGTCCTGCACTGACAGCCTCACTTCTGGCCTATGTGTGGCCTCCGGCCCTATGCTGGCCTATCCCCTGTGCTCATCGAGGTGGCTCTGCGGCCCGTCCCCGACACCTACAAGAATAACATTACATTGGTATAATACCCTACCATTTCTATTCACTCCACCTCTCCTTACAACCCATGAAGCGTACACACACTAGTTCACCTTTCACTCACCACACATCTTACGGTAACACACTTCCATCGGAGTACACACTACTCACTCGCGCTACAAATCCATGAACTCACTTTCATCTATCGCTCGTGGCGCACATTGCTATATCCAATATCAAGGACTTCCACATTCCTCACATATACTTATTTACATCATGGTAATAGACGAATATAATATAATACATCAATCATAATAATCAATCAACGTTCTACATACCAGTCATTACTGGAAAGACTCTCACTAGTCTTCTCGACTGCTTCCCTTATGTCCGCCCGATGGGCTTTTATTCACAGGTCCGCTCCGTCGGACCTTCTAACTTGCAGTGATAGTAATCCAGCGCTTTCGCCTCATTCAGACTTCCACACCACTCATACACGCACGCTTTTCCCACTTGTCTGCATGAGTTATTTTTACTCTTCCCCTTTCACGTCTTTTCCTATCCGTCTGTTGTGAGCTCTTCTTATTCTACACCCGCTCTGTAGCAATCCCCTTAATTGCACTCACTCCACTCGTGACATCATCCCCCACCCCAAAAAAATTAATGCAATTAATTTCAAATCGCATCAAGATGACTGTCAACGAGTGAGCGTGAGCAATACCTACACTAAAAAAACTGACCTAGCCGTTCCCCTAGTATATAGAATACCGAAATCAGGGGAAAATATGGGGATCAATATGGCCTGCAATATGCATATATGTGTCACATCATGAATAGCTAACTAACCACAATACTTAATACAGAATCAAAAACCAATCAACCTATTAACCATTCTTCATATCATATTTATAATGTCAATATTTTAAAGTCGACTCATTCACACAGATCCTGTCAATGTTCCTGTCCTCCGATGTATAAGCTCCCGAAATCTTCCCCTAGGCTCGACTAAGGTAGTCGGCGATATGATTGCTGGTTCCTGGAATTGGTTGAATAACGAAGGTATACGGCTGCAAAGCCAATGCCCATCTAGACAAGCGTGGGCTGGACGAACGATTCTTCGACAAAAATGTCAGTGGCTTGTGGTCTGTCTGGATACAAAATTCTCGTCCCATGAGATAACGTCCTAGTTTCTGGACGGACCAGACAATGGCAAGACACTCACGCTCTATCACAGAATACTTTCTTTCTCTCTGCAATAACTTCCTACTGACATAACATACAGGATGGAGACATTCGTTCTTCTCCTGTAGAAGACAAGCGCCGACACCAGAGTCCGACGCATCCGTTCTGAGGATAAAATTAGATCGAAAATCGGGTAATATCAGAATGGGTGACGATGATAATGCTGTCACCAAATTATCAAATGATGTCTGACATTCAGACGTCCACTGGACCTTATCGGGCTGTCCCTTCTTAGTAAGGTCAGTAAGAGAAGATGACAAGGAGGAAAAATTTGGAATGAACTTTCTGTAATAATTTAAAATTCCCACTAAGCTTCTGACTTGCTTCTTTGTTTTAGGGATTTGCAACCCTACTAACTTGTCAATTTTTGTTTCTTCAGGTCTCTGAACACCTCTACCCACAATATGTCCTAAGAATACTATCTCTGGACATGCCAAATCCATCTTTGCGGGTTTAGCAGTTAACCCAAAATGACGTAATCGTTGAAAAATTACTGTTAGTGTCTGAATATGATCAGACCATGTCGACGTATGGCATGCTATATCGTCAAAGAATGACACGACATTAGGTATGTCCTTCAACACTAATCTCATTAATCGTGCAAACGTCGCTGGCGCGTTCACCAACCCAAATGGCATGACCTTAAATTGGAATAATCCAATGGGCGTCTGGAACGCCGTGTATTGTTTAGACTCCTCAGTAAGCGGGATTTCCCAATAACCTTTCGTTAAATCTATCTTGGAAAACCACGTGGACCCGGCCAATGAAGCTATTAATTCCTCCTGAAACGGAATAGGCTCCCTATCGCCTACCGTAATAGTGTTCAATCTTCGAAAATCAATACAGAACCGCACCGATCCATCAAGTTTTTTCACGAGGACGATGGGTGATGAATACGGCGATGTTGATGGTTCTATCACATCTAACTTCAACATTGACTCAACTTCCTTTATGACTCTATCTCTCGAAGAAAAAGGCAACGGATACGGTCTAAGAAATACTGGCTTATCCGAAGTCAACTTTATTTGGTGCTGGATCACCGTAGTGCGACCCGGCAAATCCGTAACAACATCCGGAAATGACGCTAACAGGGTCTCAAGTTCCCTACTCCTTGAACTCGTAAGGTCAGGGTTAATTTTAACGTCCCTGTAACCTTGTGTCGGAGTTAACTCCGGCAATTGAATTTGTAACTCTTCCTGCGCCTCGGTGTCGCTTACGTCACAGTCCAACTGGTCTACGACCCCCGTACAAGCAATAGAGAAGACAGTCTCCTCTGGTCTTGTCTGTGCACACAGATACTGTGGTCTCTCATAAAATCTCTGTAGCATATTAACATGGAAAACCTTACTCGCTCCGTCAATGTGGATAGCGTAATCTACCTTTGAAACAACTCGCTCAATAACATAAGGGCCTTTCCATGTCATCAATAACTTATTATGGTCCGTAGGTAACAACAATAGAACCTTGTCTCCTGGCTTAAAAATTCTCAGTTTGGAACCTCTATCTTTATAGTCTTTTGCTCTTTTCGAAGCGATACCAGAAGCTTCTTCCGCTATAGTGCGCGCTGAAGATAGTCTTTCTCTTAAATCAACAAGGTACTGAAACACCGAAATCTGCTCATCGTCTCCCGATGATGGCGACGTCATCATGTCCCGAAGAACATCAGTTGGGCCCCTAGGACTACGACCGTACATCATTTCGAACGGCGAGAATCCCGTTGACTCCTGCCGTACCTCTCTGTACGCGAATAACACTGCAGGGATATATCTATCCCAATCTTTAGGGCGATCAGCAGCTACCTTACGCAGCATCGACTTTAACGTCGAGTTCAATCTCTCGCACATGCCATTAGCCTGCGGATGATAAGGGGTGGTAGTGATGGGTTGTATACTGAATAAGCGGAACAATTCCTTCATCATCTGCGACGTAAATTGCGCGCCCCTATCAGACAGAATTTGCTCTGGTATTCCTACCCTAGCGAAAATTGCAAACAACGCTTCCGCGACTGCCTCAGACGTTATGGTCCGCAGAGGAACCGCCTCTGGCCATCTCGTAGCATTACATATGACCGTTAAGAAAAATCGATTCCCCCTATCGGTCGCTGGGTGAATGGGGCCAACAAGGTCTATCGAGACCTTTTTAAACGGTTCCGAGACCGTGGGGATCTTCTGAAGAGGAGCCTGGGGTGTACGACCCTTATGCGTCGTCTTTTGGCACGCACTGCACGTCTTACAATAGACCTGCACATCTCTGTGGATCGATGGCCAGTAAAAATTTTTAAGAACCCTTTCTTTGGTTCTAGCTATCCCCATATGACCCGCTAATGGGACATCATGTGCCAAATGCAATACTGTTGCGATCAGCAACGCTGGCACAACGACCTGCTTTAAAATGGAGGACACCGTTACATACTTACGGAACAGAATGCCCGCCTGAACAATAAAGGAGGATGACCCGTTCTTATATCTCCTCGTTTTCTCGGTTCGCGCTTCCCCAAAACATGGGTTTAATGATGGGTCCTCCCTTTGTAATCTCGCCAAGCGCTCTGGCGTGATATCTAGGTTGACCGCTGGCGTAGCCAAAGGTCTAATCTTATCTTTATCAGCTACCCGTCGGCGTGTTTCGACCGCGGCGCAAAAGTCAATACCTTTTGATTGCGACCATGCTTGCACGTTCTCATCGGAAGGGGAAACTACCCGTGATACATTCCCAATGATGAGCTGGGCGCCTGGAAAGCAACCAACGACTGCTTCGACTTCCCCGCTAAGGAAAGGTGTATCTATCACTATTCTTGCCATGGGTAATTTCTCAATGGCCCCCGAAAATTGGATGCACGGGACAGTCTCACCTGTAAGCTGTGAATCCTGAATGCAGTCTCTATGCACTCCCACAACGGTAGATCCTGTATCTCGTAAAACCGAGACCGGTTCGTCCCCAACAAACCCCGGATAAACCCTAAGACCACCTCCTGTATGACATGAATTTATAACGGGGATCTTTCTCCCACAAGGTAAAACACCGGAAGATAATAACTTCTCACAACTGGGACACTTAGAATACTGTCCGCCTCCGTTGTCCGATGTAACACACGCAACCGCATGATAAAATTTATTTGGGGAGCCTGGACTGGAGCTACTGTCCACGTTCGCCGCTATCCTACCTGCAGGGCAGTTCACGCTGATGTGATCTGCTCTTCCGCAGTTCCAACACTTCGCGGCCCTACACTCGCGGGAAAAGTGACCCACGCGTCCGCAAGTCCAACACTCTGCTCCCTGTGCTGCCCTAGGCCTGGGTCCCCGTGACCCCTCGCGACCGGAACTAGAGTCCCTATGCCGTCGGTCATCGGCAAAGGTCACAACTCGCCCCCGGCCATTACCGCGACCTAGCCCTCCTGCTCGGTCAAACTTACCGGATCCATATGCCGGTGATTGGTGATAGCCCCTACGCTGCCCCTGGGCTTGCCCACTATAGGCACCACGCTGACGCGACCTGTCCCCAAGTCCTGCCGGCGACCCCTCGACAACGGCGACGTACCCAGCATCTTGGACGTACGCCCTGGCGACTGGTTTGGACGGATGCGCCGTACGGTATGCCTCCGCCAACTTAGACGCCTCCTGCACCGTCGCGGGTTCGTTCTCTTTCAGGAAAGCCACCAGATCTTTGTGGCACGACGCGTACAGCTGGTCACGGATCATTAGGTCTTTCAGTTTAGCGAAATCCGTGCCCACATGCGCCAAGTCTACCCAGTTCGCGAAATACTCCGTTAGTCTCGCGACGAAGGCAGCAAAGTCCTCCCTGGTATCTGCACGTGCCCGCCTAAACTGCTCCCGGAAATATTCCTCGGTACGCGCAAATCGGCGAAGCAGCAAAGCCTTCAGCTTATCGTAGTCTTGCACGTCTTCGCGCTGTAGCTCTTTAAAGTAGGTTAACGCTCGCCCCTGCAATAGCGATGCCAGGTACGTGGCCCATAATTCCTTATTTTCCCCCCATTGCAATTGTGCGTTCAGTTCGAACCTGTAAAGGAAGGCGTCTATGTCGTCCTTCCGGTCGTCGAACGTAGGGAGCTTAATCCTAACACCACCTTTATTGTGTACCTGCCGCTCAACTGCTTCTGTTGGCGCATTCTTTTTGATTTCCAACTCCGCTATTCTCATTCGCGTCTCTCTCTCCTGTTGGTTATCCTTAGTTTCTATCTCCCTTAACTTTATCTCCCTCTCCTGCTCCTGAGCCTTAGCCTCTCTTTCCTGTTGCTTAAACTCCCTTTCCTGTTGCTGAGCCTCTAACTCCTTTAACTTAAACTCTCTTTCCTCTTCCTTATCCTTAGCCTCTCTCTCCTGTTGCTTAAACTCCCTTTCCTCTTCTCTCTGTCGCTCTTGAGCCTCTTTTTCTTGTTGACGCTCTTGAGCCTCTTTTTCTCTCTCTCTATCTTTAGCCCGCTCATCGCGCATTTCCGCCTGCTGTTCTTTAATCCAGCCGCGTAGCTCTTCTCCCTCCAGGCCAAGTTCCTTACCCAACTTCATTAGTTGTTGGAGTTCCGCCATTTCACAGATTTATGGTTATGGTATCTATTATAAGACGACCAACCTGTCGGTATGATCACTAACGATACGACCAGAGACCTGAGATCACAACAGATATAACAATACCCAGTTGTCTCAAATACAATTCAGAAGTTTATCTTTACAGCACTACTAATTCTATATCTATAAAATGTATAGCACTATTAATTACAAGAGAAAAAAGGAACGACAAGAATGAAGAAATACAGTAGAAGGACCACAAGTACGTCAAGGACAACGAACCAGACTAGGACAAAGCTTCTACAAAAAAAAACTATAATGGAAAAAAAAAATGCAACCTACTACGCCGATTACACAACAAGGTACGAACAAGAACAGAGTCTGAAAAAAAAGAACGTATCTACAGAAAGGTAGAAGAGGGACAAGAGAAACGTCTTCCTAAAACAACGAGGAAGATAGAACGCTACAATCTAAACAAAAATACAGGTCCCTACAGAACTGTTCACTGTGATGAACGAAGTTCCAAGTTTAGCCCACCTCCCGAAGAGGATAAACTACGCTCACCACAGCAAACCCGCGCCACCGCCCGTATAATCTATAACGACAACAAAAACAGCAAAAACAGGGAAAAAGACAGATTAAAGGAACAGCCCAAAATCCAGGGCACAAAAATTTTGACTTTTACTTAACTTTCAATTTTTTGAGTTTAACTCCTCCCCGTAATCGGAGCTCTGGCCGCTTGACTCCTCAGGCTGGCACACACACTCTGCAGAAATTTAAGTACACATTAATACATATTCATCAAAATACATGCATCAATACATATTATTATTCATTAACATACATAAATCATACCATCATGAAATTTCCATTCATCCCACGAACAACGACAACAGCATGAATTCCCAGCACAACAGAAAAACAACTAGATATAACGAATACACAATGTCACAATGACCACAGGTAAACAGGACGAGCCCCCAGTGTCACAAATCCCAGACTGGGAAATGTAATAGTTTATGACAGGACGACAATCACGAACAAACAAGTTTAACACTTAACAAAACAACCCATCAGACTCACACATTTATTAAACATAATTATACATATAATAGCGCAATTACATACATTATATTATTGAAATGACTGCCGTACAACGGCCTTATTCTCACACATACTCTCCCTCGGATCCACAATCCGGTAGTTACTCCTAAAGGCACTTCGGCCTCAGCCTCTCCCCTCAGGGTCTTAATAGCACATTAGTAATTCACTGGCACCGCAGTCTCTCAATATCACCTTCCTATTGTCATACACCTTAGCACTCCCCTAGCACCTCAGCAGGGCAATAACACATTATTATTTCCATAGCCATCAACATGGCAACAACATAGTATCAGTTCACTAGCCTATCAACATGGCAACAATATAGTATCTCATTCACTCTCATATCTACGTCCCTGTCCGTGGCCTGACTGCCACGACTTTATGTGCCTCTACTGTCCTGCACTGACAGCCTCACTTCTGGCCTATGTGTGGCCTCCGGCCCTATGCTGGCCTATCCCCTGTGCTCATCGAGGTGGCTCTGCGGCCCGTCCCCGACACCTACAAGAATAACATTACATTGGTATAATACCCTACCATTTCTATTCACTCCACCTCTCCTTACAACCCATGAAGCGTACACACACTAGTTCACCTTTCACTCACCACACATCTTACGGTAACACACTTCCATCGGAGTACACACTACTCACTCGCGCTACAAATCCATGAACTCACTTTCATCTATCGCTCGTGGCGCACATTGCTATATCCAATATCAAGGACTTCCACATTCCTCACATATACTTATTTACATCATGGTAATAGACGAATATAATATAATACATCAATCATAATAATCAATCAACGTTCTACATACCAGTCATTACTGGAAAGACTCTCACTAGTCTTCTCGACTGCTTCCCTTATGTCCGCCCGATGGGCTTTTATTCACAGGTCCGCTCCGTCGGACCTTCTAACTTGCAGTGATAGTAATCCAGCGCTTTCGCCTCATTCAGACTTCCACACCACTCATACACGCACGCTTTTCCCACTTGTCTGCATGAGTTATTTTTACTCTTCCCCTTTCACGTCTTTTCCTATCCGTCTGTCGTGAGCTCTTCTTATTCTACACCCGCTCTGTAGCAATCCCCTTAATTGCACTCACTCCACTCGTGACAGTGTAACCTACACGTGCTTACGCACTGGAGCTCGTATGAAGTGCCGAAGCGCGCGGACACGGGCGAAGGTGCATGCCGTGACAACATTACTAATGCCTGGTTGAGCGGGGCTGCGGCGGAGGGATGAAAGTTATCGCGAGTTCGGGCATACGCAGTACGGCAGAACACGGTAGAGTAGAGCTGCCTTTACAGTTGCGGCCGTTGAATCGCCAAGTCCAGCGCTATTAGCGTTAAGCCTAGATATAAAAGTTATGGTTTTGTTTTCTCGTATAAATGGGGAAATTCTTCAAATACGTAATTTTAACCACAAAAACGTATTTTCGTACTGGAACCCAAAAAACGTACTACATACGTATTTTACGTACTGGTTGGCAGCTATGCATTACATGAAATTACTTATAAAAAATAAAAGTGCTTGTCTGACAGCATTCCCAGTTTTCTGGGAGTATTTCATCCACACAGTGGTACAAGGGAAGAATGTTCAATGGTTTGAAAAAACACCTATTACCAGGCTGGATTTATAATTGTCCAGGTCATTTTGCATGGCCAAATCAAATGAGATTAAATACAAGAATAATCCACCTTCATCACTTACTTGAGAATGATTGACCGGACCCACTCGTAATGGCCAATACTGCAGGCTGTATGAAGGTCAAGGGCAATTGGAGTAAAATCTTCCCACTCAATAGCACTCCATCCTCTCCACACTGACAAACTCCTTTCCAAGAGCTCATTCTCTGAGGCCTCGTCAGATGCCTCGTAAGCCAGCTCTGATGACATCTGATCATGAAATGCAGGTAAAACTTTAAACATATTGCAACAGTTTCACAACTTCACTGTTTTGAAGTACCTCATATGTTATATGACATCTCTATGTTCATTTGATTGCTGCAGTCACTTATTTAATATTTATCTATTCCTTTGTCTTATATTATAAACGAAAAGCCATAGCATAGAGTCTATATATAATATCTCCTTTATTTACAGGCCTAATGGTCTAAAAATTGGAAAAGTAATGGTACACTGTGTTTAAAGCCTTTTTGTTGTTTTTACACAGACTGCTCAATACTGCTGTAAGTTCACTCTATAGACGGTATAAATTTCACATTCATTTTCCTTGCTGATGATACTTGTAGTACTAAATTATTTTACAGCAAGAACATGTAGAATCTATGTATACTACAGACCTGTACAAATGAGATTCCCAACAATCCCATTGTGAGACGCACTAGGCTACTGTAAACCGGCAATGATGTGTGAGAGGATGAACGACTTTTTATTTTTAATGTGCTTTCATGGTAACTCTGGTGCGTGAGTGAGGGACGGCCAATCATAGTAGTTTATGGACACTTGGCCGAGTACCATTAATTGGATTATTTCCCTTGTAATACTAGCGCGGGACCCGTTATTCACATCACGGTGAAAAGCTCGCATTTTGATTGGTCAATTGGAAATTTTGACCACCGGGCTTCCAACTCTTATATCATGGCTTTAAGTTTCTTACAACTCGCTCCTTCGTTGTTATCCACCGACAGAAAGACGGGAACCCGAATTCATTGTTGAGAGTAGGCAATACCCTATCGGTACAAAATAGGTACTCATGATAACGTTTGTTATCAATGGAAATACGTCGTATTAATGGACGAAAGTATCCCGCACAAAATTGTCGAATGTTGTTAGTCCTGACACTTTGAAAATTTATATTAAAACTACTACCGAGTTTCTGGTATAAGTAGTCAGTTAGAATTTTAGCAGCAAGTTTCCACTTTATAATGGTACCAATTTCGTTGTACTTTGATGCACGTGTCCTATTGAAATGATTAATAAGAGGATCTCGGATTTAAAGTAAACCACGAGTTAGACGCATGTTATCCCCGATAAATCCAACCTGGGTCAAATTTATTCAATTATTGCTGGAGGGGTCGTTAGAGTAATTTCTGCAGTTTACTGGGATACCTAATTGACTTTTGTGTGCACCCTTTTAACGGTACTGTAAATTCGATTGTGTTAGGACCCTAACCGGTTATGTTGTCGGGCTGGACTCCATGTCCGAGCCTTTCACTTGTGCAACACGGGCTACGTAATAGCTCTCTCGGACGTCCGCGCGGGCTCATAAATAAGATGCGGTTCGAGTGGTCGACACACTCCATCAAAGACGCAGAGACAAGAGCCGACAGCACAGTGAACCTAGGCCGGCGGCGGCCTGTCGTGGCGCGCCTCGCCCAAAACATGGCCTAGTCCAGTTGCGCCAGTAGCAGAGAAACTTTGGGTAAGTTGGAGACTATTATATTAGAAGTGACTTTAATTTGCGCACCCCCCCCCCCCCTTTCTTGGATGCCACGTAGAGAATGCTGATCCACAGAGACTGTTATGAGTCCGGCTCAACGGTAATTGCCATTGTCATTAGACGTGTAAGATGCGCGATGCAGCGCAGTGTCTTGATATTGTGACTTTATTGTCAAAGTTAACGTTTGCGGTGCTAGATGATAATGATGGCTCGCTAACCAAGCTATCACGATTTGCTTGTGTGCATATATATAGTGTGTGTGTAGCATTGCCTTGTTGTGGTAGGCAGTGAGGATTTCCTGACATGTTGATGTGGATGACTTATGTTATAGCGAGCGGCACTCCACACTTGATTGTATTACGGGTATTTGTGTACCTTGCCAGTACCACTATGCTATAGAGAGCAGTGTGATTGTGATTGCGTGTTTAGTGTTTAAGATGTGTAATTAATTACATGTATTGGAGATGCATAATCTTAGTTGGGCCTCACATGGGTGAGCCCCAGGATTGTTCGATGTGCGGCGGTGGATGAACAATGTTTCAATGAGTCTACACATGTTGCAATGAGTCTCGCCGACATATATATATATATCATGTGCATGTATTATAGTTATCCAGATGTATTATGCTTCTATATGAGTTTCGTAGGTGTGTGAAGGACAGTTTCATTTTAAGGAATGTACACATTACTTTATGTATCTAGTGGTGTGTCATACGCATGTTAGCCTGGCGGCATAGCTCCGCGGCTAAGGTCAAAGGGCATGACCCTTCAGTATCGATTGGGAAGGGAAGTAACCAATACAATAGCCCTGGGGCGGGTTAGTACTAATAATGGGAGTGGGCCTATGAGGATGGCCTGCATTGGGATGCAGCGTCTGTGTTATGGACGGTCAGTGGGCCATGTTGGCCACTGCGTTATTAAATGGAATGGCCACTCTGGATGTGTTGTACACCGGCTCAGTGGAGCGAAACTATTGTGTTCTTGCCCCTTCATTTGTTATGTCCTTCATACTTTGATTAGTACATTAGTTTATGTTGCCAGTGTACTAGGAAACTCCTTGTGTATATGATATAGCCACTTGTAGTTGTTATTCATTAACCTTAGCGCTATTTTATTCCATGCATGCATATCCAGTTGGTTATTGCTTAAATTCTATATTATGTTGTTGTTGTTTGATTTAATACTTAATACTATTACTATGTATGTCCACCATTGATTGCCTGATTAATGTTGTCATTATATCCTAATCATATTTTTGTCTTTTTCTCTTGTTCCAGCTTATGGCTGGTTGGGCTTCTTTTTTTTGGGCTTCTTTTCTGGGTTTCTCTTCTTTTTTTTTTTTTTGTTTGGAAGTGATACCTTTGTTAGGCTTTTTGAATAAATAAGATTGCCAGCAGAACCCTGTGTTTGTTAATCCTGTGTATCCTTAAGGGAGTTACTATTGAACCCACGCAGTAACCACATTACCCACTCGTAGTTCATCCAACAGATGTAAATAGTTGGGTTTGAACACAGATCCCTATTTGACTACAGACAGTGTCACTGAAGTCTGAACTACATTACATTTTAAATGATCTCCATGTTCATACTCATAGAGACAAAGAGACTGGGGTTAGATCTATGAACTATGCTTATTTAAATCTTTTAAAAGTAGGACACAGCTGATAGTCTTAGCATGGTGTCTAAACTTGAACAAACAGTTTGGAAAATCTTTCGATCCTAAGCAAAGGGAATAGCCTGGCTAATGTTTACAATGTCAATATAGATCTAGAGATCTAGAATCTAGATAGTATTAAAATCGCCTAAGATCTACCTTTTGTGGTGCTAAGTAGGTTACTATTGACCCGTTCAGTCGGAATATGCTAGCTATGGCCTACATAGCGAGGCATCCTTTGTTCATTATCTTGTTCCAGATTCATGTTTGTTTGCAAACAGAGCGTCTCGACCTCGTCAAGTATCGTCAAGTTATTCTATTCTTTCATGCCGTTCTTCTTTGTTGTGCACATAGCATATAATTTTGTAGAAAAAACAAAAAAATTGTATAGATTACTTTTTGCTTACACTACAATAAATAATTATGAAACTAACAAATAATCAACAAAGTAATGTTTGTTTCGAACATAATAATTATAATTGTTGATTATAAACACGAAAATCAAATCAAAGTAGATCTAGATTAAATTAAAAAGTCAAAATAACAAAATATTAAAGAATAAAATCGTGTTTGAAGGTGGTTCTCGTCTTCTGAAGACCTGTATGGCCTCGCTTGCGCTTCCCGTTTTTTTTTTTTTTTTAAAATAAAGCACGGTGCTCCGTGACTGTGATGTTCTATCTCCAGTAAAAACCCTTTCCTAACCTTAATTTGAGGTTGAAGTTTTATGGACTTCATAGCATCTCTCTAACATTAACACTGAACAGAAAAGGTATTATTATTGAAAGACTATTATTATAATATCGTGTGACTGCCTTGGCCTTCACAAGAGACAAAATCCCCCAAGCCCAACCCCACCCCGCGAAATAAAAGGTTAAACAAAGCATAGCCAAGCTTCTGCCTCACCTCCACCTGAGCATTAAAAACAGAAACGGTCACTTTAAGATAACACACTTATTTGTGAAGCAATTACCACTCAGGAAATTTTAAGAAAGTAAAAAAACTTTAGTTACTTCACTCATTTTATCTCGAATAGATTATTGCAATTCTCTTCTTGCTGGAATAACTATCTAAAATTCAAGTCATTCAAAACAATGCAGCCAAATTGATTACCAAGAAAAAACAAGCTGACCACGTTACGCCTTTGTTAAAAGAACTGCACTGGCTTCCTATAACAGAAAGAATTACATACAAAATTGCTGTTTTTTTGCTGTAAATGTTTAAATAACACCGCACCCAGCTATCTCAAAAATTCTTTACAAGTCTACACACCATCTCGTTCACTAAGATCATCAAGTGACAAAACAATCTTAAGAATCCCATCTAAAAACTATTAAATTATAGGCCATAGATCCTTAAATTATTTTGGACCTTTTATCTGGAACCAGATACCCTTAAACATTCGTGAATCACCGAATCTTGAAAGCTTTAAGAAAAGCATAAAACATCACCTTTTCCTCCGAAACTGTTAAAGTTTCAAAATTCTATTCTGTGCTTTGATGTTATAATTGACTATATAACCTAGTGCCATATGACTAAGAGCGTCAATGTGTGTGAAACTGAAAGTTTGTATGGATGGGAGTGCGCGTTTTAGTATGAGATTTGGAAAGTGTATGCATGAATCATTGAGTAACAATTTTATTAGAAATTCTATTTATTATTATTATTATAAAAAAAAGTGGCACGGGGACTCCAGCACACATTACCCTACCTAGCACAGATGTGCCGTGTGACTATGTGGTTGCGAGAGCACTTTTCCCATGACATGGACGATCCTAAGTCTAATACTATAGTACCAGTTGCCCCTTAAGATCTAAGGAAGTAGGTTCTAATCCGTATGTTTTGTCCGGCCTACCCCCGACCAAACTCCACCCCAACTCTCAGTCCCTCAGTAGCGCCTTAAGGGAGGAAATCTCGCCAGACCCTAAGCTTTACAGACTAGTTGGGCATGACTAGCCGTGCGAGTACCTTGGTCGACCGTCGACCTCGACGCTACATGGAAGCAGGAGCCAGTGACCACCTAGGTCTCCCCAAAGTGGCTGTTCTGTACTATAAATAAATTTCGGTTTTTCTTACATGACACACAATCCTTACATTGTCTGCCGTTATGGGTTTGACCTCAATATGCATAAAATCATATATTAAATCCATCCCTTTACCAACATTACCAAAAACATCTTGTTTTAATACAAACGTTTATGCTTATTAATATTTTTGAAGATAAATGTCTCTGGATAAGGCACAGCTTCATATTTTGCATTTTCAAAAAGACTGTGCCCCCATCACATGATTATCGTCCTTTGCCCTTGGCACTATCTTAGTTTTTACTATAAACCCGAAATGGAATCGATACCATTTATTTATTCGATTACATTTAACATCGATGAATATGACAACTAAATCAGTGCCTATTTTGAAGAATTCTCCTGTGTCTCTATTTCTGTTCTTGCAGTCACATTTTCCTAAAGACAGTCAGCAACTTTTTTTTTCTATACATTTTACATTTTTTAAAGTCTATACAAGACTTGAGAATGACTTCATGTCAGATCCCTAGTATTAAAATAGATTCATTGTTAGGTGAACTAAAATCGATGTCAAAATTAACACAGGAAGGAGGGGGGTGAGCACACTGATCCCTTAACACTTTCAACTCATTGACCTTCAAACTTGGAAGCAGCATGTAAGTGAACCCACGAAACATAACAGAACAGCAAGGGAATTGATGCAGTTGTACATGTCAACTCGGACTTGTCAATAGGTGTACATTTTCTGACATTCAACATTCACCGAAGAAACCCAAGAAAATCTTACGGAACAAATATATGACCCCAAAATCAAATGATACTAGGCCTGATAACAAATATCAATAATGAGAATTGAAAAAAAAGAGGAATTTGTCAATTGGATGTAGAAATAAAAGAAAAAGACAAGTCTGCAAAATGTTCTTGGCATCCATCAAATCTATATTACCAGTATATAAAACTCGCTACTCATACGACACGGATTTGAGTGAAATTTTGAAGGTGCCTGCCTGTCGACCTGCAGAAAGTTTCTTTTTTTAAAATTGCAGACTTGAAATGGTGGGGAAGTATTTTCTTTGAGTTTGCTTTGTATCGTTGATTTCTCCCGAATCCTTTGTTTTTCACAAACACATAAGCCAATGATGCTATCACTTCCTGCCTAATCTAGATCATCCATGCTGAGTCGACATTGCATAAATGGTGGACAACGATTCTTCTTTTGATGATTCAAATCGATTCGAATCAATGGGTTGAGTGATTCATTTGATTTGAATCAGTCAACGAGCCAGTGATGGCATGAGCAAATCATGATTCGATTCATTCAGTGACCTAGTAATGACAGGAAAAATTAAAACATCCCAAACAAATCCATTACTTTTTGAAACTCAGTGATCTCCATGTTGTCAGTTTCATGATGAAGGGGCGAATAGATAATAACAGCTGTAAAACGAAAAGGCGAACGATTAACTTATCTGTATGACGAGGGGACAAATAGGTCAAATTTGAGATATTTACTCTTTTGTGGTTGTCAAAAGTATCTTGGGGAGTGGGGGCTTTACCCAACATGAGCAATTTTATTATTAAATCTCATTTAGTTCTTGTGATATTTAGTATGACAAAGAGGCGAGAAATCTATGATGAGAGTAGTGGAAAATTATCAAAACTGAATTTCTCTGCAACACTGATTTGGCGTTTTGCCCCTTCGTCATACAGAGAAGTTAAGTGTTCGCCTTTTTTGTGTCCAGCTGTCAATATCTATTCACCCTTTTGTCATGAAACCGACCTTGTATAACACTGGTTAACAAATCTTCAAAATGGATGACATGGCCAAATAGGGCTGATTCAGATTTTAGGTTGGTTAAATCGCCACACACATTTGCGAAAGGATACAATTGTGGCGGAAACTCACTTCCTAATATAAACCCCGCCAGCAATCCTACATCAGTTCGATGTAGATTTTTGGAGGATCTGTAGGATTACCATAGGGGCAGGTTCCCTACATCAGTCCAACATCCGCGCAATGTTGTAACCATTGGACCTACGCAGGAACGACACGATGTCAATCGTATGTGGAAACTTAAGTTGGATTTTCATACGTTTGTTTGGCTGGGAATGTATCTAACATAGAATATGCGTTGGTTGGTTATTACATGAAGAACAATTTGGGCTTTTGGAGGTATACATGTATACATACTTGATAAATTGTGTATTGCGATCACAGGACAACAGCGACCTGCATCGTTAGAGCTGCTGAAGATTAAGCAATACGACACAGTGTTTGCAATGCTTACTTTGTTTCAAAATCTAATCAGTACGCATATTTTAGTTACCATAAAATCAAAATTGTCTTGCTGGATAACATAACATTTCATACTGATAATATTAGTGCCTATTTACTGATAAATACGCTTTGGAGACACCTGAAGCGTCGATTTCGTTTCAGAAACTAATTGAAGCCAATTATTTTATTCAAATAGTAAAATGCAAATTAAACAGCAACGCTGGATGATCAAATCAGTGGGTAACGAAATAATTCTTTTATAATAGTTTCACCAGTCACTGTTCCACACTAGTATGCGGTGTGCTAAACGTCGCCTTTAACCCAGCCAGTAACTTTATGTCAGTCCAACGTAGATTACCGTAAGGGCGATTTTCCTACATCAAACCGACGTCGGTGCCATTTACTAACCAGCAGATCTATGTAGGAACGATATCATTCCTATGTTCAAACTTGACGTCAGTCCTAAGCCTCGAATTTCCGTAAGGTTGCTGGTTGGGGAAGGACTGACATGAACGAAGCTGGGAATCCAGTAGCATAAAACAACAACAAAGAAAAAAGTTAAATTTGATTGTTATTAAAAAAAAAAATAATTTTCCTTTCACCCTTCAGATGAAGCGTTCACAAATCACAACTAATCCACTCAAATTCGTCGACATTATTAAATATTATAACATTATAATGTATTTGACGAGATTTCGGGGAGGGTGGGATGGGGGTGGACGACGACTTCCACTTAACAAGTTAATTGGCATATTGTCAAAACTGATACATGTATTTAGAGTGCTCCCCGACCCCCTTTTCAAATAAAAAAAAAACATAGGCCAATATTTCATTAAAAAAACAAACAAACTCGAGTTATCATTATTCTGTCTCTCTTCCTACAAAAGTAATAAATAACCTGCAAAGGTAATCAATCAATAAGCACTCACTATGTCATGCTGGAAAACACACTCACCCTTGATCGTTGCTAAAGCTGTGAGATCTCCTACTCCAAAACTTCTGGAAATGGTTTTTAAATGCATTAAGTGTTCATCCGTGAGCTTATAGCAGCAAGAAGTCCTTGAAAAAGACACTTGCCTTCATCTGTATTTATATTAGAGCAGAAACAAGTTTAACTTGTTTAGAACTTCACAAACAGCACGCATAAAACCGTGATCTTCCGTGGTTTTGAAGAATGGGATCGGAGGGTGGAGCGCACGTTTGCGTTGTCATTTCGTAAGAAAAAACACCTTGACCCATTTTGGGGAACGCCAAACAGGACATCTAATGGCCCATTCCATGTGACGCGTGTTACACCTAAATATCGGGTTTTTGCCCTGCTATCTTCTAGAACAAATCATTAAATGAGATATTTATCATTTAAACCTTTTCGTGAATAAAAACAAGAGCAAATCTAAAAGTTTTTATCTTTAATTAAAAGACTTAACAGTAAGATCTAATTAAGCCAACATGGTGCTTAACATGGTCTAATGTGTGTTACATTATGAAAAGTGGTTCTATAGTTTAAGTAACATTTTCTGGAATTTCTGTAAATGTACTCAAAGAATTTCAAATGAATTTTTATGTTCTGGGCGAAAAAAAAAAAATGCCGTGACGTATATTACATTTTGTTATGACAAGCGTTACATCTTCACCTTACATGTGCCATTTTTTTTTTTCAGGAATAAGATTAAGTTTTGGATTTAAACTTGAGTGTTTAACAGTTTACAGTAATAAAATATATGTATTATATGTTTGTAATTGGTTGTGATCTGTCTGAAATATTTAAAGAAAAACTATATCATGCAAAGTGTGATGTGTGTTATACATAATCAGTAATGTCTATTGAATTCTCTCTTGTCAAAACCTAAGTCAGAAATAAAATTTTCTTATTATTTTTGCATTGTCAAAATGTCATTGCAACATAAGAAGGGACAAACAATTGATAACATCAGTTACTTGTTATTGAACATTAAACTGCAAATTGTATTGAATCTTTTTGCTTCTCAGTAGGACATAATTGTTCTTAGAAAACATGCGGTAAATTTTGTGAAATCCAGTGTGTTGTCTTCCCCTGAAGACATTTACTTGTCAACAAACCATTTTAGAAGTTATGCCAAGGATTTTTTATTTGATATTTCAAATTCCTTATTTCCTCTTATAAATACCGGTTGACATTTCATGGAATGGGCTTGATGCAGAGTGAGTCGCTGAATGTCTCCGTGCTCGTGAGTACTGGCGAATGTGTGAGTTCGTGAGTTCATTGAGAGTGAGTGAGTGAATGGAGGTAATAAATGAGTAAGAAATTAATGTGTGAAGGGCTGACGAAAGTAGGCCAGATCGTGGCTTGCTTGACAAATTGTAAAAACAAAGAAACAAACAAAACAGAATTATTATTCAGTTTGGTGCCCGTGTTGTTAAACTCAATTATATTTCAGGTTGAGAATTTACCTAGCTGCCCCTCTCCCCTCCACCCCTCCCTCCACCCCTTGTAATAATCTGATAAGATAAAATAAGATAAGATAAGATAAATTTTATTCGTCCTTGTACAAGGAAATTTGTTTTGATCATTGAATACATAACAATACAGTTACAGAAACAGAAAGTATGATATATAGCGCGCACACACACATATATACACACACACTAATAAATAAACAAAATTAACAGTGCACACAATGATGCAGATTTGTACAGGATTTTCGTGGAGTTAGTAAGATTAATATAGGGGCGGATTCCCTTCATCAAACCGATGTCGGTGCGATGTCGTAACCAGCAGATCTATGTAGGAATGATGTCATTTCTATTAGCAATTTTGACGTCAACTCTACGAGTGGGATTTGATAAAAGGTTGCTGATTGTATAGAGTCGATGAGCGTATGACAAGTAACGGAAATTTAAGTGCCATTTGACTGTTTTTGAGATGTAGCAAAAATGCCATCATTCCTTTGTCGGATTTAAGCTGGAACGAAGTTGTAGGCCTATTCTGATCAGATTGCCAGCATCAGAACAGTGCCATTCCGATGTTCAAAGTCAATGTCAATCCAATGTAGAATTCCGACATGAGATTGATGTCGGGAACAATGCCATCATTCCGATGTCGGATTCAAATCGGAACAGTCATATTCTGATCGGATTGCAGACACCACAACGATGTCATTCCGACATAAAATTATAGTCTGAACACGATCGGTTTTTGAGCATTTTTCCGATGTCGGATTTTCTACACCGGAATGATGCCATTCCGACGAGCAAACTTGAGAAATCCAAGGACAGATTGATGTGGGTCTGCTGGCAGG
This sequence comes from Onchidella celtica, assembly GCA_963931925.1. Classification (NCBI taxonomy): domain Eukaryota; kingdom Metazoa; phylum Mollusca; class Gastropoda; order Systellommatophora; family Onchidiidae; genus Onchidella; species Onchidella celtica. The sequence goes on from OZ007581.1 coordinate 33,947,325, forward strand.
GTTAACTCTTTATCCGTCCTTTATTGTAATCTTATTTGTTTATAAACATTAATTTCACGTTTTGACTGTTTGAAATACTTGGCTGCCAAAAACTTTTCCAGGACAGAGACGGGGTTGTTGAAACAAAAATAATATAGATTCCAGACCTAGTCAACTCACATCAAAAAATAAATCGCGAAGAAGGTGACCTCGGATTATTGGTAATTTGAATCGTTAGGCCCCTAGCTGCGCACTGCTTTTGAATTTATTAGAAGTAGAAAGTAAGTGAGAACATTAGAAAAAAAATTCTTCCTCGCAGGTCAAAGTTTAATAACGTAGTACGTAGGGCAAAGTTATCGTATTGACCTACTGTCACAGGCTTGACTGGTGAGCCAGTGATTCAGTTTGGTTACTCAATGAGTTGAAGCTGTAAGCAGATTTGAAGGACTAAAGGACAGTTGTTGCAAGATGTCAGGATTGCGAGTTCTCGTTGGCTGCAAGAGGGTTATTGACTATGCTGTGAAGGTAGACCTAGACTATCACATTTTGCGTTTACTTTCAATTTCATCAAGCCATTTCGTATGGTTTCCGACACTGTGCCCTCCTTTCATAATAATTTGGTCATCGCAATGTAACTGGGTTAATAAATGCATAAATTTTTGAGTTAGGCCTTATAAAAGTGCCGATGGCTGAGCTCATATTATCATGTATCTAGAGCCAAATCAGTTAATGCTGGCCAGTAAAGTAACTCAGCAAAAAAACAGATCTACTGATTTAGTACTGTCTGTAGCCTAGATTCTATAGATCTAGATCTAGATCTACATCTAGATCTAGTCATTGGCATTGTCATCATTAACCCTCGTCGAGTAAATTGGTCCACGTAACGCCCCGTGCATGGATAGCCAGCGGCCAGTCAGCCGATCGTTCAATAGGGTCAATAGGGTTCTTCTGAACAAGTGTATCGTGTTTACTTTCGGACGCAATAACAACAATATTGGTGGATAAATCGTAAGTGACACCTATGATATTTGGATAAGTACTTGTGATGATATATTATATGCAGTAAGTCCTATTGTTAAATGGAAGGCCCAAAATCAAGAATTTTCTGCATTTATGCCGTTTAAACCCACGTTTTATCATTTTCCAAAGACCTCTGCGCTTTTTATGCCCCTTAAGGCCTGTTTACACCTGGTAGGAATTAGGAATAGAAAAAAGGAGAGGAAATCTAGCGGAAAGCCTGTTGCGTTTACACTGTTCCAAAATCGGAATGGAATCCGACCCTTTCCTATTTCCTTTCCGATTTCCCCCTGAAAAACTGGAATAGGACCATTCCTATTTTCATTCCAATTTTGGAAAGGTTATGCGTCACGTGACAACCGCCTGGGTGTAAAATGGCGTTCGGGTGAACTATCCAAGAAACTTTCACCAAAACATTTTTGAAGGCGAGAGCTGTCTATGGGATACTTAATCGCCCATGTATCATAACAAACAGGCGAGAACTAAAGCCCTTAGAATTTTAGCGAATGATAAAAGCCTCGAAAGATCCGATTAATTTCACATTCAATGATTCATACACTGAAAAGCTGAACCGACAAATTCCTTCGCTCGGCGAACGAGAGGCCAGCGGCTTCCACGCGAGCGTCCATCCCAGTCACATGACCAAAACAAACGATGCGCATCGCTTCTCATTCAGAAAACGGACCAGTGTAAACATACAGCCATTCGAAGGGGAAATCGGAAAGCGAGGAGAGTTCTTCCCCCGCTGTCCCCTATTCCTTTTTTCTATTCCTAAAACCTACCAGTGTAAACAGGCCTTAATCAGGCCATTCAGGTGAACAAATTATTTTTTAAGCCAGGCGCTTAATTTACTAACTACAATGTCCACGTGTGATGTATCGTGGCATTGCCTTCTCCCTCCTCTGTAAAGCTTCCATGTACTTTGATGTTAGTTTTAGCCCCAGAGATTTGATTTCCAGCTCGTAGAGTACATACATATTATATACTGAAAAGTGGTTTAATCAAAGCAACACAATATCTCTCTAAATAGTAATTACCACATCAAATTATAAAGACAACGACCAACAACAAAGTCGGTCATTTTCTCCCAGTTTTCCCCGATGAAAAACCTACTGACAGACGCCCTTATGCAGCATGCTCTAGTAAAAGTATTACATCGGAATTCATAATTACAGACATAGAACGGTTTCTCAAACTCCACACATGATCCCTTTCTTCTCAAATCACATGTAGATGACAACCAGCATCAAAGTAAAAGTTTCCCGAAGATTTTCCCTAGTTCAAACTTCAGACTGTCAGTACTATTACATGAGTATGACGAATAGTTACGAATAGTTGTTGCATCGTAATAAACGTAATCGGACGATACCATTTTATTAGATATAGTAGGGGTAACAGGATAGATAAACACGCGAAAATAGTGTGGAAAAAAAGAATAAAACTATTGTCGCGGCAACCAAATAAACAAAACACGAGGAGCAGCACTGCCATACAATATACTGGCCTCCCGCTGGACCCGGTTTGCAGCATGTAGGCCACAATATTGGCCTCGCATGTTGCGCGGGGAGGCCAATGCTGGACGAGGGTTAAAAATTTAGTTTTACAACTGAACTAGAAAGACCGGTGTGCCACCACTTTTATTTTCTTCCAATTGTTGGACTTGTGGGTGAGGTGGCAATATTTTATATTGGTCAGTGTGATTGTACTTCATCCAGTGATAATCATGCTGCAGCGCCACACCCCCACAATCAACTGTAGGACAAAAACATTTGCAGCAGCATCCAATCTAAATTAGTAGTAATTTCTACATCCTTCTGTGACCACTAGACCCCAATGCGATCATTGTCTGAACTGAACCACGACCATGGTTTCTTCAGGAGAATGGTTTTTCAAGTTTTTCTCACTTCAAACAACTCATTGGCACCTTTATACCTCCCTAGCAATCAATATTATAAAAGCATTGTTAACTCACCAGAGCCAGCAGAGGTCATTAGAATCACTCCCAGTTGTGCACCTCCTGATACACTTGAGTTTGTGGGAAAATTGTTTCCTCTGATATAGTGGCCAGGGTATAATCAGGAATCGACCGCTGTAAAAAAATATAGCTTTTTTTATCAAAACAGTGCTTACATTATACAACAAAATTGGATGACCACATGCGAAGGTTACAGTAATTAGAAAGTCAAGTGATTTCTGTTTTTGGTAAAATATGGCTTTCGTAAATTTTTTTTCATGTTTTTCTGTTTACCATTGGACTTTGTTTCCAAGGTCCCATTTTTTCCATTCTGCGTTTTAATTGCGAGCTGGCCATTAACTATAAAAACATTCTCCTCAAGGACTAACTTGCCAGGCGGGTAGACTGCATCCCTAGTGCACAGACTCACCTGATGAAATCACGTCTTTGTGATCATTAGAATACAATACGTGAAATTGAACTCCTCCCCATTCAGACTTGTTTCACATAGTGTACCCATTTTAAAATATGACATGACATATAAAGTGCATAATGTAGGCCCTCAAGGCTCATAGTTCAATTGATATCATCAGCCTGGCTTGAGAATTCTTAAGAACTCTTTATGCTAAGTATTGTACTACATGAGATTTTAGCCTAACTATTTACTACCACATTTTTAAAAATAAAAGTGAGCATTTGATAACCTAACCTTCTATAACCTGACAAAATTCAAACATTGTAACTGGTCCACAAGATATCACTGTCAGTGAAACTTTTTGAACCTTCAAAGTTCTGATTTAAAATGGATGTTGAATTTTTTATCATTCAAGAACAATTTAAATGCCCTTGTCCTCTTTAACTTGCTCTCTTTATATTGTAATTAATTTGTCATTGTGGTACAATTGTCTGAATAAATAAATGATTTCTACAAGTCAAAAGCAAGCTGAGTGTTAACCATGGTAATTCATAATGTGACCACAAATTATAAATGAATTACTATGGCCAACAAAATAACATTACAAAAGACTGAATTAATTTCAGGTGAAGTGACCTGTAGTGGTAGGTGTAGTGTTTCACTTCCAAGTATCACTGACTTGGTCCCTTTAATATTGATCTTCGGGCCCTACCATCCTCCCACTAATAGTTTGTGAATTAGTGGCAGGGCTGTTCTGCAAGTTTTTAGCCTGATGAACCTCGTTCAGTGGCATACCGGTGACTTACTAAACTGGCTGTCTAATATAGTGTGCTCTAGGCAGATCTTTGGGATATTTTTTTTGCTCAATTACTTTCAAGTACACAAAATATGAGTGATTGGGCAGTACCATTTTGTGAAACAAAGCAGGGGTTATAGGATAAGACTGTGACGATAGTGAAGAATCAGACTGACCATTACAAACACTCAGCTGCATGTCACACAAACCAGCATCCACAAAGAGATTTGAACAGGCAGGGCCAGATTAAGGACCAATAGAGGCCCTAAGTTAAAAGATTTTGGTGCAGCTGTATACTGTATTATAATGTAATTCAAATTATAAACAAAATAAAGCGCATCTTCTACGCCAATAAATACTTTAATTTTTTCATTTATAGAGGGGGGGGGGGCGGAGCTTTCTGTGGACCCTGGTTCAGTTGCACCATTTGCCCATCGGCACTGTATGGTCCAGGGTATATCCGACAAGTATGAAATATTTCTGTGGTGCCCCCCCCCCCCCCCTTCCCTTGATGCCCTAAGGATGTGCTTACTTTGTTTAATGGTTAATTCATCCCTATGAATGGGAGCCTGTTTTATTGATCCCAAACATATCATGGATATGCTAAAAGAGTGAGGTTTTTTTCACTAATTGGTTTGTCACACTGCTTGGATGAAGTTATTTGCTAATGCCCTCAAGTGTCATATGAAATTTTATCTAAAATATTAATATGACTCAGCCTGGAGGAGCATGGTATGAAATAGAGAGTGTGTCACATGTGGTTTGATTTGTAACAACTAATATGTAGCACTTGTAGTAACTGTCTGGCCTTATCATGAAACTGTGCAAGTATGTAGTACTCACTTTTACCGGAAAGGCAGAGAAGAACTGTTATATATATTCCTTTTGAAATGCATGCCATGTATAAAATAGTTTTGAATTACGTAAAGGAATATTTGAAATGCTGTACTTCTGCTCAATCAGTGCAAAAAAAACCAATAAAATAAATAAACTTTCTAAATTTGGTTCATAGAATATTTGGTGAAAAAGAGTTGTCATCTGCAGTTGCGTGAATACACTTGCCCAACTTCATTAAAAGGCCAGTGTAACACAGGGTCCCGCACCTGCAGCTCTGAAATTCCAGGGATTCCTGAAATTTGAAGCTTTGAGAAAAAGCCCTGGAAGTGGAGGATTCACCCTGGAATTCTTTGGGGGTTTATTACTAATGGGGGGGGGGGGATCTGCAGAAAAATAAAGATAAGTAAATTATCTTTCATTTTCTTGCATCTAAATAGCTCTGGAAGTTAACAATTTAGCCACGGTAGGACCCTGGAAAAATATTGTCCAGGAGGAGCAGGAACCTTAGTGGTACTGGTACAGTGGTAGACTCATCTGCTTGGTATCATGAAAGGACTGGTGATACACTGCAGATAAACCTCTATACAAGTAGAGCGCATCATTTTCACATTTTACTCTCTCAGACCAGACAACCAGTTCTAGGTCTTACAAAGTCAAAATGTGGCACAAAAAGAAGTTGTATGTAGCAAAGGCTTGTGTAAGAAATGACATAGAAATGACACGATAAAACACATAGGAAAAGGAAAGACGAATCAAGCTTTCATATGAACTTTCTTCAGGGAAATAAAATGTACCAGGATAGAAAACTAATTATTGTTTGATTTTTTTATTTGTTTAATTTATATCCTGGTACATTTTTTTTTCCTGGAGAAAGTTAATATGCTGAGAGCTTGATTTGCTTTTCCTTTATGTTTTATCATTTTCTTTGTTAGTTCTTACTTCTAGGCTTTGCTGCTTACAACTTTTTCTTTTTGCCACATTTTGACTTTGCTTCAAGCCTTGCTTTTTTCTAAATCTTCAATGCTGCCATAATTAAATAAACAAAGACACGCTTGCCGTAACTGTTCATTAACTTATTTCATTTTTATGTTCTTGGCAGATCCGAGTGAAACCAGACAAGTCTGGGGTTGTCACAGATGGGGTCAAACACAGCATGAATCCCTTTGATGAAATAGCTGTGGAGGAAGCTGTCAGGATGAAGGAAAAGAAAATTGCTTCTGAGATTCTGGCTGTTTCTTGTGGTCCAACACAATGCCAGGTTAGCCACTATTACATACACATATTTTGTTATGTGTTTGTTTGTCTGTTGAGGTCAACGAAGACCATCTATTCATCAAGTGAGTGGAGCGGAGCAGTGGTTGATTGTGGGTGTTTTAGGTCTTTATTTTAGGTTCGCTGCTCTTACCATTGACACCTCACATTTCTTTTTTTTTTTTTTTTTGTTCTGTTTCTGTGTGTTTGTGTGGTAGTGATTAGTTTTTTTCAGGGTTTTACCCGGGCAGCGACCGTGTTCGGCCTGCTCTTCTCGTCTTTCACTGCAAAGGTATCTTTAACGTGCACACGGGCCCTCCGAGTTTTGCGTCCTTATCCGAGAAGACTAGGTGCTCGATCCTACCTGCCATAGGATCAGGGACAGGAATTTTTCCCCCCCAAAAAATTCCAACATGCCTACACCAAATGGGAATTGAACCCGGTACCTTTGGCATGAGAGGCGAACACCTTGCCTCTAGACCAATGTGATTGTGGGTTTGCAGGTGTGCGATTATGTGTGCAGCATTGTCAAACCAGTCATGTGTGAACATTGGCATGTAATGGCAAGGTGGTATATTTTTACATCTGCTTAAGAATAGTGTTGTAGGCAATTTGTTTTAAATAAATATTCGTTTTGTCCAACTACTAGAATGTCACTCTTGCTTTAGAACCGCCATTTCAGTTGTCTCATATTTTCACAGGGAGTGTTCCTTCTTGTAGTTTCACTGAGAAAGTTGAATTTTTTTTGGGTCTTGGAATCAGTTGATAGTTTAAAAAATGATTTAAAATGTGCTCAAATTTTTTTTTTTTTAAGTACTAACTTACTAACTGAATCTTATTAACCCTCACCCTGCGCGGGGCGGCAATAGTCGGTATTGACTTGCAAGCACTCACGCCGCACAGGCGGCAAAAGTCGCCCCGGTCAAGCTGACCGCGCCATGCACAAGCCCTATTTTCAGGCGTCGGGTCACTGACCTTTTTGATTCGTAACCACCGTGTTATTGTTCACTGTATCTCTTCTAAATCAAACGCATTGTGACATGGACATGTTAACCAGTGAACCACTGGTCGGAATCACAAAGACTAAGCTTTCAAAGGCTCTCCCCACACTTTCAAAAGATGTAACATCGACATGCGAACTGTTGCTCAACAAATTTGCAATATTATCTCATTTTCTCACAAGCTGACCACCATCTGGAGTTGTCTGTATCTAAGAACCAATCAGAAACAAGCTCTGAAATAATCTTTGCCCCAAATGCCCACATTGGTTTATTAGTATGTGTCAATCAGGATGAAACCATTAATTTTGTGTAGGGCTTGGGAGGGCGTGGCTAGTTATTATGCTTCGTTCTCACGAAAACTACAGCTGTCAGTTTGGAATCATAAGTCAGATCATTGGTTAGAGGCTGACAGACTAAAGTTTTGCTGGTTAATTCATTATCAAGCGTGATAAGGCATAGCAGCGAATGTTTTCATACCGATCAATAAAAACCGAACCACGTGGACAGCGTATGTGGTCATCGTCTAGCGGCACGGGTCAGTGACCCGAGATAAGATTCTCCGTGAGTAAGGTCACTGACGGGGCAGCGGGCTTTACAGGTAGCGCGCAGGGTATGGGTTAAAAAAAAAGAAAAATAGTGGCACGAGTATTTAATTGAAATTCAGTTTCATCCCTTTTTTCGCTCAATGCTACAGTCCAAAAAGCAGTCTCAAAAGTGATCCAGAAAATTCTCTCAAATGCCTATCGCTTTTGTGTCCACCGATTGTGTTTATTCAGTTTTTTTTTTTTGGTTAGGTTGTAAAAATGTAAAATATAGTAATCTTTTTACATGCTCCTTTTGTGCTAAGCACATGGGAGACTACAGGGTGTCCCAAAAAAATGTGCCTACTTCCGACGTTTAATAGAACAACCAAAATATAGATATACGGAACATGTAAATGTCACAAAAGTTGGCTGAAATGTTGAAGTTTTGTATGGCATAGTCAGTCATAGTCATTGCTATCAAACAAAACTTCAGGATCTCTGAAACACAAAAAACAACATTATTATTATGGGTTTTGTTAGCTGAAATGTTGAAGTTTTGTTTATGGGTTTTGTTAGCTGAAATGTTGAAGTTTTGTATGGCATAGTCAGTCATAGTCATTGCTATCAAACAAAACTTCAGGATCTCTGAAACACAAAAAACAACATTATTATTATGGGAAAACATATTTAGAAGTCACAATACGCATTTAAAAGTAGGCACATTTTTTTGGGACACCCTATATATAAATTGACATGTGTTCCGCTTGGTGTGTAATGCCTTGCTGCCCATGAGTTCTGAAGCAAGACTGTAGATTATTATGGGAAATTGTCTAGATCAGAGAAAAGGGTGGGAGCACCGGAATATCTCGGGGTTATGCTGGGCACCTCATCTAGTGTTTGAAAAAAAAAAAAAAATTGTATGCAGAAAATGGGAATGTTGGGAGGTACCGTGCTGTATTTAAAACTGTATAAGTTGTGTTTTGTAATAAAAATAATATCTTATGTTTGCAGGAAGTTTTACGAACTGCCATGGCCATGGGTGCAGACAGAGCCATCCATATAGAAGTGGATGCTGCAACTTATGGAAACCTACAGCCCCTCCATGTTGCCAAAATCATATCTAAGATTGCTCAAGAGGAAAAAGCTGACATTGTCTTCACAGGAAAACAGGTAGAGATTCCCAGTTCTTGACTTAGTTTAAACAGCTCCAGCGTCAATTAATATATCATGGACGTAATTAAGTAATTAGTTAAGCAATGTTAATTATGATAAAAATGGAGTACATTTATATCCCACCCATCCAAATTACTTTACAGTGAAATAGTACCAAACCCCCCCCCCCCCCCCCCCTCGCTGGTGTGTCTCTTTCTTTCTCCCTCTCTCTTCCTTTCACTCTCTCTCTCTCTACTCTCCTCTTGTCTCTCCCCCGGTCTGTCTGTCTGTCTGTCTGTTTCTCTCTGCTTCTCTCTCTTTCTCACATACTTACAAAAATACTTTGATGCTGTACAAAACTTACTAGACTTAAGAGGAGACATTATCAGTTGGTCAGATATTTCTGATACAGGACTGATTTTAGCTCTGTTTTAATTTTTTAAAGGAAGAAACATCTCCCGGTCTTTGACTCATATACTTTTACTACATAGATACCTTTAGACACACTATATTGATTGTGTAACTTAATTTTTAGTCAGAGACAGTGGAAATATTTAGTTGGTGTCAAGGCAGTCATTAGGGTTACGACCACAGACAATGCACATGGCAGATCTCTGTTGTTCATATCTCAGAGAGCATGCCTGATTGTCCTTGGTCATTTGAGCCTTGTCAAGTTATTTTCACATAGTTGCCGATCAGTACGGAAAAAACATGTTTAGCACATCTATCTTCTTAGGATCCAAGGATGCAAGTCCATTTTTGTGGTGGATAGTGCGTATTTGAAGAATTTTTCCGTTTATAAAGGAAAAACACAAAGAGGAGAAAACAAATACTTGACGAATCGTCTGATGAAAGAATCCATTATTCCTGTGAAGATTATCATCTGCCTTGCTCGACCTGAGGAGTTTATTACCACTGCTTGTATAGCCATGCCAATAGCCTTGACCTAGGAATTCAACAGGCCTCACTGTAGATGCAAATCTTGAAGTATTTTGTGTGCAACGCATGCACTGCAGAGTTGTTTTTTGATACTAGTAAGAAAAGATGGTCCTCATTCTGCTTGCTGTTCTAATTTTATTCGCATAGCTATTTAATATTGTTTATCCCGTATTTCATCAGGCCATTGATGATGATGCCAATCAGACTGGCCAGATGATTGCTGCTTTATTGGACTGGCCTCAGGTATTGATAACAAAATTTTGCTCAGTTAAGCACGTCGCGATCTTAGTTCTTGTCAGTTCCAGCTGCACTTTTGGCATAAGTGAGAAATCTGACGTTAAACATTTGCGGCTTTAGTATTATGATAAGGAGTTAGAATAAATTGGAACAGTGGAACAACTTGTTAAGTGCCAATACTCATTTTAAACAAGTGTCAAAGTGTGCATTTGTTATACTTCTTCTACATATGAAAAGGTCTCCAGTTTTTCAGAAAAATGGAGATATAACAAACAAGAACTAAGGTCGTGATGTTTGGGAATCAAGCGGGCTGGGTTAGGAGTAATCATTCTTTGAAATCTATCTTTATAGGATATGAAACCATGTTTAGCGTACTTAAGATAAACTGTTCAGTCAAAGAGACTGGTAAATCCTAGAATTTGATTGGATTACAAAATTTTACATGTTTTATTGTTCTGTTCAGGTAAAAACTAGTGAAAAAAACTAAACGGCCATCCCAGCGGTCAAACACACAAAACACCAGCTTTGGAGGCGGGGTTATTTTGGATGTTACCTGTCTAGAAAGACAAGGATTCACAGCACAAAAAATGATAATGTATTTACAACAGCGGGAAGATCTGCCATTGATATGTACAGATCTATAGATTTTATGAAACAAGCATTGTGGTTGGCTACAAGACCATGACATGACCAATCAGAACTACTTTCTCAAAGGGCTGGTTACCGGCCTGTTAGTCTTTTTTACAGTCGGGCAGATGATCGGCCCCGGCCTCTTTTTTGCTATAAGATAATTGGGCCAATCATCGGCCCTGTTGTCTTCCAAGAGTTAAAGGCAAATAAAGTCAATAGACCAGTAGTCATTTGAGTTGTGGAGCAAATGACAAACATATAAATTATGATGTTCATTTTCCAACCCATTCAGGCCACATTTGCCAGCAAAGTGGAAAAGACAGATGGTGAGCTGAAAGTCACTCGTGAAATTGATGGAGGCCTGGAGAGTATTCAGGTCAAACTGCCAGCAGTGCTGACCTCAGACTTGAGACTGAATGAGCCCAGATATGCTACCCTTCCTAATATCATGGTGAGGATTTGACTTTGAGTCATCTGATACCAGCAGACATCATATTGTTTGAAGACGAATTCTGTGAAGTTATTTTTGGCAGCCAGTATTAGTTCAGGGAAAAAAAGTAACGGCATGTGTTATATTTCGTGGGTTCGTGTTCAGGGGAGGGAGCAGGGATGGAATATACAAATCAAGCTGTTTGTGTGTTGTTTATGATTATGCATAGTGATCTATGTCGAGTCATTTGATCTTCCTCTCACCAGTGATAATTCACTATGTAATTCCATCACCTGTACACAAAATCATAAAATATGTGTTTTTGGTTCTTTAACTCTTTATGTGCCATGAATTTTTCCACAATTGCCGATACAGGAAGAAAATAGTGGGGGAGATGAATGTAGACTAACTACAGCAACATTTATGAATAGGAAGTCGGCCTTCTTTCTTCCTGAAACAAAATAGCCTAGTATTCTTGTGCACCGATACATTGGTGATTGGCATAAATGTGACCGCACGCAAAGAGTTAATATTCTGCCTGTTTAGTTTCTGCTCTTTTTTTTTCTTCTGTTGTTCTGCCTATCCCTCTGGGGATAAGTTTAACCTGGGATAACATGCGGTTTCATAAAACACATCTTTTTTTTTTTTTTTGTGTTTGGAAACATATCTTTGTCATTACTCTTCTCTGAATAAGCTTTCCAAAGATACCAAATATACTCTAGCTTTATTGTAAGATTTTATATGAATTTCCAAAACACCCCAGAATAGTGCGTACACATGAAATACTGATAGTGATAGCCACTGTAGAGCTGGAACATACAGCGGACACAGAGGCCTTGTATACTTGCTGACAGGTCAGCTCTTGCATGTAGATCTATAACTGCTTCCCAGTACAAACAAAGGTTTAAAATGCTGTTTTGTAGTTGAATATTGTTACAAGTACGTATGTCCCCCAAGTTTTTTGTGCCAGGGGTATGTATTTTAAAGCCTTCTGTGATTCCAGAGCTAGAGAGCTGCTCCTGAAATGCTCCTGACAACAGCCTTAATTAATTATTCTTTCAGATTTTCTTTTTGCTTTCCTTCTGTTTTTTGTTTGGAAGGATAGAGGGAAAGGCAAAGGATTCGATAAGATTCAGGGTTGAGGATAAGGATATGGTTAGGGATAGGTACGTCTGTGTACGCACCCTTGGCGCAAAACGCTTGGGATGCATATGTTCAAGTAACAACAGCCTTTGTGTTCATTCTGACAGCGCTCAGCACAGACTTCAAAGCTTGTACCTGCGGAGGGCTACTTCGGCCTTTGGCCCATGGCCCATATAACTAAGGATTTAGAATAATAAAAAACGTATTTTAATGAGTAAACAATTAATTGGAGTAAACAATAAAAGCTTTAAAATTTAACTATCACAATCAATTTGAGACCATTGTCAGGCAGTAGGGTATTCCTGTGTTCTAATTTTAGCCACGAGCAAGTTGAATAGTTTAAATCAGCTGGAGGAAGTGTTGACTTCACAGGTTATGTGCTCGCCAAGAAAGGGGATCAAAGGCGAGCAGTCAGCAACACAAAACAAACTCAAAAAAATACTTCCCCACCATTTGGAGCCTCCTAATGTAAAAAAGAACCTTCCATGTAGCGAAAGGAAGGCAAATTTCATGTAAATTTGAGCTGTATGAGCCAGTTGTTTTTGTTTGTGAACACACAGACAAACACACTTTCGCTTTTATTTATAATACAGAGTGGGCCAAAAGTAGGGTTACAGTTTTAGATATAAATAATAGTGTTAACTGTAACCCTACTTTTGGTCCACCCTGTATAGATGTGATACACCAGAGATGCTTAGATTTGACTGTTTTCCATGCAGAAAGCCAAGAAGAAGCCTCTAGTAAAGAAGAAGCCATCAGACTATGGTGTGGAGGTGAAACCCAGACAGACAATACTAAAAGTAGAAGATCCACCAGTCAGACAGGCCGGCTCTAAAGTGGCCAATGTTGAGGAATTGGTGGACAAACTCAAACAGGCGGGATTGGTGCCATCATGAGGTATGGATGACAGTGTTGTTGTGGAAGTGGTCATTTTCGTTGGTCTGGTTGTTATTCAGTAATGTGAATTTGCTGGTTTTTGTTGGTTTTCCTGATTTTTTTTGTCTTAGTACCTTTATTCCAGCATATGTTAATCTTGGTCACTGTCATAGCATGTGGTCAGTAGAGAGAGAAAACATACAAAACCTAAGTGAGAGATGGGTAAGTGGGGGCACAACTCGCAAGGCGGGCATGGATATGCAGTAATTGACAAGGACGGCCGCCCCCACAATTTGTCGCATGCATTAATTCTCTCACTATAGTAGGTGTTTTGATTATTGATTGTTGTTACTCCAGTATTTTATTATATATAGTTATAGTAGAAAAAAACAGGGATTTGAAATGTTCTGCAAGAATTATTATTGGTGTTAGCGATGTCGTTAAACACGATGGTTCTTTTTACAGTGATGGTCTTGATAGCTAGGCCAGCTCCAAAATTTCACAATTCGCTTTTTTTTTTTTTTTTTTGTAATTACAGCGAGGTTCTTATTGCACTGTATACATGGTCTGTAAAAAGATCTTACCATGGAACACAATAGAAATATGAAAAAATATATTGTGATCAAACTGTCACTCCAGTTCTCTCTGTCCACATTACATGTACTAGTTAGTAGTTGGCCTGCACGTCCCAGAGAATACACAGATGTGATTTTTAAAGTTGAGTTGGGGTCACCAGTGTATGTATTGAGGTGCAGAACAAAAATTCCTGTCATGCTTTTTGATTTGTATTCAAAGAAAATGCATCTTTTTATTCTAGCCCAAATTGACGGAGCACTTTCTTCTGTTCAACTTAGTTCTGGCTCAAAATCAACAATAGTATTAAAAAATATAGCGAACTTCAAGACCCAGTTGAAATATGCCCACGTACACTTTTACATCTTTGTATGCGTAATATGATGTTTTGAAGAAATTTAAGGGTCAGAATTAAAAAGTCTTTCATGATTACATTGAAGGCCTTACTTACTTTATAAGATGATATTAGCTTTTTCATGCCCATGGTGACTAGCCCTGACTTGTGTTTGAGATCATTGTTATGATACCTAGAGTGATTAACATGTGTCACAGCAGATTTTGGATTCCCTGTTTGCTTATTTGTGTGTGCGCCCGAAGAAAGGTCCCAGTTGTCGGTACAGCTATTTTTGAGCTAGGGGGTGAAAAGGTCAAAAAAAGTCGTGCCTAGTCGGAAATGTACTTCTAGCAGAAAACACAAGTTTAACCATTTCTAAATAGCATATGAAAAGGATTTTGGAATATTTTATGTTTAAATATTATTTTAATAATTATTTGTACAACATGTGACTCTTCAGGAAGTAATAATGGAGTAATTGTTGCTAGGGGACCGTGGACTAATTACAAAGCCGTTATAGAGATAATACTGAGTAGTGTTCACTGCTCATCTATAGTTTACCGTGTAACATGCCACGGTCCCCTAAAAACAGCCAAGTCGGAAGTTTTTTGGATCTTGTTAGGAGAGCACAGTATTTTACATAGAAAGCTAGAGCTGAGCAGTGAACACAACTCAGTAGTTTCCCTATTTGCCTTTGTAATAAAACTACGCTCCCCCAACAATATCCAAAAAGTCTGTCATGGCAGAGAGCTGTCAAAGCTGTTTTTCTCAAAAGTTTGTTTTTGCCCCCTGTCTTACAAAATGTGTCATATCTTCAAAACTACTTAAGATATTCGAAAAAATGTTAAAAGCAGCATGTTCAGCATTGAATTTTCTAGAAGAATATGCCCTTATCTCAAAATCCCAAAATTGCGACAACTGGGACCTTTCTCCAGGCACACACACATTTACTTACTGGTTTGGTTCAGTTCTGAATGTTTTTTTCTGTGTTTACAGATCACCAGGCAGCCTTAGGTCTAGACACAGCATGATACGGTTGTTACATCACCAGTCAACTATGTGAATCAATGATATGCAAGTGGCAAGGATGAGTCAGCTGTTCGTACACTCATAACATGTGTTGTCTGACAGTGTGATTGTTATATATTGGTTAAATGATAGTTTGGACACATAAATATATACAGCTGTAGTCAGTGAACTGTTTGTAATGGACAGAAAGTGTAATAAGAATTGATTCCATATTTTGATTGTCGGCTAAATCAAATGTGAATTTGTGAGGTTTGTAGTTGTATGCACATTGTATAAATCTTTATGAATTTTTGCAAACCAGGCACAAAGTTGCTGTCTGCTTTGTCAAAATGCATTTCTGTAGGTTGTAAGAGCCGTCAGAAAAAACGGCGAAAAAACAACAACAGAATCTTAGGAATGGGTTGAAAAGTTCATGCCTCAAATGAATTGGACAGAAAATGTTGATCAAGCAAAGAGTAGTAGGAAGTATCTCCATTTTGAGGATGGAAACGGTTTGTAAATCTGTGCTAATGTGTCTTGAAAATTCCATGTCTTTTTTTGATGGTGACGTAAGTTTGTTTGTAGGATGCTGTAGTTGTTTGGAAAGTTTAGGGAGATTTTCAACCAGAACAGATGAAAGGAGATAATAATAATATCAAATCTTTGACACTTGTCAAGATCAAAATTTGCTTTTTTTGTTCACGGGCACGCCCCTGCCCAGCAAATGTAACAGTGATTTTCTGCAAGGCCAGCACGAATACTTATGAATACTGTTTGCCATAGTAGCAAAATAATATATGTTTACTTGTCATGTGTATGATACAACTAATATTCAGACAGATTGTGAGGAGAGAAGTATGCCAGGGTTGTTTTGTATGTGTTGGATACTGAGATGGCATTTCATAAAGTGATGAAATATTTCACAGTGTCAGTTTACCATGATTCTCATCGTGATTTTGTCAATAATGATTTGAAAATTTGAATAAACTTAAACTTGACATTTCTGAGCTGTTACTGTTATTTGTTTTAGATAAGTAGAGTGATTTTTTATTTCACCAGTGTCTTCATTTTCTCACATTCTATAATTCTGTATTATTTTCAATTAGTGACTTTTTTGTTTTCTTCAATTTCCTTCTTCATACTATGTATTACATTCTAGTTTTTCTTTTCCTTATCCTCATTCATTAAATACTGACGTATCAACGATTACCCCCATTTTACAGGAGAGCATCTTGAAGACTTGATGAGAGTGAGATTTCTAATTTACAAACATGCACATGGCAAAAACATTTCTGTTTTAACCCTAATCTATGGAGTAGGTCATATGGACCCAGAGAGGTGTTTTTAATTGTGTAATTAATCAACCAAGAGGACCTCATTACTGAAACTTGGTGTTTTTTCCTAACATGTATTGAGTTAAAAGATCATCGAGTAGTTTGTGGACAACAGTCAATAGGGAACTGACACCACCGACCTCTGTTTTAGTTTACATGCATTCTGCTATCAGGGATCACATCTGATCCAGACTCATCATATAGCAATATATTGTTCCACCACGCAATCTACTATTGTGGGTCACCCCTGACCCATACCCGTCAAATAGCAATAGAATTTTCCACATCGCTGTCTGTTCTCGTGGATCAGAGCCCTCTGATCCAGACTCGTGTTACAGTAGCAAAGACAATAAAATATGAAGAAAGATGCTAATTGCGACAGGAATTTGTAAATTAAAACATTACAAAAGGAAATTCGTGGATTCACTTTTGTTGCATCTCTTTACCAGGTGTGGCAGAAATTAATTTTGTTATATTTCTCTTCTAAGTTGGCTTGCTTTAGACTTTGACGATAATGGGTGGCACATACGTAAAGCTCCCCACTTAATGCTATGAAAGCCAAGATTGTACAAGGTAATGCCACTCATATCATAGAATAGTTATATAATGCTTTGGCAGTGCTGGACTGGTGGGGATCCTCAACTACACATTGGGGAGGTTCAGTACATTCCAAATATATTCTCCTATATTCCGAGTCTGGGTCAGTGGCGACCCATGAAAGCCGGTTATGAAGGTTCATTATTTTTGGTGCACATGTATTCTGAGTCTGGGTCAGTCACGACAGCAAAATGCATATTATAGGAACTAGAAACTAGATATCAACACGTCACTTTGTGAGATAGCATTTTCCATAAGTGTCTTCTTTTCGCTTTGCTTCTTTGATTTCCTTCTCCCTCTTATTAATTGCATGTGTTACTTTTTGGTTGCTTTTTCTTCCTCTTCTCCTCCTCCATAATTATTTTTTCCATCAGCAAACTTGGCAGAGCACAGTCATTTCACTCTGACAACAATAGGGTTAACAGAATAATAGTGTGCATAATTTAGACATACAGCCACATACTATAGACATTGTGAATGATTATATGGCGTGTTTATTCACGAGGCAACAGCTTGATTGTTGGGGTTTCAATTGTTATCAACCCCCTTGTGTAACACAACACATTGGTGATTCATGACTCGTTACAACAGTGCCAACTGTATGAATAAGCATATAGGGGCTACTGGAATGGTGAATGCCGCTGATGTTTCTAAAGCTTCAATGCTAGCCTAGTACTGTAGTAGCATAGTGAATCAAGTCTGTTTTGCGTCCGTTTTAGTGTGAAATCGTCCCTTTAGAATGACAAGGCTCTGTCTCCATTTTTTTTGGCTGAACTGAGTTACACTACAGGGCTTCTCCATTGTGTGTCAAAGTGATAGAACTTCAAGGTGATAACATTGAGAGATGTTTGACAAAAGCTCTTGACAAAACTACACAAGACATCAAAAAAGACTTTTAATGAAACGGGTATGATCGACAACCGTGAATGGGGAAGACACATTGGTGGTACAATTAATTGTCAGGACCTAATTCAGAAGGGATTTGGGGGGAAAGAAAAGAACTACACCAAAGGAGCTATTTTGATTAAATATGAGATAGAGGTACTGTGAAAAGGGATCTACTCTGTGGAGTGCAGAAAGCGGGAGCAGGTAGGGTGATGGCCTCTGTTTCACGGGAAGTCTGTGAGGTCCTTTGGTTTCTCGGGGGCCTCAGCCTAATGCTGTTAACCCCGTGTTTCACGGGAGCATCCAGGCGGTTGAGGTCCTTTGGTTTCTCGGGGGGGGGGGGGGGGCTCAGCCTAATGCTGTTGGTCCCCTGGGGGGAGCATCCAAGCAAAGAGTGAAATTCAAATTAAGTTTTATGAAATTTTAAATTATGGTGGTTAACTTTTTGTTTACCTTTGTTGCCACATATGTTTATAAAATTATTGCTACTGGTATGTCAGTTTACAGTCTTTAGGTAGAGCCATATTTATATATTTTGAACTATTATAACCTGACAACAACAGAATGTTATGGTTTGTTATAATTTCTTACCTCGCCCATCACAGCAAACGCCAAACAGTCACTTATCTCCCTTGTTGCCACAATTTACACAGTTGTTTGCCCTTGAATTTTCCTGCTTGCAGTATCCAATGGTACAGTAAACGGAATTTGCTTGTCCTTTTTATTTTTCACTTAAACATTTTACATCTGTTTGAGAATTGGAAGGAAGCACTTAAGTTCTTTCTTCCTGTTGACCATAATACAACAATGTCACAAAATCAACAAGATTTATTTCCCATTGTTTACAATTGTCAAAGGACATAACCAAGCAAATACAGCAATATTACTAAGACTGCAAGATTTATTTCCCATAGTCTACAATCGAAGGGCATTAGCAAGAATCTACAGCACGGTTGCTGAGACAAGGTTTGTTTCCCAAAATGTTTACAGCGGGGCAGAACCAAGAATCAATGTACTGTATGTAATTATGCAATGGGTAATCTTGTGATTTATAAACTCAGCTACATGTAATTATGGCTCTCTGCTGTCCAAATGATGTTACTCATTTCATGCGGACTTACTTGAACAAACATCTCCTGTACTCAATTTACGTTCTCTACAGTTTAACTGTTACGAAATTAAAGTGACATTAAATAAATTGTAAATCACATTTTCCCATCTATGGACGGCAAAATTACAGCAAACCATTACAGCTATACTAAGCAATTTGGAAGAAAAATCTGTCACTGTATATGAAAATACAAGAAAACAACGTGACGAAAAATCTATTATTGTATATAAAAATACATGTACAAGAAAACCCATGACGAAAAATCTATTATTGTATATAAAAATACAAGAAAATCCCACTAAGATAAATCTATTACTGTACATGCATAATAAACAAGAAAACTTCATCAAGAAAAAACTACTACAATATACATGTAATATAAAATTACAAGAAGACCACATTATTATGAGTTTAGTTGAAAACTACTTAACGGATCTTCGTGAAATTTGGCATGAAGAAAAGAAATATGGTTGTGGACCGCACTGGTTATATAAAAGCATATAATTATTTGTAACTGAAGAATTACCACAAAATACCCCAAATAAGTGAAGTCTTAACCTGCCATTGGATTAATAATAATAATAATAGTAATACACAGCATTTTATATACGCGCCATCCCTTTAACAACCAAGCTCTAAGCACTCTACACCATTAATATCATATCTATCCTAAATCTCATACACAACAAACACATACTCAGGAATGAAAAAACGTGATGAACATTCAGAGCATAAAAAGATGACCCTTCAGCTGATGTTTAAAAATCATAATTTTATGTTCAACCACTCTCAAAGACAGACGCATAGAATTCCAAATTTGACGCCCTTGAAAAGAAAGAGATTTTTTCACCCATGGCCAAGCTTTGACTAAAGCTGGATTCTCATGTGTACGAAATAGAAACGGCAACGGAGAGGTCAAAAACCCTTCAAGTCGTGAAAGAGATAGAATGTTTCGTACGCCGTTTCCGTACACGTGAAAACCCAGCCTAACTCTGCTATTGCTGAATTTATAGCCAGCCGCGCACCAGCAGACTCCAGTCGGTCAACGAGTTGGCTGGTGACGTCACGACCGTGAGTTTTAATGAGACCTCCAGCACTAGAAGTCAGAAGACTGGTTGGATCGGACCGACATTTGATATTGTGACGTCACCATCCATCTGGTTTACTAACCAAAATTGGATGCTGCAGGCTGAGCCTTATAATATGCTAAGTGTATCCAGTGGCGTGGAGAGGTTTTCGTGATGCCCGGAGCCAACGGGAGCATACGTACTTATAACAACAGCAGACGCGTTTTGCACTGGGTGGGTGTGGGGGGGGGGGGGAGAACGTATGTATACATATTATCCTTAACCCCGTCCTTATCCTCAACCCTAAATCTTGTCCAACCCCTAACCCTGCCCCCCTACCCTTTCAACCAAAAAAACATCAGGAAAACCAAAAAGAAAATATGAAAGAATAATTAAAGCTGTTGTTAGGAATATTTCGGGAGGAGCTCTCCAGTTCTGGAGTCACAAAAGGCTGTAAAATACGAACCCCTGGAGCAAAAAAAAAAAAAAAAAAGTTGGGGGAACGTAGATCTACATCCTTGTAACAATTTTCTTCAGCAGGCAATCATATTCCTAGGCTCCAAATTTTCTTTTATCGCTTCCCCCCCTCCCCCCCCCCCCCCCTTGCGAAGTCCCTACTGAAACCTAACAGGTACATTTCACAAGAAGACTGGACTACACACAAATTTTGATGTTAAGTTTTTCAAAGCTTTGTTGATGACAACAAGCGCGTGTTGATGATTCATTATAAAACAAAAAGCATTCTTTATCAAATGCACTAAAAAAGATGGGCCTTTTCTATTCATAAGATAGCGAATGGCCCGTATTTGTTCCCCCTCCCCCCCCTCCCCCAAACGTCCTCCTTTCGCCTCCTTTTTCCTTTTTCACCTTTTCTTTGTTTTCAGCCCCTCTGGAAATGAAAAATAGGGAGGGGGGAGGGAAGGGGCGATATCGCCCACGCTTAGAGCCACTGGGATAGCCCATTAATTTGTCTTATAATCGACCCTATCAGGACATGGTTTATGTATCCTTCGAAACAAATTTCAAGTTTCAAGTCTGAGTTTATTGTTGGCTTGGCGGCGAATTCAAAATGTACACAAGAATCATGCAGACAATATTTGAAAAACAACAACGAGAACACCAGAAGAGAACCAAAAAAAAAAAAAAAAAGGCACTCGGTCAGTCACGCTCTCCGCTCTTTGCTGCCTAGAATAATATACATTCTTTTATACATGTACTTATTAATAATGATAATTATGAAGATGATTCATGTGGCACTCAATCCCAAAAAACTGTTCGAGGTGCTTTACAGAAAGTCTTGTTCTGTCCATCTGCAACTCACCCCTTCTCTCTCTGATTCTCTTTTTCTTTCTCTCTCACGCATAGACTATTGCTTACACTCTTATGCCAGACATACCTACACACACATAACGTTAGGCCAGGGCGAGATGTGAAGAAGGCAGATATTAAACAATAAAACAGCAAAAATAAAATGTATCGAGAAAATAAATGGATTGGAAACTTGACTGATAATTGCCAGAAGCAATCATCATTCTTCAAGTTAACAAACGGCACCCAGATCGGAATTCAAGACCAGCATAAAAGAAAAACATAGATTAAAAGAAAACAAACCCACATCCATAACATATATTGCATTTGGTAAAAATAGTGCCGGATTTCCTTCCTCTAGTCAGTCTAAATCCACGAAAAAATGGTAATTTTTATCTCTACAATATGGAACCTTCATCCTCGAATGGGATGGGGATTCGAATCCATTCCATTTGGAAAATAACAACAAAATACACATTGAATAGTAAAAACTTTTGCGTGTAGAGTGAATCAAAATGGGACATAATCCCTTAATCTTTATAACAAATAATTTTCTGTGTTGTGTCCCTTGGTTTCGCGCGGCGCTTTTTCCGTGCACCTCGCACGCACGCGCGCCCGCTCGCTTCTCAAGCCAAGCGTGTTGAAGACCCACCAATAGCTCTCCTCACTGCGAGAAGCCAGTTGAAGTTCTTGACAGAAAAGCATTCATATTTAATGAAAAAAACTTGGTTTTGATGGAAATCACTTAACTTTGGTCTTTGATCTGTTTGTCTGACTGTAGAAACAAACGCGACTTGTACTATTCGATTGTTAATTTTTCTGTTAAAGGTAGGCTAAGATTATTGTCCCCATTGCACGTTCTCATGCTTTCGAAGAATCGTCAAAACGCACGATTTGATTGGTTGAGCCTGCCGCCACCGCGCGTTTTGATTGGATTAACCGATCAAACGCCGTGCGACTGGGAAAAAAGTGTGGGACTGTCGCTCGTTCGCTCGGTCCGTCGAAGAATGGATGGATGGATAACGCGGGAGGCGAGGACTTGTTCTTATTGATTTTTCTTCCTTGTTTTTTTTTCCCTTCTCTCCAGTGGAAATGTCCAACAAATAGGAAAGTATCGGCGGGAGAAGTTTATAAACCATTGCAGTGGTGATTCGATGGTGTTCGCACGCATGGAGGATTATTTTTAACCGAATTGTTTTTAGTTTTCATCTTTCAACTTTTGTGATTCGATCGTCTGCTACTGCTGTCATGAAGTGTAGGCTTTCATGGATATTTTACGGACTTGAAGCGGCTATCGGTAAGTTGTGGAAATTTATTCCTATTTATTTCGTTTATTTTTGAGTGCTGTTTGGTTTCATTCTTGCTGTTTCTACTTTCGTTTTGTTGAAGACTCCGAAATAATGTCTTGCGTTTCTTGAACTCGTGCTGTCCTCGCATTGTATGCGCAGTGGCTTCTCAGAAGCTCTCGTTTGGAAGGTTACCTACCTGTCCTACTTCCCACGCCAAACATACTTGGCGGGTTTGTTGACAGATTTAGGAATTCCTGGACTCCTTCATTGTGCGTTGGAGGTGATGGGATTTTGTGTACATCTAAGCTCGAAAACGTTCAATACTTAGATCTAGACCTAGGTCGGATAACATCTGCACATGCCATTGTAGAAGAGTTTTCAAACAGGTATTAGATCTATGGCGGGATTTGCGTTATGCGGTGAAAGATGTAGTTTTCTCTACCTGAATTCAGTTACTAGAATCTAGAATCTGCTAAATGTAGATCTAAGAAGGAAATGCTTTACTCATAATTTTGCGCACAGTATTACACATTTTTACGCAACCATGTGGTGATCCTACATCACGTCTGTTGACATTGTCGGACGAAACTTTGGCTGATGATTTCTCTTTCTCCCCCCCCCCCCCCCACCCCCTCACGACACCAGAATCTATGATATAACTGTAGATTTACCAACGGGAGGCCTCTTATGAATTTAACCCTTTGAGGCCCTATGACATCGGAAACGCCTTAGCACTGGTTTCTGGCGTAAAGATACATCGTGAAAAGCAGACAATACAAATATCCCCTTCATCCCCTTCCCAAGCATATCGGAAAGTGACTGTTATGAAGGCACAGTAATCTACTTACAAAACCAAATAAAGAAAATACTGGTTCATTCACTTAGTAGTTGGTTCAGGACTGGAACAGAACTAACATAAACAGCCACGTTAGAGAGCACCTCTGCAGTTTAGAGACCGTTATTGCAGGTACTGCATCTGGGCTAATATCCAACACTTCTTTCGATGAAGCAGGAAAGTGGGAAGAGCTCACCCCTAGGTTCTGTATAGACCAGGGGCAAGTAGAAAACTAACAAGCATTTGCAGTAACAGATCTCATTTCTTCTCTCTATTGTTCAAACAGTAATTAAAACAAACAAATATAATATACGAAAAAGACAACTGACAGGTTGACACAATACTGACTGTTATGTCCAAACATAACTAGATCTACGTTAACAAGTTAAAGTCACCTCCTAGGGGGTACCTATACAAAAAAAAAAGTATAAAGAGCTCGGGATTAAGGAAGAAAATACTGGTTGTGTTCATTGTACATCAATAGCTTACTATGGAACATATCATGTTTACCAAACAACAGCCGCTATGGGAAAGGTAAATTATGAATTCCTCTGAATATGTATGTTGTGAATAAGTACCTTGTCATTATAACAGAACTGTTGTATCAAAGGCAAAACAGTCATTATTGTATCCTAATAGCGAAAGGCGCAGTGGAAGGGCCCTCGACTTAGCCTCGACCAATTCCACTGGGCGAACGATTTTGATGCATGCAACACAATTGAGTTTTATTCCCGCTAGATAATTTGTCGGGATGTTTTATTCTTTATGGTCAGAGTTTGGATTAAGGCTATAGGTTTAACTAATTGACCATTATAACGTTACGGGAACTTGACTACAAGTTGGTCACAAAATTTTTTTTAAAAATCAGGCTTTTGTCTAGATGGTCAAGTCTCTGCCTGCACAGCGAATTTTGTTGACAGTTTCAGGCTCAGGTGTAGTAGCGCTTAGGGTTAGGGTTAGGATTAAAATTGGTTTGTTGAACTTAACAATGTCAGGAGATTGATCACACACACACACACACACACCACACACACCAAAAACAACAACAACAACAGCAACACCCCCCCCCAAAAAAAAAGCCTCGCCATATAAACATTCCAACAACAACAACTACTACTAATACTACTACTACAACATCTGTTTTGGCTATATGGCTTAAAAAAAGCCACTGCCTGGATTACTAGGACATTATAACCATTTGCCATTCACCATTTGGAATAAAACTGTTACCTGAACGGAGAGATAGAAATCTCACAATTACAAAACCCACAGCCTGTCGTCTCAGCGGGGGAACCTGTTGTGTGCATTAGTAATGCAGTGTGCCAACAAGGGTGACAGCAGTAAACACACAATTGCCCGGGGGGGGGGGGGTTAGGATTAGAAGGAATCTAAGTGCCATTTGACTGTTTTTGAGAAAAAAGAAAAGGAAGTAATTTCATCATAAACCATAACAACCATAAGAAACCATAATAAATATTATATTCTTTTTTTTTGTATGACCAACCTGTAGTCAATTTCCCCTAACATTATAATGGCCAAGCTATAGTCTTAACCCACACTCTGACCATAAAGAATAAAATATCCCGACAACAGTAAACACAAATTGAGGGTGTCACAATTAGAAGGAATCTAAGTGCCATTTGACTGCATTTGAGAAAAAAGCAAAAAACAACAACAACAACAACAACATATCATTTCATTATAAACCAATCGAATTTAATTTATAAACGTTGGCAATAATGACGCCTACTCGACTAAATCATTAAAATATTATTAAATTCGATTGGTCTTTCCTCAAAGGCTGTTGTTAGCCTAAGGGCGTGTAGTATTTTTACATTATAAGCCATTGCTGAAAAATGAACACAACTCAGCATTTTCTCTATTTTGGCTTTGTATGAAATGATGTTTTTTTTGCTTTTATTTCAAAAGCAGTCAAATGGCACATTGATCACTTCTAATTATAAACCCTTAATTGAAAAAAAAAAAGGCATTTTTAACAGACTGATTGCTTGCGTCATGTGGTCAAATGGGGTGTTTCTTGCCTGCTAAAGTTATCGGGAAGTTAGGGACAGGGCTAGGGTTTTAAGTTTGGATTTGGCGAACTGACCACATTGAGTTTTTCGGTACAGACATGACCACATCAAGGTTTTAGTTGACCGCATGACCAGTGTAACGTTTTCGGAAATTGGTCCGTAACTGGTCTCTCTCTCTCTCTCTCTCTCTCTCTCTCTCTCTCTCTCTCTCTCTCTCTCTCTCTCTCTCTCTCTCTCTCTCTCTCTCCCTCTCTCTCACTTCATCTCTCCCTTTCTGCTCTCCCCTGCCTCCCTCTTTCTCCTCTCTCTCCCCCTCTTTCTCCTTTATGTGTTTTTCTCTCTTTCTCTCCGTGTCTTTCTTTCTCTCTGTCTTTCTCCCTCTCTCTCTCCCTCTCTCTCTCACAGACTCGCATACACACACACACACACCACACAGGTGCGCGCGGCTCACACATATATGCATTTAATATACATACACATGCATACATGAGTAATTTGGCAATATGGCCTGGATAGCCACTATCGATTATTATCATTCATTAAAAGTGCATGTGTCAGGTCACATACATAGAGACGTGATAGGTGAGGTGTATGAAAGACAAAACGATTAATATCTTTCATATTGCATGAGGTCACTTATATAAGGGTGAGGCGTGAGAATAAAAAAAAAAACGAGCAGTATAAAGATGATTGCTTTCATTCACTTCGCATGTTAAAAATACATAACTTTCACTGATGAGCCAGCCATCCCCTACCTACGCTCATAAGCACTCGTGCATTAACTTTAATGAGCATATCATTTGTTCAACAGTTACAGTCCAAGTTTAAGAGTGAACATTTCACTGACAGCTGTTGTTGATCTAGCTTCAGATAATATAGCGACCTCAGCTCTTGTTTAGTCTATCTTCATTTTCTGAAAAAACAAAACAAAACAAAACTGGAGATCTTGTAGTATGTAGAAGAGGTATAACAAATGCACACTTTGACACTTGTTTAAAATGCATTGTGGCACTTATCAAGCTGTTTCACAGTTCACATTTATTCATTTTAACTTTAACTCCTTTTCATGATAGTTCTTATTTGTTCCAACTCCACGTTTTGCACGACTGAGAAGTTGGACGTTTTAAAACGTTTTACGGCTTTAGTTATTATAGGAGTTAGAATACATCGGAACTGTGAAACGGCTTGATTAGTGCTACAAGGCATTTTGAACAAGTGTCAAAGTGTGCATTTGTTATACCTTTTCTACATACTAAAAGATCCTTAGTGGTGTTACTTCATGTGGTGTGTCTGTTACAGTGTTATTGGGTTAGGACATGTTGATATAATAATAATACGGAAGTTATGTTTAGCTTGTCTGTGCTCTGTGATTCTTATCTTTTATTGTCTTATTTTATCATATTATCTGACGACCAATCTTCTCATTGCCAGTCTTCTATCGACCAATCTTCCACAGACCAGTTTTCTGTCATATACCCCTCCACCGTCCCCCACCCCCACCCCCACAAATATAACAACAGCAGTAATCAGGCGAACCAGCGCACTAATGAGCCAACAGACTGTCTGCTTTAAGCAAACATTTCTTAATGAAGAGAGAAAGCTGAAATTTTAAGAAGTCAGCAAATATTCAAGGAATCGCGGATTCAGCAGAGACGAAGCTTTAGGAATTAAAATTCCCATCTCATGTAATTGAAATTCCTTGAAATGCCGAGCTCAAAATTTAGCAGCAGAAACGATGAGAAACGCATGGCCGCTTTTGATACGTGGCAAGAATCCATTGGTGTGTTGTCCTATACGTCATGCAAATCTTTCGAATTAAAAATTACTTTTACTCAAAATGGCGGCGGAAACATTGCATGCCCATCCACGTCTCAATTTCGTTAAGGTGAATGACAAAACTACCAATTAGAAAATGGGATTTAAGAATGATTATAATAATGGAAAGTTGGCAACTGGAGTGTTTTATGCTCGAAATAGTCAAAGTAGCCCCCCCCCCCCACCCCCACCCCCTCTCAAAATTGTAGGCCCGTCCCAACTGGCCCACTTACTAGTAGCGCCATCCACCCCCTCCCCCCGGTGTGGCGTGCATTAGATATTATACAACGTGGCCATGAGTTTGAGTTTGAGCTTTGAGAGGAAGCAAGTCGACCCGATAACGGCCATAATGTGCTAGGAAATAAAATCAAGACGATAGACAAGAATATATTAACAGAAGGCGCAGCAGATCTATGAAGCTGACGCTCAAGGCAGTGGGAATAAATAACCGTTCAAACTATCAAAATAGCAGTATAACTATCTGTCACTAATGTCAGGTATGCCTGGAACCAGCAGCGTTGATTCCCCCCTCCCCGCCCCCGCCCGTCTCTCTCTGTCTCCCCTTCACTGTCTGTCCCCATTTTGCTCTCTCTCTAGATCCCAGCCTCTTCTCCGCTTTCCACCTGCCGCCCTTCTCATCTCACCTACCCCCCCCCCCCCCTCTCGCACTCCCTCCCACCCCCACCACTCAAAGTCTCAATTTTTGTGTACATTATAATAATTGTAACTATACGCGTTCACGTTTCACCTGTTATCTCTCTATCTCTGTCTTGTCTCAATTTTCTAGAATTTTATCACGAAGAATGATGTATCGACTTCAAGAGTTGTCTACCCCACCCACCCCACCCCAATACAGAATTTGCTTGGTGCGGATCTATGAGACTCTCTCAACAGTGCAGTGTATTGAAATTGTAGTGCGCGAGTCGGTGTGAGCAGCGGTGCGCCCATGAAAGTGACACATCCTCGGTGGCATGCACGAGTATGGATTGAACAAAAATTTAGTCTGCGTAGTACGAGCGTATGGATGAAGGTTTTGTGAGAGAGTCGCAGTTTACTATATTACGTATTACATTCATCAAAAAACAATATAGATATAGATCTAGTACTGAGGGGTTGAAGTAGGTGAAAGTACCAGAACTATTGTCATTTGCTTTGTGTGCTCTTGTTTGCAAGAAATCTGGAGTATGTAGTTTAAAGGCGAGTAACAAACTCATTAAAGCCTGGTTTGCCTTGGTTTTAGGGTGATAATTATATGTGGACTTGGCTCAGTGCGCTACTAGTCTAAGACGTAGTTTCGGACCCAGTAGGAAAGAACACGGGAGAGAGAGAGAGAGAGACAGAGAGAGAGAGAGAGAAAGAGAGAGGGAGAGAGAGAGAGAGAGAGAGAGAGAGAGAGAGAGAGAGAGAGAGAGAGAGAGAGATAACAGCATAGCAAAAGCATTCATAATGTATTACAAATTCATCATTAATTCATATTAACTTAACACGAGAACGATACTTATCTTCCCAGCTTTATGAGCTTCAAGATTAGGCCAAAAACGTTTATCTGTTACTCAGTGAAAAATATTTCACCTATTTTATCTTAGATTGAAATTCCTTATTTCTCTTTCTGGAACAGACGATTTTTCAAAAACTCAGGCTCATATCCAGACAGGCATCGCTAGTATAAATAATTATCGTCGGTTTCATAACGAAGGAGCGAATGGATAACAATAGCTGTACATCGATTCGCCCCTCCGTCACGAAACCGACGATCTGAAAGGATACTTGAAGTTAATTTTATGTATTTTTGTTTTGAGCTACATGAACTGGCCTTTACTTGGTTCTACATTGGTTCTGCAACTAACAAATACGAGCAGTAATCGGCGAAACTGTCGCGTAAGTACGGATGGGCTTAGATCAAGCGTGGACGGCCTTTCCTATTATACACTGCAGTGAGGGCCAGAACTAAAAACTGTGAGGATAAAGAGGTCCGAGTGCTCTTACCTCATTATGAAACCCCTTCTATGAATGACATTTGAATTATGTGAATGTTGAATTTTTGATGAGAAAAGTTCTCGTTTTGAGACGGAGGAGTGCTTGTGTGTGGGTTTAGGTCTTTCCTTTCCCATTAGGTTCGCCGCCATTGACATTTACACCTCACTTTTCTCGTTTTTATTTTTTCTTATTCTTCTTTCTATGTATTTTTGTGATAGGGATGAGTTGTTTTTTTTTAGAATTTTGCCGGAGCAGCGGCCTTGTTCGGCCTGTTCTTCTCGACGCTCAACCGCCAAGGTATCTTTAACGTGTGCAAAGTGCACACGGGCCATCCGAAAGTTTTTTGTCGTTATCCAAGAAGACTAGACGCTCGTACCTACCATGCACCATGGGATCAGGGACAGACATTTTTTTCCCCCAAATAATTTGTGTGTGTATGTTAAATGTATTTTTTTTATAGTTCAGTGACGTGTGTAAAATATATAAATTTCGATCAGCCAAGGCTGCCGGCTGGAATTGCTTGGCGGGCCATAAGTGTGCCCATGTCTTGATTTGATCATTGTTAATTATTTTCTTTTAAATGTGGTGATTTAGTTATAGGGTGCATGTTTTGGAAGTGGATGGCGAACATACGTTTGGGAGTACCGGAAATACCAAGTACTGACTATCTGAGTCATAGACTGTATTGCGTCATACTTTGCAGAATTTTAATGTCATCATTTGCTCAGAGCATCGTTTTGACGCTGAAAAACATTTCTCCTACGCCATTTGCTGAGGATTTATTCTGAAAGACCCCGTTTGTCTATTTGTGCTGTGTCTGAACCCTTCTGACTCGTTGATTAATGCCATCAACGATTTGTAGTGACATGTGCGTGAAGGTGCTTGTTTTGTGGTGTTGTGATGAATAGGCAATTGGGAGTTATAAATAACGGTTTAATGATAAATAATTCGCAGGGCTGTATTTTTCATGAACTTCATCGGCATTTGCCCGGCTGGTCATTGATCATGACAAATTGCTTACAACACTTTGCTCAAATGTCAACGTTGATTTTGTATTACGAAATGTCGTTGGCAGTTTTGACAGCATTTTTTCAGGATAGGATTTTCTATTTAAATATGGTGTACAAATGGGCAGTGGTTTTCGTGTTTGAGAGAGTTGACCACCCTCAGTGAGTAGAGGTATGAAAAATGACGATTAGCTTAGGCGAGCACCTGCCGAGTTTGATATCAACAGATTGGCTGGTGACGTCACGATAGTGAGTTTCAGTGAGACCTCATATACCAGCCAACTAATTGGATGGGGACGTCATGACACTGTTTTAATGAGTCCTCGCACGTCAGCCAATTTAGTTGGATGGTGACGTCAAGATATTGGGTTTCAATGAGGCCTCGAACATCAGCCAACAAATTGGATGATGAGGTCACGACATCGAATTTCAATGAGACCTCGCATATGAACTAAGCACTTGGATCTCATTGAAACCAAAGATACTAGAATTGACAAGATAAGACAGTTCGAGTTATTAGCGTGCACACATTTTGCATCGCCACCAAGCGGCAAACTCGCTGAAGTCATGAAAAGTGCCGTATTTTTACAAAAGCCAAATAGGGAAAATATTGAATTTTGTTGAATGTTCAGCTATCGCTATAGACCTTGATTGACGTCACTTATTTTGGAATGATAATCTCAATCACTGTGGGAAAACTCTGGCAATTTTTTCTTGTTTTTAGTCGCAGTAGCCCTGCGTCATAAATTTACCATTATATCAAGCATTCTTTTCATACCATGCGCCATGGGCCCCGACCCCGATCAGCGCGCAAATTGTGTGCACGATTTTTTTAGTGGTGCGAAGAAGACAGTGTCTCATCTTATCGTTTCTAGTATCTTTGTTGAAACTTAATGTCGTGACGCCACCACCCAATCAATTGGCCATTCAAAACTCTCTAATGCTCGCCTTTGCTTACTTATAATCACCTACACCACTGACAAAACGCCTGAGATATTCAGCAGTAAGGAGGATTGGTCAAGACGAGGCATTATGATGCAGTATTCAACAACAGTAGTCAAGATTTCCGAACAGTAGAAAGAATGATTGATGAGAGAATATAAGCAAAGGAAAGAATAGATAATGTTGGAGTAACGAGAGGAAGACACGGCTGGATGAACATAAAAAAGAGTAGGGGATAGGAGTGAAAACATTGATGGTATTAGACAATGTTGCGTATCGTCGGTAGGCTGTTGGAACCTCGTTAGTACTAAACTCAAAGGGTTGTTACGGAACAGTAGTATTTTACACAGAAAGCTAAAGCCAAGAAATTAAGACAGTTCAGTGTTTACTCTGTTTGGCTTTGTAATTAGACTACCTGTTGGTGTTAGTTTTAACGAGGTTCCGACAGCCGACCGACGATATCAGAATATCAAGAATGGTAAAATAGAAAGAGGAGAAGGAGAAGAGAAGGAGATATAGGCCAGGGAGATAGAAACATTAAGAAAGACAGAAAGAGAGAAAATTCTTTTCGTGAACTTGTATTGATTAAGAAGATGTGATAACCATATTTAGTCAGATAGGGGTAGGATATAGGGATGGATAGATAGACAGATGGGACAGGAGAAGAGGGAGAAGCATAGAAAAGAGGGAGAGGATAAAGGAAAGCATTTAAGTAGAGGACATGCGGAGATGAGGGAGGAAGAGGATAGAAGAATGGGAAAGAGGGAGAGGATAAAGGAAAGCATTTAAGTAGGGGACATGCGGAGATGAGGGAGGAAGAGGATAGAAGAATAGGAAAGAGGGAGAGGATAAAGGAAAGCATTTAAGTAGAGGACATGCGGAGATGAGGGAGGAAGAGGATAGAAGAATAGGAAAGAGGGAGAGGATAAAGGAAGTTTATAAATAGAGGACAGGCCCAGATGAAAGAGGAAGAGGATAGAAAGACATGAAAGAGGAAGAGAATAAAGGAAAACATTTAAATAGAGGACACGCGGAGATGAGAGTAGAAGAGGATAGAAAGATAGTAAAAGGGCGAGGATAAAGGAAAGCATATATGTAGGGGACATGCGGAGATGAGAGAAGAAGATAGAAAGATAGGAAAGAGGGAGAGGATAAAGGAAAGCCTTTAAGTAGAGGACAGGCGGAGATGAGAGAAGAAGAGGATAGAAAGATAAGAGAGAGGATAAAGGAAAGTATATAAGTGGAGGACAGGCGGAGATGAGAGGAGGCAAAATGAAAAGACAGGATGAAATGAAAGGACAGCAGGTTAAGATAGATGGATCAGAAATATACATGAAGACAAGATAAATGGATTGTGTAGATTAGGACGAAAGAATTGAAAAGAGGAGGGAGGGGGAGGGAAAAAACAAGTGCAGAGGGAGGCGAGCCCTGCCAAACTCTTACAAAAATAAGACAAAGAGAGCAGAGAAAAAGAAATAATAAGAATTTAGTCTGATGCTCGATATATAAAAAAAATGCTTCTTTCAAAAGAACAGACTTTCGCTATAGTATATTCCTGTCTAGCTTGTTTGTGTCTACAAGATATTCGCTCTCTCCTGTCTCTCTGTCTGTCCCTCCCTCTCTCTCTCTGTCTATCTATCTCTAGCGGGTGGATAGTGGGCTCTTTTGGTACTGCCCCCCTTGTGTCCTGTCATTCTGCTATTATCTTCTTTTTACGGTCTTCCAAGCACAAAATGGCTGTTATCGTTTCCATACGTGCTTTTTCAAACTCTGACAGCCCCCCTCTCTCTCTCGTTAGGGTTTCCTTCTGTCCTATCGTCCAACTATATTCTGCCTATCGCCTCGCTTCTTCTTAATACAATATGGCCGTTGCAGTGTCCACGTGTGCTTTTTCAAACTCCGACTGTCCCCTCTCTTTCTCTATATCTCTCTCCATCTCTCCCCTTCTCTTTCTCTCTGACAAGGCTAGTTTACGAGAATAGACCCACATTCAGGTCAGAGCCCCTTCGCTGTTTTTCCTGCTTAATAGTATTCTTTTCCTCGCGCAGAGACGAGAAGTGCTGGAACCCACACCATTTCCCATCGGTAATCTGCATCATTTGATGGCAATTTATGGCGTCTTAACTCACTCTTGAATACTGAACATCAAGGCTGTGACGGTAGTCGTTATTTTTACATCTGTCAGGCAAGTGATGGTACTTTCTACTGGTGAAACAGTTAGCTACCTAACAACAATGCTCTTGGTTGAAGTAGTTGCTTTCTTGTGACTTCCAAGAACTCAGAAAGAGAGGTGTTTTTTTTTTTTGAAGGTGCTTACAGCAGAGAAGAAGGGTTTCGTATCTGTTGACCCTGTTTGATGATACACAGTATTCGACCATTATCTACCTAATAACAATATCCCTGGTTGAAGTGTTGTGGGCGACTCTTTAAGAGCTCAGAAAGAGAAATGGTTTTTAGATGATAGGAAAAGGAGAACGTGTTATATCTATTGTCTTGGTTGGAGGCCAGACAGTACTTGACCATTAAGTACCTAATAACAATACTCATTGGTTGAAGGAGTTGCTTTCTTGCGGACTCTTTAAGATCTCAACACAGAAAGGGTTTTGAGATGACAGAAGAGAAGAAGGGTTTTGAATCTATTGTCTTTCTTTGACGATAACCAATTTTTGACCATTATCTACCTGATATCATTATCAATGTCTACCATGGTTGAAGGAGTTTTGCTTTCTTGTGACTTTTAAGATCTGAGAAAGAGAAAAGTTTTTATAAAGATACGTACAGTGTGCGGCTTTTTTTTTTTTTTAATGATAACCAGCACTTGACCATTGTCTACTCAATTACAATATTCTTTGGTTGAAGGAGTTGCTTTCTCGTGACTTTTAAAATCTCAGACAGATACAGGATTTTTTGATGATAGAAAAGAAGAAAGATTTTGTATCTATTGTCATTGTTTGATGATATACAGCACTCGACCATTACATATGGCCTTTAGCGTCTTTACAGACGGTCTTAGCAGCTAGAATATTCACTTTCATTTTGACTGACAGCTTCTCTCGTGGCTTATTCTACCAATGTTTGACCCGAGAGTGCGATGGCAGTGATTGCAGGTCAGTCTTTTGGGTTCACTTTGGCGAGTGTTTTCATTCCGCCTCTGTCGTTTTGTCAGGTATGTTTCTTTTGCCTTGAAGTCTATTGCGAGCGTGCCACTGCGCAATTTTTGTCTCCATCTGCTTCGATCATTTGCAAGGTTCTCCCATTCATTGGGGTCGATGTTGAATGCTTTCATCGTGACCTTGCAAGTGTCTTTGAATCGCAGATGTGGCCTACCTCTGGGTCGGTTGCCAGTAGCAAGTTCCCCGTAGAGAATTTGTCTGGGGATGCGATCATTTTCCATACGGTGGAGATGTCCAAGCCACCGCAGTCTTTTTTTGCCTAGGAGAGCCTGAGTTGATGGAATGTTGGCTCGGCTCAGAACTTCGATATTTGAGATCCTGTCTTGCCACTTGATCTTGAGAATTTTGCGTAGGCAGCGCAGGTGGAAGGAGTTGAGGGATCTTTCATGTTTGGAGTAGGTGGTCCATGTCTCTGAGCCATACAGCAGGGTGCTTAGGACGCAAGTTTGGTACACGAGTACCTTTGTTTTGATGGTCAGCTTGCTATTGTTCCACACCCTTTTTGAGAGTTTGCCAAAAGCTGTGGCCGCCTTTCCTATTCTGGCATTTATTTCAGTTGTTATGTCTGTGCTACCACTGATGGTTGAGCCCAGGTAGCAGAATTTTCCCACTTGCTCCAGAGGAGAGCCATTCAGCATGATTGGGTTGGGGTTTCTCAAGCCTTGTGTCAAAACTACAGTTTTTGAGACACTGATCCTTAGCATGAATTTGTCACAGGCTTTGGCAAGGCTATTGATGAGAGCCTGGAGCGTGGTTTCATCGTGGGCCACGATTGCAGCATCATCTGCGAAGAGGAGCTCTTGTAACATAATATGCTCTGTACGAGATTTTGCTTTTAGTCTGGCAACATTAAAAATGGAGCCGTCCACTCTGGTGTTAATAAGTACTCCACCTGAACATTGACCAAAGGCATTCTTGAGTAGGGCTGCAAAATATATACCAAATAAGGTAGGAGCAAGAACACATCCCTGCTTCACACCGCTGTTTACAGCAAATGAATTGGATGTGCAGCCTTCAAAGTTGACACATGCCCTCATGTCAGTGTGGAAGGATGCAATAAGTTTTAGCAATGTTGGTGGACAGCCTATGGATTTAAGGACTGCATACAGGCCAGATCGGCTTACGGTGTCGAAAGCCTTTGTTAGGTCCACAAAGCATGTTATAAGCGGCCTGTTTTGTTCTTTACATTTTTCTTGGATTTGCCGAAGTGCAAATATCATGTCAATAGTTGATCGTTTGCTTTGAAAGCCACATTGTGTTTCTGGTAAGACTTTTTCCGCCAGTTGTTGAAGGCGGCAGTGGATGACGCGAGCAAAAGCCTTTCCAGTAATGCTGAGGAGGGATATGCCTCGATAGTTGTTGCAGTCGCCTTTGTCTCCTTTGTTCTTGTAAAGTGTGACAATTTTGGCGTCTCTCATATCATGTGGTATCACGCCTTCTTTCCAACACTGCAGTAACAGATTATACAGGTGTGGTAATAGTGGGCCTTTTAGGTCTTTTAATACCTCTGCAGGAATGTTGTCACTTCCTGTGGCTTTTCCAGCAGACAGGTGGTCGATTGCATTGGAAAGCTCGACTAAGGAAGGTTCAGCGTCAAGTTCGGCCATTATTGGCAGTTTTTGGAGGTGTTCCTCAAAATCTGGTGGAATATTTTTCTCAGTTGAATACAACAGAGAGTAATGCTCTACCCACCTATTCAGTTGTTCATTTTTATCTGTGATGGGTTCACCATTTACAGACTTAAGTGGGGCGCTTTTGGTGATGATTGGCCCAAGAGCTACTTTCATCTGACTAAAGGCGGTTTTCATATCTCCCTTTTCATTTGCCTCTTGTATGCTGTTACACAAGTCTGTCCAGTATTTGTTGGCGCAACGTCTTACCTCCAGCTGAAGTTTAGCTTTTGCATTTTTCAAACAAGTTTTTGTACTCTGATTGCAATTTTTGTTATACTCATTGAAAGCAGATTTCTTTTGCTCAATGAGAGGTAGGAGAATTTCGCTGTTCTGGGCTACCCAGTCGTTGTTTGAAACTTTATGCTGTCCAAAAGACTTGATGGCACAGTCATGAATTTTTGAACTGAGAGTGTTCCATGTTTCATCTACCGAGTCACATTGGCTGACATTATCCATGCTTTCAGCAAATAACTTTTCAAATGACTTTCTATTTGATTCATCTCTGATTGCTGTTACATTGATCTTAGGGATTGAAGGGGCTTTTGATCTGTATATTTTCTTGGCCGAAATTTTGATTTTGCTGACTACCAGTGCATGGTCGGTGTCACAGTCAGCACTGTGGAGGGAACGAGTTATTTTTATACAGCCCAAACTCTTCCTCCTTGAGAGAATAAGATCTAATTGATGCCAATGGCCAGACCTGGGATGGCGCCATGATGTTCTTTGGCATCTCTTAAGGTCAAAGTACGTGTTTGTAACACATAATGAGTTTACGGAGCATAGCTCCAGAAGGCGCTGCCCGTTTTCGTTGATGTTGCCAATGCCGAAGTGCCCAATGCACTTTGGCCATGCGGAGTGATCTGCTCCCACTCGAGCGTTAAAGTCACCCAGAATTAGCAGGCCTTCGGTGAGAGGGATGTTGTGGAGAGTCCTCTGCAATGCCTCGTAGAAAATGTCTTTGGTTTCGTCAGAGGAGGTAAGTGTTGGGGCATAGACACAGATAATGTTGGTAAAACCAGACCGGGTGTTCAGTCTGAGTGTCATGATGCGTTCTGACACTCCAATTGGAGTGGCGATCGAATTGATAAGGGAGTTTTTTACGGCGAAGCCCACGCCGTGGATTCTCGGCTGTTCGCTGCTAAGGCCCTGCCAGAAGAAGGTGTAGTTTTCTTCTTTGACTGACCCGGAGTCGGGAGGTCGAGTTTCTTGAAGGGCAGCGATGTCGATGTTTAGTAGCTGAAGTTCTCGATCAATAATTTGGGATTTCCTGATGGAGTCAATATCAGTGAGATCTTGCTGTTGCAAGCCTGGGCGCATTGTTCTGACGTTCCAGGTACCAAGTTTTAGTATTTTTCTGTTTTTGCCAGGTGCACACTTTACGTCAGCTTTTTACTTTTGGTCTAGCTCCAACCACCTTATGAAGCAGGCTGACGTGGCGGAACAACACCCAACTGCCTGGGGGCTGCCCAGGTTACGGCGGGCGGTAGTTGATCAATGCAGCTGAAAAGCCGCTCCCACCGACAGAGGGGACCCCTGGCGCTCATCCGTACGCCAAATGGATTGAGCTTATCACCGGTAACTGCCACCTCCCGTGTTGTGCCCATCCGTAACGGATGGCTGGAGTGTCCTCTCCAAATCGGAAATGGGTGGGCTTATAGAGGAGAGACAGACGCTTGCCAAGCCCGAGCAAACGCCTCCTCGTTTTGCTGCCTTGCCTGGGCTATTTTTAAGAGATGGTGCTTTGCCCAGAGGCACCACCCCTCTCTCTGCCATTCTAGTTAAACCCAAGGGAGAGACCAGGTCAATACATTTGGAACTAGTCCGGCTGCAGGAGATGCTGGAAGCCAGTTTGATGCAGTTCTCCCTGACAACCACCTTCGGGTCTCCACTCCTGATTTTCTGTCTGGGTTTACTCCCATAGCCTTTGCTATCATAGCAACACACAAGGCAGTGTGGTATTTGTATTCAGGGTTACCTTCCCCTAGTCTTCCTCTCTCCCGAGATGACCCACAAGACAGTGGGGGTGACAGTAGCAGGCTGTATTGTGTACTGTCATACAATAGCAGAAAACTCTGGCCTGACATTAGGATCAACCAGATATCGTGTCATCTAAGGCGTCATCGACCATTATCTACCTAATAAGTGTATCCATGGTTGAAGTGTTGTGGGCGACTCTTTAAGAGTTCAGAAAGAAAAATGGCTTTCAGATGATAGGAAAAGGAGGACGTCTTATATCTATTGTCTTGGTTGGAGGTCAGACAGTATTTGACCATATATATATATGGCCTTTAGCGTCTTTACAGACGGTCTTAGCAGCTAGAATATTCACTTTCATTTTGACTGACAGCTTCTCTCGTGGCTTATTCTACCAATGTTTGACCCGAGAGTGCGATGGCAGTGATTGCAGGTCAGTCTTTTGGGTTCACTTTGGCGAGTGTTTTCATTCCGCCTCTGTCGTTTTGTCAGGTATATTTCTTTTGCCTTGAAGTCTATTGCGAGCGTGCCACTGCGCAATTTTTGTCTCCATCTGCTTCGATCATTTGCAAGGTTCTCCCATTCATTGGGGTCGATGTTGAATGCTTTCATCGTGACCTTGCAAGTGTCTTTGAATCGCAGATGTGGCCTACCTCTGGGTCGGTTGCCAGTAGCAAGTTCCCCGTAGAGAATTTGTCTGGGGATGCGATCATTTTCCATACGGTGGAGATGTCCAAGCCACCGCAGTCTTTTTTTGCCTAGGAGAGCCTGAGTTGATGGAATGTTGGCTCGGCTCAGAACTTCGATATTTGAGATCCTGTCTTGCCACTTGATCTTGAGAATTTTGCGTAGGCAGCGCAGGTGGAAGGAGTTGAGGGATCTTTCATGTTTGGAGTAGGTGGTCCATGTCTCTGAGCCATACAGCAGGGTGCTTAGGACGCAAGTTTGGTACACGAGTACCTTTGTTTTGATGATCAGCTTGCTATTGTTCCACACCCTTTTTGAGAGTTTGCCAAAAGCTGTGGCCGCCTTTCCTATTCTGGCATTTATTTCAGTTGTTATGTCTGTGCTACCACTGATGGTTGAGCCCAGGTAGCAGAATTTTCCCACTTGCTCCAGAGGAGAGCCATTCAGCATGATTGGGTTGGGGTTTCTCAAGCCTTGTGTCAAAACTACAGTTTTTGAGACACTGATCTTTAGCATGAATTTGTCACAGGCTTTGGCAAGGCTATTGATGAGAGCCTGGAGCGTGGTTTCATCGTGGGCCACGATTGCAGCATCATCTGCGAAGAGGAGCTCTTGTAACATAATATGCTCTGTACGAGATTTTGCTTTTAGTCTGGCAACATTAAAAATGGAGCCGTCCACTCTGGTGTTAATAAGTACTCCACCTGAACATTGACCAAAGGCATTCTTGAGTAGGGCTGCAAAATATATACCAAATAAGGTAGGAGCAAGAACACATCCCTGCTTCACACCGCTGTTTACAGCAAATGAATTGGATGTGCAGCCCTCAAAGTTGACACATGCCCTCATGTCAGTGTGGAAGGATGCAATAAGTTTTAGCAATGTTGGTGGACAGCCTATGGATTTAAGGACTGCATACAGGCCAGATCGGCTTACGGTGTCGAAAGCCTTTGTTAGGTCCACAAAGCATGTTATAAGCGGCCTGTTTTGTTCTTTACATTTTTCTTGGATTTGCCGAAGTGCAAATATCATGTCAATAGTTGATCGTTTGCTTCGAAAGCCACATTGTGTTTCTGGTAAGACTTTTTCCGCCAGTTGTTGAAGGCGGCAGAGGATGACGCGAGCAAAAGCCTTTCCAGTAATGCTGAGGAGGGATATGCCTCGATAGTTGTTGCAGTCGCCTTTGTCTCCTTTGTTCTTGTAAAGTGTGACAATTTTGGCGTCTCTCATATCATGTGGTATCACGCCTTCTTTCCAACACTGCAGTAACAGATTATACAGGTGTGGTAATAGTGGGCCTTTTAGGTCTTTTAATACCTCTGCAGGAATGTTGTCACTTCCTGTGGCTTTTCCAGCAGACAGGTGGTCGATTGCATTGGAAAGCTCGACTAAGGAAGGTTCAGCGTCAAGTTCGGCCATTATTGGCAGTTTTTGGAGGTGTTCCTCAAAATCTGGTGGAATATTTTTCTCAGTTGAATACAACAGAGAGTAATGCTCTACCCACCTATTCAGTTGTTCATTTTTATCTGTGATGGGTTCACCATTTACAGACTTAAGTAGGGCGCTTTTGGTGATGATTGGCCCAAGAGCTACTTTCATCTGACTAAAGGCGGTTTTCATATCTCCCTTTTCATTTGCCTCTTGTATGCTGTTACACAAGTCTGTCCAGTATTTGTTGGCGCAACGTCTTACCTCCAGCTGAAGTTTAGCTTTTGCATTTTTCAAACAAGTTTTTGTACTCTGATTGCAATTTTTGTTATACTCATTGAAAGCAGATTTCTTTTGCTCAATGAGAGGTAGGAGAATTTCGCTGTTCTGGGCTACCCAGTCGTTGTTTGAAACTTTATGCTGTCCAAAAGACTTGATGGCACAGTCATGAATTTTTGAACTGAGAGTGTTCCATGTTTCATCTACTGAGTCACATTGGCTGACATTATCCAT
This sequence comes from Onchidella celtica, assembly GCA_963931925.1. Classification (NCBI taxonomy): domain Eukaryota; kingdom Metazoa; phylum Mollusca; class Gastropoda; order Systellommatophora; family Onchidiidae; genus Onchidella; species Onchidella celtica. The sequence continues at coordinate 33,988,069 of OZ007581.1, forward strand.
GCTTTCAGCAAATAACTTTTCAAATGACTTTCTATTTGATTCATCTCTGATTGCTGTTACACTGATCTTAGGGATTGAAGGGGCTTTTGATCTGTATATTTTCTTGGCCGAAATTTTGATTTTGCTGACTACCAGTGCATGGTCGGTGTCACAGTCAGCACTGTGGAGGGAACGAGTTATTTTTATACAGCCCAAACTCTTCCTCCTTGAGAGAATAAGATCTAATTGATGCCAATGGCCAGACCTGGGATGGCGCCATGATGTTCTTTGGCATCTCTTAAGGTCAAAGTACGTGTTTGTAACACATAATGAGTTTACGGAGCATAGCTCCAGAGGGCGCTGCCCGTTTTCGTTGATGTTGCCAATGCCGAAGTGCCCAATGCACTTTGGCCATGCGGAGTGATCTGCTCCCACTCGAGCGTTAAAGTCACCCAGAATTAGCAGGCCTTCGGTGAGAGGGATGTTGTGGAGAGTCCTCTGCAATGCCTCGTAGAAAATGTCTTTGGTTTCGTCAGAGGAGGTAAGTGTTGGGGCATAGACACAGATAATGTTGGTAAAACCAGACCGGGTGTTCAGTCTGAGTGTCATGATGCGTTCTGACACTCCAATTGGAGTGGCGATCGAATTGATAAGGGAGTTTTTTACGGCGAAGCCCACGCCGTGGATTCTCGGCTGTTCGCTGCTAAGGCCCTGCCAGAAGAAGGTGTAGTTTTCTTCTTTGACTGACCCGGAGTCGGGAGGTCGAGTTTCTTGAAGGGCAGCGATGTCGATGTTTAGTAGCTGAAGTTCTCGATCAATAATTTGGGATTTCCTGATGGAGTCAATATCAGTGAGATCTTGCTGTTGCAAGCCTGGGCGCATTGTTCTGACGTTCCAGGTACCAAGTTTTAGTATTTTTCTGTTTTTGCCAGGTGCACACTTTACGTCAGCTTTTCGACTTTTGGTCTAGCTCCAACCACCTTATGAAGCAGGCTGACGTGGCGGAACAACACCCAACTGCCTGGGGGCTGCCCAGGTTACGGCGGGCGGTAGTTGATCAATGCAGCTGAAAAGCCGCTCCCACCGACAGAGGGGACCCCTGGCGCTCATCCGTACGCCAAATGGATTGAGCTTATCACCGGTAACTGCCACCTCCCGTGTTGTGCCCATCCGTAACGGATGGCTGGAGTGTCCTCTCCAAATCGGAAATGGGTGGGCTTATAGAGGAGAGAAAGACGCTTGCCAAGCCCGAGCAAACGCCTCCTCGTTTTGCTGCCTTGCCTGGGCTATTATTAAGAGATGGTGCTTTGCCCAGAGGCACCACCCCTCTCTCTGCCATTCTAGTTAAACCCAAGGGAGAGACCAGGTCAATACATTTGGAACTAGTCCGGCTGCAGGAGATGCTGGAAGCCAGTTTGATGCAGTTCTCCCTGACAACCACCTTCGGGTCTCCACTCCTGATTTTCTGTCTGGGTTTACTCCCATAGCCTTTGCTATCATAGCAACACACAAGGCAGTGTGGTATTTGTATTCAGGGTTACCTTCCCCTAGTCTTCCTCTCTCCCGAGATGACCCACAAGACAGTGGGGGTGACAGTAGCAGGCTGTATTGTGTACTGTCATACAATAGCAGAAAACTCTGGCCTGACATATTTGACCATTATGTCTCTAATAACAATATCCCTGGTTGAAGGAATTACTTTTTAGGTGGCTGTTTAAGATGGCAAAGAGAGAAAAGAATTTTGAGATGATAGAAGAGAAGAAGGTTTTGTATCTATTGTATTTGTTTGATGATAGCAGTTTTTGACGATTATCTACCTAATATCAGTATCCCTGTTTGAAGGGCAACTGTTTAAGATTCCAGAAAGAGAAAGGATTTTTTTGATGATAGAAAAGTAGAAGGGCTTTTGTATCTATTGTCTTTGTTTGATGATAGCATTTTTTGGCCAATGTCTACTTAATATCAATATCCCTGTTTGAAGGAGTGTCTTTTGGGCTATTGTTTAAGATTTCAGAAAGAGAAAGGGTATCTATTGACTTTGTTTGATGATGACCGGTACTTGACCACTATGTACCTAATAACACGGTACCTGGTTGAAGGAGTTGCTTACTTTTAGGATCTCGGTGAGACAACGGGTTTTTAAATGATAGAAGAGACGAAGATTCTGTATCTATTATATTTGTTTGATGATAACCAATACCTGATCATTATCCAGCGAATAACAGTATCCTTGGTTGAAAGACTTGTTTTCTTGTGATTTTTGAAATCCCACACAGATAACGGATTTTTAGATGCTAGAAAAGAGGAAGGTGTTGTGTCTATTGTCCTGGTTGGAGGTCAACTACTATTTGACCGTCATCATATTATAAAGGAAGTAAAGTCTCCAATGTAATCATGAAAGGCTTTGTAACTGCTGAGCATTAAATTCTGCAAACCAGCATATTCATTACGCATATAAGGACGTAAAGGTGTACGTGGGCATATTTTAAACGGTCTTGAAATTCGCTATAATTTTAATACTTCCGTTGATTTGGAGCCATAACGGAGTTTAACAGAAGAAAGTGCTCCGACATTTTGAGCCGGGAAAAAAAAAAATTTTCTTCTAGTAGAATTAAAAAGTATGACCGGAAATTTCGTTCTGCGTGATCGAAACTCAACTTTAAGAAGCACATCTGTGTATTCCCTGAGTCAGCGAGCCACAAGTTTATCTAATCACAACATTCCTGATCGACAGAATTGCCTTCGGATAATGTGTAGCACTTTTCCATTAAAGATTCAGATCTTAGGACGGGGGTGATGATAGAAAAGAAGGCAGATTTTATAACCGTTGTCCTGGTCAGAGGATATCCAGTACTTGACATTAGTAAGAACAAAGACCGAGGCAGACAGTGTCGAGGGCGGTGGTTCTTGACCTTTTCAAACCTCTCCCTACCACTAACCCTCGCCTCGATACCCCCCACCTCTCTCCCGATAATACGAAGCCAAGACAATGAATAGTTATGATATACTATATTTAATTTTTTTTTTCTACATTCTTCAATCTCCTTCCTCCTCCTCTCTCTCTCTCTCTCTCTTTCTCTCTCTCTCTCTCTCCCCCCCCCCCCCCCGAAACATCCACCACATTTACGTATCATGACTTTGTTCCACCGATAGCCATTCAGATTTTGTCCGGAGAGTCAGCAATGTTGATAGGGCAGCTGGGGGTCAATGGAACTACGCGATGGAGGTGGTGTTGAACATCAGTAGAAAATTTTGTTATCCGCACTTTGGAACAGGAAAATAATATCCAGGCGATTCTGCACTGTCATAATATGTCATGTGCATTATTTAATGCCCTGCGCATAGCGAAAAAGTTTACATTCATTCTATCCCGGTGTCGGTTTATCGAAACCCGAGGAGCTGTGGCGGGTGTGTTGTCTCTCTGAAGTGTGAGCTCAGTAAGGCTTTGGATACTAGAAAGAGAAGAAGATGTGGAATGATTGAAAAGACTAATGATAGTACATAAATACTAGGCTTTTTGTTTGGTGAGATCCTATATTTGACCATTGTAGTAAAAAACGAGTAGGTTTGTCAAAGGTCCTTGTTAAACGTGAATTTCAAAAATGCGGTAACCCTTTTCCTCTTACTCGTAAAAACCCCGCACATTTCTTCATTTTTTTCTGGGAAAATTTGCCCCAAATTTTACCTGTTACATTGGTGGTAACAGCGACCAAGAATGACATTATTTCTGGTTTACCGCAGGTTGTAGTGGAGATTTGTTGCAGCCAGCAGGGTGTAGGAAACGAAACGCTGCATCCTCCTCCACCTGTTGTGTTCCCGGCAGATTCAGTGTAAGAAAGATGGGTTGTTAACTTGTTACAAGGGCCATTTACTAGAGCAAATGGTTAAAAAAAAAAAGCGTTCAAGCGTTTGACATATAGGCAGCGGCGTGTCATTGGTTACCAGCGTCCGGGGCGCGTGATTTTTTTCCGTACGAGCTTTAGCAAATTCAGGAACGGGGCAGCACCACATCCCCAAACATCGGCTAAAGGATTTTTCGTCCTATCGAACCCTGCCACGGGTGCTGCAATCTCTGGTCTGTGCCTGATATGACTCTGAACGTCACCGAAAATCCCTGGGATGTGTTGGAGCTGTCCTGTGTTAGGGGGTGTGTTGCTGCCCCGCTCCTGAATTGGCTAAAGCTGGTACGGAAAAAAGTCACGCTTCAGGAGCATTGCAAGTACATGTATTTTCGTCCCTGTGATCTAAGTCCCTCCCAACAGTCCAGTATTGAACCCGTTAGCCCCTAAGCACATGACTACTGTATTGTATTTTAAGAAAATTCCAACGCTATTGAATTAAAATGGATTAAATGCTAGCCCGAGACACAGAATATCGAGACGAATCAACTTGCAGTATTGCGTCCGTCGATTTGCGCGCGTGTCATCGATGTCAACAATACAACAATAAGCACCACATCCCTCAATAATTGAACGCGAAGAACTGGTCTCCATCGTATTTATACGCGCGCGCGCAATTTGTGGACATAGAGTGATGGAAGGAATGGTTCGTCTTGGTATTTTGTGTCTCGGATGCTAGTGTCGTGAAATTGGTTTAAAACTCGTCTGGTTTCTATTTGAGCAAATTTTTCAATAACAGTACTGAAACCTCTCTCATTTGGTTGACAGTATTGCAGGGTTACTTAGTCTGTCTTGGCTCATTGTAGATCTCTGATATCTTTTGATTAAGTTTTGAGAAACTCCTTTCACAATTGGCCGTTGAAACAGTGATAGTTTTGGAATTTTGCACCCCTAAGAATTTTGCACTCAGGGCACTCGCCCATGTGTCCCCGCCCTCGCTACGCCACTGCATGTAGGCATTTGAAGGAACATTAGCAAAATTTCCCCCCGCCTGTCTGCTGGAGGAGAAGTTGAAATCACCGTTTTTCTTTTCGTTTTTTTTTTTTACTTTCTGTTTTGACATTTTAAAAGTTATTTATGTCCATGGGTTTGTAATGAAACTGTTTTTCATAGCGTAAACACGTGTGTGTTTTACGGAAATGGCCCTATTGTTTTACGCACGCCACGGGATTCGAGGAAGACACTCCTGAAAATATTTTAGGCCCGGTGCGCACGAGACGAGTCGGATCGGCCGTCTAATTTGATGGTGACATCACGACATTGACTTTCGGTTGTTGGTAGGGTTGAGGATAAGGACGTGTTTAGGGATATGTACATATACGTAACTAGCACAAAAAGCCTGGGGTAGATACATACAAGTAACAACAGCCAAAATAACTGAAACTCATGTCGTGACGTCACCATCAAAACCATTTGACCGATTAAAATCGGCTAGTGCATGCCTAGGCCAAAAGAAAGGCTTCCCGAAAATGTTACAGTACAGTTACATTCCTGTAAATTCAGAATTTTCTAGACTGAAAATTTCCCTTTCGTTTATGTACTTGTACAGCATCCTCTCCGCTCCGCTATTTTTTTTTTACAGAAAATGACATGAAACAGAGAGAAACCTTTTCCGTACGCATGGAAACACTCTCTCTTTTTACGATTTTTGGCGTTTCTGTTGCCGCTTCCATTTCCGTACACACGAAAACACGACTTTAAGCATCGGGGTGTGAGACTTTCATTGAGGGAAAATAGCCTGTATCTGTCTTGAAAAGGCCGGTTGCTTTTACCGTCCTTTGGTTTCACATAAATACCCAAGTATTATGGAATTTCAGGCGTTTTGAATCATTGATGCAAAACGTCTGATCGCAGCAATGCAAAGATCACGCTCGTGGAATCTTTTCTCTACGTAGGCCAGATTTTTCATCACGATATTCATTCGGGAAACATAAAAAATGTGACAGGTTGTCCTTACAGCAGTGTAACGCGTGTCACAGCGTTTGGCACGTAAGGTAGGAAAACACTGGCGAGAGATTCCGTATTGTTGCAAAACGAAGTCGGCATTTCTGTGTCTCTGCCATTGCTTGCGAACATGCTAACACATTGGTGGTTTTTCTGCGCGGCCATTCTTGAAACACACTGTATTTTACATTATTACTCCCATATTATGAAAAAAGACCGTAATTGCAAATCTAGGCGAAAGTGACATTTTAAAACTAGTCTCTAATAGAATGGAGTGTGTTCTACCTTTCTATCTGGATTACAGTTTCATACAAATAATAATTTCTTTTGGTCACCACAGAATGGAAATTGAACAAAGCATAGATCTAAAGCGAGTTTTGAGTTTGAGTTAAGAGGTTTTACGGCACGTCGACACAATAACAGCCATTTTGCGCCTTCCACAGTCTTTCCGGGTACTTTAGCTAGACTTAGTTTTCACAGCGTCAACAATTTAAATTTCACACAAAGAATTAAATAGTTCCGTGTGTTCAATAAACTTGATTACATTGGAAAAAATTTTCAAAAATCGCATTGTATGGATCTGAAAAGAATATTTTATAAATGTATATAAAAGTCTATAAATCAAGTTGTAGATCTTAGCCTTTTTCAGATAGGACAAGATCTATGCGCAGTGAGTCCATGTCAGAAAATATTTCTTTCATGGATCCGCAGGCGTAGACTAGTGCTTTCTTCGGATATGCTTGAAATGGACCAAAGCATAAAACGAGGCGCAACGTGAGTGCGTTTTCTGTAAAAAATATTCCATAGCACTGCAAATTAGGGGTCATATTTCATTGTATTTCTTACTGGTAAGCCATTAGAACGCCACGGCATGTTGTGTTACATTGCTTGTTGTTTCTGTATGTCCATTGTTGAAACACAAGTGTATTTTGCATTACGGGGTTCCATTTCGTTGTATTTCCTGCATGTCGGTAAGCCATTAGTATGCCATGACGGCCGTGTGGAGTTGTAAGACTTTGCTTGTTCATCTATATTTCCATTCTTGAAGCACAATGTATTTTACATTATGAATTCCATTTGGTTGTGTTTCCCATTCGTTTCTGCGGACATGCTGGTCTAGAGACAAGGTGGTGGCCTCTCATGCTGAAGGTACCGGGTTTGATCCTCGGTCCGTACAGACGTGTTGGACTTTTTTTTGTGTGTGTGGAAAATTCTTGTCCCTGAACCTGTGGTAGGTAGGATCGAGCGCCTAGCCTTCTCGGATAAGGACGAGAAACTCGGAGGGCCCGTGTGCACGTTGCGCACGTTAAAGATACCTCGGCTTTTGGAAATGGAGAAGAGCAGGCCGAACAAGACTGATGCCCGGGCAAAATCGTAAAAACCTAATCCCTGCCACAACAAGAAAAAACCCAAAAAACCAAGAATAGTGAGGTGTAAATGCCAATGGCAGCGAATCTCCTAAAATAAAGACGTAAACGCAGAACGTCATGGCATCGTTGTGTTCCATTGCTTGTTTTTTCTGTGTGTCCATTGTCTAAACACAATGTTTTTCACTTTACGGGGTTCCATTTCGTTGTATTTCCCATCTGCAAGCCATTAGAAAGTCATGACATGTGGCGTTGTACGCGCGTATTGAAGATTTCGGTTGGAGGCAACAAGGCCAAAATGATCATTGTGTTTAGTTCAGACTTGGAATCCTCGCGTCGGCAGTGCGACTTAGGTTTTAAACAGCAGTGCTTGAAAGTGTATCGTCCACCCCTCCTCCCGACCACCCCCTCTCAAATTTAATTGATTTTCCGGCTCCCAGCCAGACGCTTAGTTAGAAGTGAAAACGAAAGCGGACTGCTTAGCGATAACGATCTCTTGACTCTACGCCAAAGTTGGATAATGGTATAATATCCACTGTTTCACTGCATCAGACTTTGACAGTTGTTAGGGGGACGGTAGACTAATTATAAAGCCGAAGAGCGAAAGTACGGAGTTGTGGTCACTGTTCAGCTATATCGGGGGGGGGGGGGTGGTCTAGAGGTTAGGGCGCTCGCCTCTCATGCCGAAAGGTACCGGGTTTAAATCCCGGTCGGTGCAGGCATGTTGGAATTTGGGATTTTTCTCATATTTTCCTGTACCTGATCCTATGGTAGGTAGGATCGAGCGCCTAGTCTTCTCGGATAAGGACGAAAAATTCGGAGGACCCGTGTGCACGTTGCGCACGTTAAAGATACATTGGCAGTTGGAAATCGAAAAGAGCAGGCTGAACAGGCCGCTGCCCGGGCAAACTTCTAAAAAAAAAAAAAAAACCCTACCACAACAAAAAAAATAGAAACAAGAAAAGTGAGGTGTAAATGCCAAGGGCCGCGAACCATCTAAATTAAAGACCTAAACACTGTTCAGCTACAGCTTACTACGTAGAATACCACATTCACCCAGCAATAGCCTCCAAATTTGATGCCCCACAGCACGGCAAGACACCGTGGGCATGGTAAGGGTTCTGCTTAAACAAAATACCAAGAATAAACTGATATTATTATAAAGGCTGTTTCATTTTACAAGCAGTTTATCCAGCTCCGAGAGCGAGGGCTGGTATGTTGTGTTCGATTAGGGAATAAACGTTTTGGAGTAATCTCGCCAGGTTGATAATATTAAGAGCGTTGTTACAAGTACCTACGAAACCCTAGGTTTTTTTTTTTAAATTTGCGCTAGGCGTACGTATTTTAAAGCCTTTTGTGACTCCAAAGATTGAGAGCTCCTCACGAAATACTCCAAACAACAGCCTTAATTAATTATTCTTTCAGATTTTCTTTTTGCTTTCGTCCTGTTTTTTGGTTGAAAGGGCAGGTGGCCGGGTTGGGGATTCCATAAGGGTTGAGAATAAGGACGGGGTTAGGGATAGGTACGTATACGTACGTGCCCCTAGAGCAAAACGCTTGGGTGCATATGTACTTATATAACAACAGCTTACAATTATATTTTGGAAATTTATTCCTTGTATGTGAGTGTCACTTGACATTTCTTTACGAATTCTGTTTGTAATTTTATGGCATCGCATTGTTACAGCGGGTTCTTTGGGCCCTGTGGGTCATTGGCCAAACTAAAGAGAGATAACCCACAACAAAGAGACGTAAACCTATGCTTGTTGTGGTAGAGAATTCTCGAACTGCCAGTCAGCGGGGCGATTGTGCTCGGCTCGGTAATGGCTTTGCACCTCCGTCAGTGGTGCAGGTTGTTTTTACCCCTCAGCCTGTCCTCGTCTGTTGTTGCCATTGGTGTGAAAGCAAAGCCGAATACAATAGATAGTGGAGGGGAGATGAGTTAAACAGTGTGCTGCGTTCTTTTCCTTAAGCGCAGGGAGAAATAGGGAGATCGAGAAAGAGAGAGAGAGAGAGAGAGAGAGAGAGAGAGAGAGAGAGAGAGAGAAAGAAGAAGAAACAGAGAAAGAAAGAGAGAGAAGGAGAGAGAGATAGAGAGAGAGACCAGAAGAGAGAGAGAGAGAGAGAGAGAGAGAAAGAGAGAGAGAGAGAGAGAGAGAGAGAGAGAGAGAGAGAGTTCATTAAAGGTAGATTAACCGCTGTTTCAGCTAAGGAACACACAGACAGCGTGCAGAAGACAGAATGCCAAAGACTTCAGAGATAATGAAGACTGACTCGGGATCAGATGGAACGAACGATAATGCAAATAGGAGTTCTAAAGAATAGGTAAATGGATTGACGACTGAATAGATGAATGATTACATGATGGATGAGAAAACGGAGAACTTGCAGGAACGAGAGGCAACAATAGACAAAGTCTGGAATTGCGTTTAGTTTGCTGTAATCTGTCTTGTTCGCGTAAAAAACCCAACGTCGTGACTTCAGAGTTACCGAGGCAGAGAGGCGAGGGTAAAAAAAAATAATTGACGTGAGCAGGGTACGGAACACGAGCTGGTGAATGAGCACACGTGAAGTTTAATGCACTCACGCACACCTGTCTGTGTTCATCCCGTCATATCACGCAGATTTGATCAGACAACAAAATGTTATGCAACAACATGATGATGGTGGTGCAGACATAACAACCGGAATGATGACGACAGCAGCAGCAGTAATGACAACGACAATTCACCGTGCATGTAAACAGAAAATCAAACTCTGACAAAAAAGGACACTTTTATGGCTCTGTGTGTTTTCAAAAAAGCCAGCACGACACCTCAACTTATGGATTCATTCACCCTGAGCGAGCCTGAATGTACTGAGATGTAGTTCAATACTTGTCGATGAAAACGTCGAATAGTTTTGTGGGACAGGGCCAGTTGCTGTGCGATAATTTTATCATGCGTGCACTTTGTAGACACAGAACTTGTCTGATACATTGCATCACTTTTGTCATACAAAAATATATTTTTTAATTAATATGGAATTTAACATTGTATGCAAATTTTCGTCAAAGTAAAAATAGGTGTCGTTTTGTTTGACAGAGTTGGAGTTTGCTGTATTTCATGGTTCAGTGTTGCCAGAAGTTACGCATCATTATTCTGTAGTTGTGATAGCAGTGGAGAAAACTGCCGCCCATAGGAAAAAACGACGTAACTGACCAGCACGGCCTTTTTTTCTACTTTATTATCTCTATGAACTTGTGTCAGGCATAATTCTTTAAAGTAAAAAAAAACAGATAGGCGTACATGGTACCGAATTGGTAGTTTCTAATGTGGAAAACCAACGTAAGTGACTGTTCGTAGTCAGAGACAATAAAGCAGGAAAACTCCATATTGCCAGTTACGCCGTTTTTTTTCCTTCTGGCGACGGAAAAGACTTAGGTATTTATTGTCAAAAGAATCCAAAATGCCAAGAGGCACTTAACTCGCTGCACTTAAAAGTCAAGTTAACTCCTCCGCGGTGAGCCCCACGAATGGTGCGCATTTGTAGTGGCCCATTTCAGAGGCTTAGTGTGGCAGTGAAGTGACGATTCCCCGGGTATTGGACGCCATTATGATAACAGGGAAGAGTGCAGGCTTAGACTAGAAGGTTTTACTCGAATTGGGGAAGTGGTAGTTGGCAAATACTGATGTCTGGCGCAGTTGTAGTAGGGGCTGTTTTTTTTATAGTGTGTCTCTGATGGTTTGGCATACCAAGAAAATACGCCACTGTTACCGACACTACCACTTACCACAGCAGCAACAAGAATAAACACCATCATCACCACTGCTACCACCACCATCACCATCGAGAACAACAACAGCAACCAGAATAAACACCGTCATCATCACCACTACCACCACCACCACTACTAACCATCATCATCAGCAGCACCACCACTAGCACTAGCACCCTCATCACCACCACCACCACCACCATCAGAACCTCCACTATCATCACCATCAACACTGCCACCATCACCACCACCACCGCTACCAGCACTACCACCACCACCACCACCAACAACAACAACAACGACAAAAGCAACGAAAATAAACACCATCGCCATCACCACCACCATCACCACCACCACCACCACCACCGTCACTAACAACAAGAACAGCAACAACAGCAAAGAGAATAAACGACGCCATTATCACCGCCACCAACACCATTACCATCATCATCATCACCACCACCAACAACAACAACAAGAATAAATAATACCACGCAAGCCTAACATTGTTGTGGGAGATCAGAGCTTACATTTAATAATGTTGTTGCAGCAACATCAGACATCATCATCAACAACAACCACAACAACAGTTGTGGATATGTCGAAGACTCCGGTTGCAAATGTCATGCTATATGTCACATAAATTTAAGTTATATTATTGTCACAAACATAACCATCTTTTAATGATCGTTGAGTGCAACAACATCAAATAAAATAATGATAATAATAATACAAAGCATTTATATAGCGTTTCATACCGTTGACAACCAGGCTCTAAGCGCTTTACAATATTCATATCATATAATCACACACACAATACTCAGGCATACCCAGGAAAAAAACAACAAAACATGGACATTCAGAGTGTAAAAAAATGACTTTTCAGTCGATATTTAAAAGTCATAAGATTTTCAGTCTCTCTCAAAGACAAGAGGCAGAGAATTCCAAATCTGATGCCATTGAAAAGAAAAATATTTTTCACCCCTGGTCTTAAGAGACATCTTGGGAATTTTAAACTTTTTAGTGTCCGCAGATTATCTACGTTGTCGTGGTGGTGCATAGGGAGTCAAAAGATCAAGTTGAATAAGGTAAAATAGCAACAGCAGAAACAACAACAAAGACATGAATATTGTTACTGGTATGTACGCCCCCGAAGTTTTTGCACTAGGAGTACGCATTTTTAAGCCTTTTGTGAATCCAGAGCTAGAGAACTCCTCCTGAAATGCTCCTAACAATAGCCTTTTTTAATTATGATTGATTATTCTTTCAGATTTTCTCTTTGTTTTCCTCCTGTTTTTTTTTGGTTGGAAAGGCAGGGGGCAGGGTTAGGGATTCGATAAGATTTAGCGTTGAGGCTAGGGGCGGGGTTAGGGATAGGTAGATATACTTAAGCGCCCCTAGCGCAAAACACTAGGGGTACTATGTACTTTCAACAACAGCCCAAAAACAAATACATTTACCAGGAAGTGGAATATTGTATTTTATTGAAAAAACAAAACAAAACAACAACAACAGCAAAAAGAAAAAGACACAAGAAACAACCACAATGCAAAAACAAATTAAAAAAGAAACAAGCGATCAAACCTCTGGAGCGAATGTTATGCAACTCGCTCTTAATCGCGGCTAAGTAAACAATAATTATTGTAACACAGCAAAGACAATAGGGTTGACAGCAGCATCAATCAAAACAGCGACAACAACAACAACAACAACAACAACAACAACAACAACAACAACAACAACAACAACAGCAGCATCAACAAAGAAAAAGAGATGTAGTTGTAGATCTATCATGAAATGGAATCATGCATATTATGTAAAATAAACAGAAAGCATGTCAGGATAACTGTTGTCGTCTCAGCTTGCACTTAATGGCAGTTACATGAGGCAGTTGCAATCTCAGCAACGACAGTAACACTCGACAATGTCAGTCAGAACAACAACAACAACAGCCACAACAGCAACAGCGACAACTAGATTTGTCAGGAAATGGCATTATATACCTTAAGTAAGAAACAAAAGCATGTCAGGATAGATGTGGCCTCAGCTTGATTTAATGGCTGTTATATGAGACATTTGCAACGACAGCAACGACAATAAAACTCGACAACATCAGACAAGACAACAACAACAACAACAACGACAACAGCAAGTAAATGCACCAGGAAGTACAATATTGTAGCATTTGAAAGAAAAATCAGATCAGTAGATGACATTGTCTCACGCTTCACAAAGCTATAGCTGAGACTAAATAAGATGTTTGTCACAATTGTTACAGCAGCGGCAGCAATATTGACAACGACATCAAACAGAACACTTACAAGATCAACAACAGCAAAGAAAAACATTAATATACCAGGAAGTAGAATATCATTTGAAGTAAACATAATTCATGTTTCTAGTTTATGATGTTGCATTCAGCGACGATTAATTAAATCAGGCAGTTGCAACAAGAGGAACAGCAAAGACATCAAAGGTAAATGTACCCGGAAGTACATAATATTATCCGGACTCGAGATCCAAACAGGTCTTTTCTGCACTCGTACTAGACTCGTCGTCTCAGCATTGCGTCGCGAGTCGCTGGCCTTTCTGATTGAGAATGTTGATAAAGCAAAGCATGAATCTCGTTAGGGTTGGTTGGGTGGCAGATCGTTAGCCCATACATTTCCTCAGTAATTCCTGCCGCCAGATGGCGTACTCAGCGGTATTCACCATGCACGCGCTCGCACGTGGAGCTTATAATAATCCTATTATGCGTGACCCTCTCAACACGGGATCGTTTCCATACATGTGTCAAATGTTGTGTTACCTGATAGTGGTTTGGCTGAGGTTGAGTGTTGGTTGATGACAGGGGATTGGTAGGTGAACGTACGTGAACTATCGGACAATATAGTGTGACTGGGGTGTACTGTGATGGTTTGATTGGCTTTGGTACTGGGCGTGGACGGAGATGGATGGATGGATGGATGGACTGATGGATGGGTGATCTATAGATGGATGGATCTATAGCTGGATGGGTGGATGATGGATGGGTGATCTATAGATGGATGGGTGGATGATGGATGGGTGATCTATAGATGGATGGGTGATCTATAGATGGATGGGTGATCTACAGATGGATGGATCTATAGCTGGATGGGTGGATGATGGATGGGTGATCTATAGATGGATGGGTGGATCTATAGCTGGATTGATGGGTGATGGATGGATGGGTGGACCTATAGATGGATGGATAGATGGATGGATTGTTGGATGAATTTATAGATTGATAGATAGATAGATGGATAAACAGACAGACAGACAGATAGCTAGGTAGATAGACAGACAGACAGACAGACAGACAGACAGACAGACAGACAGACAGACAGCTTGGTAGATAGATAGATAGATAGATAGATAGATAGATAGATAGATAGATAGATAGATAGATAGATAGATAGATAGATAGATAGATAGATAGATAGATAGCAAAACAAAAACTTAGATAGATTGACAGTTGGACACATAGAAAGATCGTCAGTCCGGCACGTAGATAGATAAATAGATCGATAGATAGATAGATAGATAGATAGATAGATAGATAGATAGATAGATAGATACGCCTTCTCCAGCCATATTGAAATATATGTTAAAAAGAGAGAAAAAGTGAGAAAAATAAGCCGAGGTGGGGCCGAGGGCAGGAGGAAAGGAAGTACAGAGGGCCCTGTGCCAATGCAAACCATTTTGCAGGAGAATCAGCGCCAATCAATTATTCTGTCGTTCTTTTAATTTAAATCCCTTTGGAGAACGAATTAGTGGAGAGAGAACGGGATGCATTTGTCTAGGAGGTGCATTCAGTATGGAGTGACACACACGCATACAAACATTCCCGCACACTCACACACACGCACACACGTGAATGCATGAGCGCACACCAGCGGACGCATGCAGAAGTAGTTAAAAGGAAGAGCAGAATCTGTTGTCACGAAAGGCTCGATGTAGCCGAGGCTGTGAAGAGAGATGAATATTTTTTTCTGCGCCGTATTTGTGTGTTTGTCTGTGTGCGCTTGTGTTCGCTGAAGAGATTTGGAATTGGGAATTGTTTTCAGATGTATTAAGTTGGAGGGGAGGCGGATAACAGTAACCATGTTTCACGTCATGTCTCGCAGTTTCGGGTGTTGTTCAGTTTTTCACTTTTTCAAAATGGAGTATTAGTGAGTGAGTCGGTAGGAGAGAGAGAGAGAGAGAGAGAGAGAGAGAGAGAGAGAGAGAGAGAGAGAGAGAGAGAGAGAGAGAGAGAGAGAGAGAGAGGAGAGAGAGAGAGA
The DNA here is from genome assembly GCA_963931925.1 of Onchidella celtica. NCBI lineage: Eukaryota > Metazoa > Mollusca > Gastropoda > Systellommatophora > Onchidiidae > Onchidella > Onchidella celtica. The sequence goes on from OZ007581.1 coordinate 34,003,319, forward strand.
GAGAGAGAGAGAACCCATACACTACCATATTAAAATAGACAGACAGATAGGGACACAGAAAGACAGGCATAATAGACAGACAGATAGGGACACAGAAAGACAGGCATAATAGACAGACAGATAGGGACACAGAAAGACAGGCATAATAGACAGACAGATAGGGACACAGAAAGACAGGCATAATAGACAGACAGATAGGGACACAGAAAGACAGGCATAATAGACAGACAGATAGGGACACAGAAAGACAGGCATAATAGACAGACAGATAGGGACACAGAAAGACAGGCATAATAGACAGACAGATAGGGACACAGAAAGACAGGCATAATAGACAGACAGATAGGGACACAGAAAGACATGCATAATAGACAGACAGATAGGGACACAGAAAGACAGGCATAATAGACAGACAGATAGGGACACAGAAAGACAGACAGACCTTCGGACAAACGGAAGACCCTCCTCCCCTGCGTGCTGTCCGCGCCTCCAATAAAAAAAGGAAGTATCTAATAAATAACAAATTGTGGAGAAAAAAAAAACGTGGAAGGATGAAAATGGTTAATGGGGAAGAAAGTGTTGAGTGAAAATGCACGAGAGAGGCTGCGTGAGTAAATCAGAGGCGGCAAACACTTGATCTAGATCGATTACATTCAAATGGCAAACAGACAAGAAGGGTTTCTGCAAATTCGTCAATGGTTAGTCATTATTGCACTTTACGCCTCGCACACTGAGGTGATCTTTCGGCCTCTCGTGCTGTCTCGTGTGTGTACTCATCTCGACAGCCCTGCACGGTTGACATGTGCAGTGGCAATCCAGGACGAGGGGCGAAGGAGGGGACAATGATGGCGAGGAGCTTTTATATATCTGTGCTTGTGGAAGGAAGATGGGGGGGGGGGGAGAAGGCGTGATTGATACGGCATACCGTTGTGGTAGGTGTTAAGATCAAATGTAGAGGACTCGTACAATTAGGTTCCGTGACGCGGT